>VZSC01004059.1:125478-138667 GCA_013398225.1 Steatornis caripensis
ATGTTTTCCATCAGAGAGTGCTGACTGAATGAAATTGAACTGTTTTGAGGGATCATGTTTATTTTGATATTTTTTTCATGAAGCACTACTGAAACAGATGATTATTTTTCATTGTCAGTTTGACATCAGTTTACATTAGATACTAGGAAGATATTCTTCATGATGAGGGTGGTGGAACAGGTTGCCCAGAGAAGTTGTGGATGCCCCCCTCCATGGAAGTGTTAAAGGCCAGGTTGGATGGGGCTTTGAGCAACTTGGTCTAGCTGGGGGATTGAAACTAGATGATCTTTAAGGTCCAGAAAAAAGTTGCTTGAAATTTGCATTTCTGTAGAAAGTTTCAGCCAATTCTTCCACTTGGGTGAAGGCGGGGGGTGGGAGTGGGAGGTCAAAATAAGGAGATTTAGCATCAAATAGAAATACTAAATTGTTACCAGTGCATTAGATGCATTTATCCCACCAGGTATCTCAGCATTTCATTGCAAGATGAGTAGAATCCAGTTCACTGAACTATCCTAAAGTTATTACAAGTAGCTTGCTTCTGGTCAGGTAATCTGGGCAGCTGATAACCTCAAGGTTTTCCATATAGACTCCTAAATGTATTGCAAGCCTAAATTTACAGTAGCGAGAAGTTATCTATGAAAGAGTAAAATTTTTTATTTTGAGATTTTGAATAGAAAAAATTTTGATATTTCCTTGTAAGTGTTACTTATAAGACATTTGTTGGAGAAATATTTCACAGTTGATAATGAGATTTTAAGAAGGCGCACTTGGACATGAGACAAGTATCTACTAGGAAAGTATGTCTAAAGCCTGATTAAATAGTTGGGTTATTTTTTTCTTACAGTAATGCGGTTTTCAATAAGATAAAAAATGAAAAGGAAACTAGCTTTCAGAGGAGGGTTGAATCTTGAAATAATAGACATTAATTGGTTAATTCTTTCCTCACGGTATACAGTGCTCATCTCCATATAATTTTAAATGGATTTCTTATTTTCTACTTTTTATGTACTTCAGTATGTTATAGGGTTGGCATGATAGTTGTGTGAAGTCGATCACTGGCTGTTTAGTATTCATCAGCATTGCCCAGTCTGCCACCTCAGCTCCTAACTGAAAATGAAAGCTGGAATTGTCCTGTATCATCAATTACGTTTTCAAGATTTATGTTTGTATGGGAGTTATACTGCACAGGGAGTTGGAGGTAGAGGTTATAATATAATCTGGCTTCAGTCATCTTGAATAGGGAGTGAACAAAGTGTTTAATTCTCTTAATGGCAGCAGTCTGCTGGAATAACAGCAACAGTTCTTTTGTTAGTAAAGCAATGACACTCTTCTGATTTTTACATTTTTTGCATGCTACGTTTCTGTAACTGATGCTTGTAGCTGCAAGAGGAGCAGTAAATCATCATCTGGCTAGAACTGGCTTATCGTTTTGGGCAGCCAGGCTCCAGCAGCTACTAAATAAATACCAGCTCAGTCATTTGCATTAAGCTGGACTAACAGCCCTGGAGGAAACTTTCTGCATCACAAGGTTGGGAATCAGTTACTTTCCTAACTAGTTCTGAATGCTAAATGTGAATTTCTAGTAAGCTTTTAATGTACTGACATTTGTATTCATCTACCAATGTAAACTAGTGATGCGAATTGTACGTGATGTGTATTAACTTCCTACATTAAGAAGTTACTGTTTTAAAACATTATGGAGCATATCTCAGCGTGGCTGGACCACTTTGGAATCACAGTACTGAGAGGGGTAGAGAGTCCTACAAATGCAGAGACAACATAGTTTCCCTTGAGGAGGGTCCTCACACCTCTCTACAGCTTGTGCTTGGGGAGATGAGGAAGGAAGCAAAGAAAGAGCTATTCAGAACTAAAGATTTCAGAGACATAGCATATGTGATTAGGGAACGGAAAAACTTCTGCTACTTGTTTGTGAAAGTGTTGGTTTTTCCATTGATCAAGTAGAAGGTAATTTCTAATCTGAAATTTGCCAAATGAATGGAATTCTGTAAGGTACATCTGAAAACCAGATCTGAAACTTCTCTTGACAATGTTATTCATAGATTTCAGTTGACGAAGACCACATCTGAAAATACCTAAGCTAGCTAGTATTTTTAGTCACATCAAAAATCCTTTTATCTAAAATTTCAGGTTTTGTGGACTCACTGGGCCTAATTCTGAGTTTATCTGAACCTATGCCAGTCATAACTAACTAATGAAAGTCAGGTTTTTCAGAATTCTCTCTGTATTTTTGGATGAAACAGTGAGTAGAAGCAGTAGCATCTAGATCAATGAAAATACTAATTTAACTACGGTCTGTTGGTTCCAGGCCTTTCACATCAAACAGAACATTTAAAGGAGATTTATTCTGAAGCAGAAGCAATTGATGCAAGAGCCTGGAATTCTGGAACACTTAATTTCTTTGTGTTTTGAGGGCAGAAGTGCATGGCTTTGTTCCAGTATAATCTGATCTTAGTGCAATAACTCTCTTCACCTTAACAGTGTGAAGGACCTTGGTAATAACAAGAGTTACATCACATGTTTGAATCCACTTTATTTTAATCGTTGTTGTCCATTTCGATTAGGTTTTAGTTTAACCCCAGCTGACAACTAAGCTCCACGCAGCCGCTCGCTCATTCCCCCATAGTTGGGATAGGGGAGAGAATCAGAAGTGTAAAAGAAAACTCAGGGATTGAGATAAAGACAGTTTAATAGGT
The DNA here is from genome assembly GCA_013398225.1 of Steatornis caripensis. Taxonomy (NCBI): domain Eukaryota; kingdom Metazoa; phylum Chordata; class Aves; order Caprimulgiformes; family Steatornithidae; genus Steatornis; species Steatornis caripensis. Next base: position 128,193 of record VZSC01004059.1, read on the forward strand.
GAAACAAAAGCTACGGGTGCAAGCAAAGCAAACCAAAGAATTCATTCACTACTTCCCATGGGCAGGCAGGTGTTCAGCCATCTCCAGGAAAGCAGGGCTCCATCACGTGTAGTAGTTACTTGGGAAGACAAACGACATCACTCTGAACGTGCCCCCCTTCCTCTTTCTTCCCCCATCTTTACATGCTGAGCGTGATGTCATATGGTACAGGTTCCCCCTTTGGTCCACTGGGGTCAGCGCCTCCCAGCTTCTTGTGCACTCCCAGCCTCCTCGCTGGTGGGGTGAGGAGCTTTGACTCTGTGTAAGCACTGCTCAATGATAATGAAAACATCCCTGTATTATCAACACTGTTTTCAGCACAAATCCAAAATGTAGCCCCGTATTAGCTAGTATGAAGAGAATTAATTATATCCCAGCCAAAACCAGTGCCACTAACTATGTATCTATAGGTGATGAGGTGGAAAAAGGGAGGTATGTGGTTAGTTTTGTGATGATTCACTTTTAATGCTTGTCTGTGATATTAGAGAAGTGACTTCCTAGATGAAGGGAATTATGTGAAAGATCCCATGTGTAGTTATATTTCTCTGCTGAAAAGAAAGATAGACTCTTGATACAAGATTCATCTAAATCAATTTGGACCTTCCCTTAAACTTCTGTTGACACTTCATCGGGTCCTGGAAGCAGATGTAGGGCATAGAGTTGGAAGCTATTCTGGTGGAAATAAATGATAATTAGTCAGACCACTTAAGTACTGTTAATTATGCTGACACCAGTAACTGCTTTTCCAGAATTTAGTACACTTGTAGTTTGTCACTATAAGTCTTTAGTAAGAAGAATGCTTTTTTTTCTGACGATATCTCATTCTGTATTCCAAACATCTTTATTTCTCACCACAAAAGGTGAATTAAACTTTAGTGATTCGAATGAGATATATTTGCTAGCTATTGATGGATCATATTTTAGAATTTTTAATAGAAAACTATTTCATGACAGATAATATTTCTGGTAAGAAGTTTTTGTGGGTTTTTTTTGAAGAAAGCTTTAGATACTATCATCTGTACCGCTTGCTGTCAGGTACCTTCAGTAGCTATTATTTCTTATCAAATCAGGCAGGCATGGGAAGCAAACTGATTAAGTTTGGCATGTTGCCACAAAAAAAAGCATTGCTGCCTAGATCTCTCTATTGCATTCATCCTTTTCAATGCATGTATAATTTCATGAGAAAGCTTTGCCTCAAGGGCTTCAACTCTATGCATTTTGGATGCAAAATACAAAGAAAACAAAAAAAGCAGCAGCTGATATGCTATTAGAACATTTCATTGATGACTGAATCTGATTATCGTCAGCTTCTAGGTTGGTGCTCAACATTTTTTAAACTCAGCTTGTGATTTTGTAAGGTCATTGATCTCGAGCTCAGAAGGAGCTCCAGAATTAGCTTAAAAATTACCCAGTTTTTCTCTATCAAAACATCTTTGTGCAAACTTGTACTCATTTTGCAAATGAATACTCCTGGTGATTTCAGTGGACTTGCTTGCATGAGTAGGTTCAGCACAATGACCTTGTACAAGGCTTAGGAAACAAGGTGAAGAAAAAATGAATGTGCATCTGTAACACAATATGATTCTGATTTATGCAACACTTCAGCATTCGTTTAATTGTGACCTCCTATAAATGGAGCTAAATTTTAGGGAAGAGAAATGTGGCATTAATTAAATAAATTAATTATGTGTATTATATGGATATTTAATAAAATAGAAAGCTCAAATTTCTTTTTCCTGAAATGCTGTTGACATCAGTCATGCCATCAAAGATTGCTTTCTCAGCAACTGTTTGGTTATAGTACATAAAAGAACAAATAATTAGTAGGCTGTCAAGTAAAGAAAAAGGACAAATCAGTGTTTAATGGCATACTGAATATCCAAGTTCCCTTTTCAGGTTAAATATGTAAAATAATGGAGTAGCAACCTCCTTTACTTAGCACACAAGTAATAGAGGTGTGGCTACTATGATAACAGGATTAAGGAAAGAAAAAAATCGAAATAGAACATGTATAGATAAGAGACCAGGATGCAGAGCATCCTATTTGCTGCAGAGTATTAAATATGTCAGAGGAACTTAAATAATTCCTTAACTATAAAACTATTTAGTGACGAGAGAAACTGGCTACGCTAAGAAGAAGGACCCAAAGTAGGATATAATGTAACTTTTTGTCCCGTAACATTATTAAAGCTGGATGTAGCTGTGACGTTAGTTTATTTTTGAAACATAATTTACATAACTAATTAGCTTCAGGTGGCTTTGATATGTTAATGACAGCTCTGAAGGAAACCCTGTAGAAATCAAGTAATGGATCTGGGTAATCTGCTTAGACAGAGCCCTGATGTTATCTTTGGTGGACAAATACCATGCAAAGTGATTTCACTCTTGAGCTAATAGGAATATGCTTATAATGAGAAAGGCAGTATAGTACTGCATATTCATTGCATAATATTTATGTCTAGACAGTTTATGAGAACACATACCTCTTTGTGGAGCCCCGTGTGAATGAATTACAGTGTTAGCGTAGAACCGGCAGTAAAATATGCTGCTGACTTTCTTCCAAGCTCTAGATACTATTATAGTATCAACAGCTTATATTCAACAATAGTTTTGTTCCCAATTGCATTTAACAGAATGATTCTGTAAGCCTGATTTGGCTGGAGAAGTTACTCCTCACATCTTATTTTCAAAATCGCTCAAGTTTTTATAGAGGTCATTACCTCTGTAAAATTATATATTACATTACTTTCCTCTGTTTCTCTAAGGGGAAAGGAAAAAGCACATTGTTAGAGACATGGCTATGGACTGGCTCGGAAGTAATCACAATCTTTTTACTTTATGTGGAAGTTCTCTGTATGGTATAACAGTGAGGCAAAAGGAGGGGAGAGATACCTACTGCAGGAATGTCAATTTATTCCTACCAAAAAAAAAAGTGAAAAGCCCTGCAATCTAGCATTAGATGAAGTCTACTTCAGGGTTACAGGTCTTGAAATTTTTTTTTGAGAGAAGAACAACTGGTAATTGGAGAGAGGAAATAGTAATACCGTTATTTTCAAAAGGTGTATTTTGCAACATCTATATTCTGCTAAACATTAATTTCTTAAAGGTCAGCTTGCTCATTAAGAATCAGTTCTGAAGTAAAATTCTGTAACTTTTTCCAGAAGTTAGAGAATTCTGGAGACATTTGATGTCAAGTTGCCAATTAATTTCAGGTTGTGTGGATTTTCTTCCAAATGTATTTGTGGTCATTTCCAACAAAAAATTATAACTTCATTAAAATAATTTCTTTTTCGGATATACCTCAGGAAAATCTCATTTTCTGCTACTTCTAGACTTTGTCATTCTTCTTATTTTTATTTAAATGTTATTTCTGCATATGACATCCAAAGCCTAAAATTCCACTAAAAATGTAAATGCAATGAGAAGAGATACAGCCTCTAGAATAGCTTCTTAAAGGCACAGTCATGTGTTCTAGCTTTTTGAATCACTGCAGCAAAAGCAGAAACTACCACTCTTTCCATGCTGAGCTGTTGAGAACAGGGCCTCTTACTATTTGAAAAGTTTGTAGGATTATTCAGGAAAGGTTCTCAAATTTGAAATTTGCTTCTTTTTGGCTCATTAAAATCTCAATTTAGTGACTGTCAAATCTTGTCTGTCTTCGCAGGCTTTTCCCAAAAGAGTGAGTATCACATTTTTCTTGGTTCAGACACTCACATAATTAGTATTTACATTAATTGCCCTTTATGAGAAGTGGGAATGCAGTGGCAGTGGATGTAGGGCAGTTTGTGCTGTCATGGTGGTTTGTTTATGGATGTCTATTTGTATATTCATAGGTTTTGTAATTGAGCAGGATAAAGATTGTCCTTTTAAAATGCCAGGAATAAATGAGTACAAAATAGAATGCATGCTCCTATGAATTATTAAAGTCAGATCTGCGCTATTGATGTCAAAAAGATTTTACAATAAGTGGCCAAGCCTGTACATCAATATCTAGTTGGTAGGTGGTACCTACCTATCATTTAGAGAAACAACTCTAAAATTTCCTGTCTGACCTGCAAGGAATTTGGGAACATGAAGGATGTTACTGATCAAGCTCTGTATATGGCTCTGAGTTTGTAATAAGGCACCTATAATAAGTACAGTACTTTTCAAAGGTGTTTTGCTTCTAAAACTATGAAGTTGCTCATAGTTAAATTTGTAACGTAAATTTGGCAATTTCAATTTTTCAGTCCAAGGTTAGGAATCAGGAAAGGTTTGGTTTGGTTCATTTTTTCCAAAGATATTAAAAAAGTTTTAGAAAAAGTAAAATTTAAAAAGAAGTGTATATCAGTAAAGTTAATTGTATCCAAACAGATTTTTTTCAATACTGAACTATAGAAATAATATTTTAGACTATATTAACTGTCCCAGTACCTATACTACAGTGAAAGAATAATGTAACATCTGTTGCACTGCAGCTTTTAGGATCTGTCTCCATTTTTCCCCTGGATGAGGTGACAGCCATTTTTTCAGTTATAAATTCTGAAGCTGACCCCAATTCAGAGCTGAACGTCAGCATCTTACAAATGCAGACCTGGCCCTTACTCTGATTTTTAAATATAGCTCATTGCTTTTAGTGCTCTTACTCCTGCTCCATGCTAATGAGGGATTCAAGCTATACGCATCTGCATTCGTAAAACAGCATAAGTGATAAGATGTAAATGTTAGGTGTGTTGTCCTCTTGGCTCTTTTATGGAAGGCCTCACAACGCGTTGTGTAGAATTTACCCAGTCAGTTAACGTGGCTCCTTAGTGTCTAATGGACATGGTAAATAACAAGTTAGTGAGACAAAGTCTGTTCTGGGCTTAGCACCTCAGCTAGGTGGTTGTTGTGAAGCAGCAACTGCTATTTATCCTGAAAGGAGGCATACGTACAGGTTCCAGCTGTGTGGAATCCATCGGAATCTGAATTTTATACAGCAACCTTGAGCAGCAATTGATCCAGTCTTTCTGGCCTTGAAACTTTCATGTATCCTCAGGGGGAGAACAAAGTGTTTCCTTTCAATTATACAACATTACTGGATAGCCATACACTGGTCGGTAATTGGTTATTTAATCTATCCTTTAGCATTCATCAATAAACAGGCTTTTTTCTTTTGATAGAGGTCCAGTTCATAGAAGACAAGGAGATCAAAGGCTGGTATCTTTAAGTTAGGTAACATCCATAAGTTCTCGGAACAGATTGCTCATTACACCAATTTTCTTTCTGATAGTTGTTAGTATTTATTGTCAATTGCTAAGCCCTTGAATGCCTTATAGTACAGGTGTGGTGTTATGATACAATCTTTAAAGTCGGTTTTCGACACTGAAGTGCAAAATTTCTGAGAGAAGCTTGGAACAAGTGCTTGTTTCGTTTTCATGTGGGCTGCTGTGGCAATATAAAGTATACAAAATAAGTAGTACATCATGGATCTACAAATCTAGGCACTGTTGAACTGTAGTGGATCCACCGTCGCTATTGTACAAATGGGACAATGGGAGAGCAAGACTCGGAACCTGCACTGTTGACTCTGTAGTCCACAGCTATCTCATAAACTGAAAACACGCACAAGGGCTCCAAATGTTGCTTATGGGTCAGCACTGCAATGATCACTACCTAGCAGTTTGGCTGCTTTTCTTGCCGGTGTCGGGATAATGTGTCTTGAGAGTGAGAATGAGAACTTGTATTTCAAACAGAGTTGCTCATGTCCAAGTCGTAACCATGCAGGTTAATTTGTCTTGATACAGGCAAAACAATCTGTTCTGTAATATCAAAAAATCACCCATTTCTGGAGTAAATGCTTTTAAAGAAAATCCTCCAAATATATATGAAGCAGTTAACATATTGTAAACTTCAAGTAATAGACAACTAAGTTTTACATAAGTTTCAAATTGGGTAATTGCTATATTTAGGTATGTTTTCTCTAAATGTCAGCTTTGGTGTTCTATGGCAAAATTAAAAATACTGTTCCTGATTTGGAACAGTCAAATGACTCTTGGCTTTGGAGGAGAACTTGAGAAGACAGAAAGGAGATGAATTTGCAGAAAATAGGGAGGGAGAGAAGCCCTGAATACTTTTGCCTTTCATCTGGCAAACAGTGAACAAACAATAGGAGCTAGTGGGGAACGTGTATGCCTCAAGGCTGCCTGTGAGCAGGCATGCTATGGCTTAGTAAACTCACTTTTTATATGCAGTCTTATTTTAAAATAAACAACCAAACAATAAATTTCCTTCTTTCTTTTATTGATGAGTTGTCAGCTACAAGAGAATGGTGTTTTCCATAAAGCCTTGATTATGTTCTATTTGTTTTTTCGGATACAGGATGCAGAGCTAGACATATCTTACTCCTTTGGATAGCTCAGGTCACCAGAATTGCTCTGCCTTTGTGCCTTTTGCTATCTTGCTCTTTTGTGCTAACTTTAAGTATGCTTTTTTCTTGAGGCTGTATTCTCCTTAAACATGTAATACTATTGTGTAACCCAGATCCAGGTATGTGAGGATTTTCCTTATTTGTACCACTTAGTCTGCTGCATCTACTTTCTGCTTTTGTTTGGAAAGAAATCAAGAGCAGTGCTGCAGCAGTGCTTTATAGCATCATAGGATCATTTATGTCGGAAAAGACCCTTAAGATCATTGAGTCCAACTGTTAACCTAGCACTGCCAACTCCACCACTAAGCCACATCCCTAAGTGCAGCACCTACACGTCTTTTAAATACCTCTAGATGTGGTAACTTGACCACTTTCCTGGGCAGCCTGTTCTAGTTCTTGATAACCCTTTTGGTGAAGAAATATTTCTTAATATCCAATCTAAATCTCCCCTGCACAACTTGAGGCCATGTCTTCTCGTTCTATGGCTTGTTACTTGGGATAAGAGACTGACCCCCACCTTGCTACAATCTCCTTTCACGTAATTGTAGAGAGTGATAAGGTCTCTGCTCAGCCTTCTTTTCTCCAGGCTAAACAACCCCAGTTCCCTCAGCCACTTCTCATAAGACTCCTTCTCTAGAATCTTCAGCAGCTTTGCTGCCCGTCTTTGGACATGCTCCAGCATCTCAATAGCTTTCTTGTAGTGAGGGACCCGAAACTGAGTATGGTATTCAAGGTGTGGCCTCACCAGTGCCACGTACAGCGGGACGATCACTTCCATAGTCCTGCTAGGCACACTATTTCTGACACAAGCCAGGATGCTGTTGGCCTTCTTGGCCACCTGGGCACAGTGCCAGCTCAGTGCTGTTCTAACTGGCTAGCTGAACAGTTACTATGATGCTATACCAGAGCAGAAAGTATTCTGGCATTTTATCCTCTGGCAGTGGTACATACCAAATTCTAAAAAAATTGCAAGCCCCATGCAAAACCTAGATAGAAAATACACCCAGTAGAAAAGTTTCCTACCAAACTTAGGAAATATCAGCTTTCAGGGAATATGAGAGTAGATGAATCACCACTGTTATATGGTATTGTAATAAGTATTTTTGTAATCTCAGTCAACTCACAGCACAACTAAAGTAACGTCTCCTGAAATCAGTAGAGTCTTGATTTACTTAAGTTCCCATCCTGATGTAGGAAAAGGTCATTCCACTTTTATTCTTTTTTGAAGGTGTGATAGACTTTCTTATTATTCATGTAAATGTCTATCTTCTGATTAACCTCTTAGCCATTTTTATTTGAAGAAATCAAGTATATAAATGAGCACGATACAAATAACTCAGGTGCGTGTTTTGCAACTTTTGCATTTTTTATTTGTCACGTCCCTGCTTTTTCAGTAAGGACAGGGTAGAGCGCAATTTCCTTCTGTCATTTGTAATTACATATAAGATTTTCCCAGAGAGTCTTAAACTGTCAGCTTGTAACGTTCTTCAGAGTTCCACAATATCTTGGCCAATATCAGCTCAGAATTGGGCAATTTGCTGCTAAATCCCTGTCAAGGGCCTTATGGCAAGCTGATTGTTGGGACACTTTGTCACACTGAAAAAGGGCTCCCTTTTATTTCCCCGTCCTTAATGTCCAGCAGTAGTTTACTGGAGCAGTATTAAAAATTGAAGAAATATTTCTGGAGCTGTATTTTATTTTGAACCTAACAGTCATTTGTGGTTACATTAAATCTTCCTAGCTGAAGTAGTGTGAAGTGTGTGTGTGTATATATATATGTGTATATATATATATATATAACTTTTATTTAAAAAACTAAATAAAGTTGTTCTTGTGGGAGAACAATGTGACAGTTGACACAGCATGGACTTTGAGAAGTGGCACTTAGATAAGTGCTGCCGTAGGTAATTTTTTCATGCCTCGGCCTGTATCCAATTCTAAATGCCAACAAAATAGATGCTTTCGACAGTTTAATAAGTGCAATAAATTCTAATATTTTCAATAGCATTGCTTGATAGATAAATACTAAGCATTTTCGATACTTGCACTTCATCCTAAAAAATTTTGCTGACTGAGAGAATGTGGTAAATGACTGTGACTCTTGCTCTGCTTTTTTTATGATGACCTGGACAGTGAATAGCTGTAAGAGTTCTGTGATGCTTTACCATGGTTTTTTGACATGCTGGATCTACATGTCATTAAAAGTTTGTGTTCTGAACACACTTTCCTCTTTATAAACATTTGCAAATGATTACATTTAAGTAAAATGAGCTTTTGATAACAATTGAGATTCAAACTGTTCTCCAGGGATCACGAGCTGATGTGAGAAACTGCTTGCTATCATTATTATAGGCATAATTCACAGCATCTGCTGGATGCTGTAACTGATGTTAAGAGAACCAGAAACCAGCCTGATGGACAGGCAGTGCAGGATTGGGGAAATCTGGGCGTGCCTCACATGAGTGTCTGCTGGGTGAATGGGAGGAAACCCAATGGGGTATTGACCTGGCACCAGTTAGCTGGGGAAGTGATTTAGGGACAGCCTCAGTGGACTTCAAGTTAAGCCAGCTGGGTGCAGATGCTGAATACTTGCTGTGGTGTGGTGCTGTGTCTGAGCTAATAAGCCCTAGCAGCAGGACTGTGGGTAAGATTTTATAGCTAGGAACTCCACCCATGCGGTGATCTTGGTGGAAATAGTCCTGGGATAGTCACCGAACTGTTGACACTTCACAGCATAGACCGACCAAATCACCTTTGCACTGTTCAATGGGATGCTGAGGTTGATAGATATTCTGCTCTGCACATGAGGGAATTCATAGTTAAATTTGAGGAATTCATTCTTGTCACCATTCTAGCAAGCAATTAATGCAAAAATATTTCCTTTCAATGATGAAGAACTTAACAAGAGAGGAAAGCAAGCAGTGGACGTAAAGCACATCTTAGTACCTTCCTCAAAGATTTCCTCTAACACTCTGGACAAATTTACTGTATTGACAGATATTAAAGAATATACCTTCAAAAGAAATGTGTGGCCGCCTTAATTTCTGTGATGCCGTTTTTAACCTACGTATCAGAAAGGCATGCATTTTAAGGACAGACTCAGAAATTCTGGTACTTAGATGATGGCAAATTCCCAACTTTTGATAAAGCTGCCAATTGTCTGCTTCAGGTATCCAGAAATACTTTCAAGGGGCAAGACACTAAAGATAATTTTATATTTACTTTTGCAAAAGACTCAGTATTTCCAAACCAACTGCAGAGTGCACGTACCCTGCAGAAAACTACTGAATGCAGGTTGTAATTAAGCTGCCTAGTTAAAATAGTGTCCTGAAGGCAAGAGAGATGTTTGGACTCCACTTGCAGGAAGACATGAGCAATACCAGATCCCCAAACAAATGTCTGTCAAATGAAAGTGGTATGATTCTTTAGTGAAATATTTCTCTTGTGTCTTAAACTGATAGTATTCATTCTTTTTATTTGCAAGATTATGTCTAATCCTCTACTGTTCTCTGCCTGTACAGTCCTCTAGCAAGCTGTCCATTTTTGTAAGCAATAGCAGTATCTTCTTCCCAGATAATCAGAAATGTTTAAATAATAGAATGCTATAGAACAAATACACCTTTGTAGTGATTTTATGAACTGCCTGGGTACTTAATGAGGAAAATTACTAATACAAATAGCATGAACTGTATCTAACTTTGTAATCCAAACCTATGGAAAGCCATGCTGGATTATCCTCAGGGTTTTATCTCATCTGCTGTTCTGTCTTACACTGCAGAATTACACCAAACGCTTCTCAGGAATGTGAATGTTTGGCGAAGTTAAGGTGTAACAAGTGTGTTTCATCAGTAAAGAAATACTGAAATTCCATAAAGTTGATCCAAGCGAAATCATAGAATCATAGAATGGTAGGGGTTGGAAGGGACCTCTAGAGATCATCTAGTCCAACCCCCCTGCTAAAGCAGGTTAGCCTAGAGCAGGTTGCACAGGAATGCATCCAGGCGGGTTTTGAATATCTCCAGAGAAGGAGACTCCACAACCTCTCTGG
>VZSC01004059.1:156567-170004 GCA_013398225.1 Steatornis caripensis
TTTTTTTTTTTTTAGAACACCTGAAACAAATCTTGTTATTTCTCTACTTATAGTGACTGTGCATACTATATATATGTACATACACATATGATAGAAATATAAAATTTTTTTCATGTCTTGACCTCCTGAAAGATCATCTGACATTAAAAGACCGATAAAGACTTCCTGAACATGAGGAGGAACTTCTTTACTGTGAGGGTGACAGAGCACTGGAACAGGCTGCCCAGAGAGGTTGTGGAGTCTCCTTCTCTGGAGATACTCAAAACCCGCCTGGATGCATTCCTGTGCAACCTGCTCTAGGCTAACCTGCTTTAGCAGCGGGGTTGGCCTAGATGATCTCTAGAGGTCCCTTCCAACCCCTACCATTCTATGATTCTATGATTCTATGAAAAAAGGCATATAGAAGTTTATACTGAGAGATTTCCATGTGGATGGCAAGTAAAATGGCATGAAGTTGAACTTTTTTGTGTTTTGTAATATTTCAAAATATGACCAGGAAAGTTATATGCAATTCTGTAGGTAGTGACACAAGAATTTGACATTGAAATTATTCCTTGCATTTTGTAGAATTAAAATTTTCAGGGTGTGTTCCTTGAATCTGGATTTGCCTTTGCTTTTTTCCTACTTTTTTTTTGTTTGTTTGTTTGGGGTTTTTTGTCAGATTATTACTTTTTACTTTTTTTTGTCATTTACTGGAAAGATGTTGCTTCAATGTTGTCTTAACCTCCTTGCCAGGAAGAACTTTCATGCAGTCAAGTAGGTCAGTGTCTAGGATTTGCATAACAATGTGTAGTGTGATATTTATAAAGATCTAAGACCTTTGTGCCATACTAATAGTACTCATTTTATTTCTGGCTTAATTTATGGTTTATTAAATGTAGAATTTCCTGCTACACAGTAGATGGACTATGTCATTCGCTACTCAATGTCTTTTTTCAATCTAGTTGTGATATGTTTCAGCAGTGCAGGGGTGCACGTGAAACACAAAAGCTTGCAGTGTTCCTGGTACATTCCACTGCTCTGTTCTTAGCATTAATACAGTTTTTGATCATCTTATGACCATATTTAATATCAGTCACATGTAGTTCTGCTCTCTGTAGGATGTCTTTCTTATCACGCCTTCTATAGAAGACTCATGCTTAGCTTGTTCAAGTTGAGCATGAAACCATTTATGCTCAGTCACAAGGTCTAGAGTTTGTTGATGTTTGAATCAGAAATTACAAGCTATTCATCATGTCAGAGCAGTCAACTAGATAAATTTGAAAATGATCCACCATAGTCTTTGTTATTTTGGTACCTCTAACAAAACCAATTTGCTTTATTCAAATTAAATGCTATGAAGAAAACAATAGGTTGGAACAATGTCATAGTTGAGGGAAAAGCCACGTAATTACTGTAATTTGGATATCGTTAAGCTTTTTTAACATGTAAAAGCTAATTATAAGATATATGTAAAACTTGAGTCTGCTATTCCGTAGACTCTTTACTACCATCCTGTGCCCTTGATTTTCTGGTCAAGTTAGTAGGAATGGAAAGTCACTTAAATTTTAATTTGAAAAAGGTGTTTCTACACCTACAGCTCTTTTAAGTCAGTATGAAATAATTCGGTTACTCGCTTCTGTGTACCATTGACCATCCAGATGATAGGAGGCTATAACTTAGATCAAGCAAGGCAAAGAGCTTTACTGCCCGATGACCTTTAGCTGTTATTAGATTGACCAGAAAAGCAAGTTTATAGGCAGTTTGTACCATGCCTTCAGATAAGTAAGCTGTACCTCTGTGATTATTGTATAAATAGCTGTTATGTGCTTAATGTGACCTAATTTATGGTAAATGCATAAATTGTCCAATAGGTGTGACATTGCTCAAGTATAATTTTATTTAGAGCATTTAACCAAGAGGTATATGTTTTCCCAATAACCCTACCTACATTTGAATTTTATTATAAAATAGTTGCCATTTGAAACTTCATTTTTGAATGTCACATTCAGCAAGTTTGGTGAATCATAATTATGATGTGCTTCATAATTTTAATTTTGTAATTTTCAGTGCTGTTTATTTTATTATATTTTTTATTTACTCTGGAAAATGAAATGCATAGATACTTCGGAATGAGTGATACAGAATAGAACATGTTCTAAAGACGTGACACATTTTTACAATTAAAAGGGAGAAATATTCAAACAGATTAACAGCTGCAATAGAGTAAGATGTGCAGTTTTTTGCTTGAGAAAATTACCAAGAGGACGGGAGAGGCCTCAATCTGGGATTTTAAAATGTGGCTTCTTATCCTTTAAAAATAAAAATCAAGCTGAAAAAGATTCTGACAGGAAAGAGAAGCTTATATTTTGAATTGAGGCTATTCGGGTGTAGGACTTTCTCTTGTAAAGACAAGTAGAAAGAGGAGCTAGTGGAATTGTAGGTAGTTATGTAAAGGTTCTTCTGTGACATTTTTTACATTACTGCAGCACAATATATTTTTGGCTAAGCAACACACCCTGCTGTGACTAAAATTTTCAATCCTTTTTATCATCTCTCCTACACCTGATGTACAAACACAAAGGAATGGTCCTCAACAGAGTATCACAGCCATTGCTGCATTTGTAAAATTGAGTAGTATCTGAAAATAAAAATAGGAAACTCTTGACTCTTCTGCTTCTCTGGCATGGTATTTTTATGTAAAAAGCAAATTAAGTAAGCTAAAGCAACTGAAATACTAATGTACATTTCTGAAAGATGAGGCTCTTGGCAGAGATATATTTTGAAATAAAAACAATTTTGATAACACTGAAGTTCTGTGGTGTTTTTTTCCCCCTTTAGAATGATTTTCCACTAGAAATTCACAGTATTTTAATATGGTGCCTAGAACTGGTTAAATCATCTTTTTATTAAATGTTTTTTCTAAATTTGGATGTTGCATGGGAATGTGTTTATATTATTGATGGGTTAATTGGGAAAAAGTGAAACCGTAGCTTCTTCCTTATGTTGCCACAGCAGCAATGTTTTTTTCAATATTATTATGTCCATTTATTTTATTTTATTATTTCTTTCTTCAGTGGTCCTAAGCTGAAATTTGTGGAGAAAAACCAAAAACCAAACAAACCTAAAAACCTTCTGAATCTAATTCAACTAATAACATTGTTTTTAAAAATGTTAGAATTTTGCAAATATATATTTTCCTATAATATTTGTTTAAAAAAATCTTGTTCAGCAGACCCAAACATCATTAGGATGAGATAATAATCCGAAGGAAGGACTCTCCTTACCTTTCATATGGTCCCTGTAGTCATTGTTGTCACTAATAGTGACAACTGACCTGATACTTGGGTACTGGACTTAAATATTGACCTACTAAAGTCAATGAAGTAGTGTCAGTTCACATTTTCTGGGGATTTAGCACTATACATTCTGTTTAAAGAGATGCATTTGCAAGTAAAGAGAGAACTGTAAATTCTGTAAATATAATGCATAAAAAAGTTAATGATTATGCAAAGAATATTTACTGATAAAACATGTAAGTAATATACCTTTAAGTCATGCACTCAATGTTATCATGCTGCACTTCTAGTTAAGAGTCAAAAATCAAACCTAAAGAGTTTCTAGTTATATCAAGCAATGTTAAAGAACAGATTAATCTTTCAAAAGATATTGCTTGAAAGAGAAGGAGAAATGAAAGGTAATTTATAGCAGGACTTTGGATCCTCTTCTGTGTTCCTAAAATGATTATGTTTAACAGTGGTTGATAGCCAAGCATTGAAAAATGGTCCCTGGGAATGCCTTCACATTTTCAAGTAAACATATTTGTCCATTCTCTATGAATACTCTAACCAGTAAGAATGTTGCCTAGAATGCTTGTAGAAATATTTGCTAATTATTAGCCAATATGGTAGAATATTACAGGAAGGCTAATTTGGAATCACAAGTGTTTGCACTGAGAATCTGATGCTAAGACTGACTTAAATTTGTCAAACCTTTGCACTGACTTTTCTCTGAATAAGCCAAGCACCATTGTATTATTTAATAACGAAAATTCAAAGAGAATCTCATCATGTGGAATATGGTAAAGAATTTTATTTTACATGAAAGCATCTTAATTCTTATTAATTAAGAGACAACTAAAAAAATTCATTATAGGCATTCTAAGGCACCATCATGACAATTATTGAAAGAGTTTAATTTTACAACTGGAGGTCATGGCCATTACATATAGTGTTAATCTGCATTAAGAAAAAATCAGTTTATTGGTAATTCAAAGATTTTCCATGTGGATTAATCTTTCTTTAATGACAAAATAAGAATATGAGGAAATTTTCCTTGTTTCCAATCAGAAAATTTTGGAATATGTAAGACTAGATGTAGCCAAATGATTACAATGATAATATTTCATTTAAATACTGAAACTCTTATGGCTTTGATGTTGCAAAAATGCCTGTGCTTGGTAAGTGGGGTTATAAAAACCTGATTTGATCTCAATTCTGCTGCATGACGCTTCTGAGTTACAAAATTAACAATTTCCTTTAATATTCCATGTAAGGACTAAAAGAAAAAGAGATAAGCAGTAAGACCAAGCCAGACTGGGAGGTGACTGACAGCAAAGTGTGAGTAGAAATCTATTTAAGTTTCATTTTTGTGTAATATTCATCTATGATGAGGGCACGTAGTGTATGGAAACACAAGTGGATTTGTTAAATACATAAAACAAGAAACACATTTTCCGTGGTTCTTTGTTTTCAGTTCCACAAATCTAATCTTGCTACATTCTGTATTTGCTGTGTGAGAGCAGAATAGACTAGAAGATATTGGATATGAAATTATTTCTTCAGAATGAATTATTTTTTCATACTCAAGGTATTTAGGGATTAGTTGCACAAAGACATCTGGTTTCTGTATTGAACTCTAAAGCCCTGAACTCTAACATCCTAAATGCTCATGTCATACATAAGAGACAGTTAAGTAAGTGGGGACCATTCCAAGGTAACCCATAGAAAACCTTGAATAAAGAAGATAGTTCGTATCTAGCAATTTGACTTTTCTGTGCTGGAGACAGAGAAAGCTGCTTTATAGAAAACATATGTTGTTTGTTGCTCTATTTTGTCATTTACTTCAAATGCATATCTGACTGTATTTTCCTGTCAGTGACAAAATAAAAAATAGGTCTTTATGTGCTTTTAACAGAAACATGACCATTTAATTAAATTTTAACGTATTGTTGTCTCTCACTTTAATATATGGTACATTAATTTTCTATGATGCTGGCATGCTGTGCTGAAGGATTTCTCCGTCTACCAAATGAAGTAAACCAGGGACTTTGCAGGCAGTTTAATTTTTTGTAGATGCAATAGAATTAACATTATTTTGGGGAAGACAGTTATCAAAACTAGATATTTCATTAAATGTTTGAACTTTAATTTTAATACGTATTCAGTCTTGTCACTGTAGTAATGATTGCCTGTTATTCACTACCTTTGTTAGTGAAATTACTGCAACCTTACTCAATGACAGTTGGGCTTTATTATCAAAGAGAAATTATTTAAGAAACTGAAAGTCATAAATATCTTTCCATTATGGCAGTAATCATTACCATTCTCTGTAACGACAAAAAAAAATCTAGTCTTTTCATTAAGCTTTGTATGTTTTTTTGGTTGGATTTTTTTTCCTTGAGTCATTTGTTTAAATTCGTCAGTGATAAAACTCCCTGTCTCATGATAAGTACATTATTAAATTTTTGTTCAGGACCATTTTGTATCTACTTTGTGTAACCTGATGATAAGGAAAATAAGCTTCAAACCCTCTTTTTTTCTTTCCAGTTGTGGGTCAGTGATTTGTATGAGCTAGAAGATTTTTCTTTCCTATGAATTGCTTTGCTGAAGCAGGGATTGCTGGGACATCCCTCTTGCATATTCATGTCAGGAAACTGTTCTCTGATCATCTGATGAGTATTCTTGTGAGTTAGTATTAGCGAATTTAGCTGTCCTTTTCTAGGCTGTCTATAGCATGTGCAAGAAGTTCTGCTCCTAAGAGTTTGTTTGAAGTAAAAAATGAGAGAGAAAAGATAAGAAAGAAATGGGGAGATGAAGAAACTACATGTTGGTATTGGTATACTGGTATAATAAGCATTCAAACAGATAGTTTTTTAGTATTGTCATTATATCTTCACTGTATTTTTGATCACTTANTAAAAGATGAGAGACAAAAGATAAGAAAGAAATGGGGAGATGAAGAAACTACATGTTGGTATTGGTGTACTGGTATAATAAGCATTCAAACAGATAGTTTTTTAGTATTGTCATTATATCTTCACTGTATTTTTGATCACTTACAATGACCACATAGTGAAGGACATAACATTTTCATTTATGTTGGTGAGCAATTCCTTCAAAGGGTAAGGTGCCACACTGAAGAAAACATTAACATACTTCTGATTTTGCCTTCAAGAGCACAATGGAATTTAGAAACATAACAAGTATGATGTGAAGAGAGTCTGAAGACAAAGATGGGATTCAAACTCTGGTCTCCACAGCACAGTTCTGCAGAATTAGCTATCACATACTTGAAAATGCGGTTGAAATATTGCATGTGTCTAGTCAAGAATAAAAGACATTATAGGAATAAAACATGGGATAATATCCTGGGCAAACGTTTGAGGTGTGAGTGGTTGAATTAGAAATACAGTGATGTCTTTACCTATTCTGAGTGTGAAGATTTAGAGAAGTTTCTGACAGATCCTGCCAATGTGGAAAGAAAGGAAGAAGACGAGCCTTTTAGCTGCAATATGTTAATTTTAGGATGATACACACAGTTTTTCTAGTCTTCTACTTTTCAGAGTTTTTTCTTATTTCACTGCAATTCATACTTCAAGGGCAGTATATGCATGGTGAAGAATGCAAGTAAAATATTTTATGGGCAACACAGAGGTTCCATTCTTGGTGTGGCATTATTTATTTCTGTGGCCACATGCAATATGTTTTGATACGGGATTGCTTCTGAAAGGGCAGCATTTTGCAGAAGGAGAGACTTTCTACACTCTTCTACTCATTAATTCGAATCTACTGCACTTTGTGACTGCATTGTTTCCCTTCTTATACTTTACAAAGGATATTGAAAGGGATATTGAAATACTGTAGGTTGATAAGATGCATTTTCAAGCTGTAAAATTACTGAAGTAATAGATAACATTTAAGTAGAAAGCACTTACCATAAATGATGGTTTATTGGGTTTTTTTGTCAGATAGGTAGTTTAATGTATTATTTATGACATGNCAGAAAGCACTTACCATAAATGATGGTTTATTGGTTTTTTTTTGTCAGATAGGTAGTTTAATGTATTATTTATGACATGTTTGTCAAGCAGGTTTACTGCACAATCTTGATTTTTCAACTGTAATATGAAACTTGACAGAATTCTGCTTCTGCTCGATGTTCACATTGTAACTCTTCAGAAACAGTTAATATATGCGTAACAAACATAGCTTTTACACCAGTTTCTGTGTCTTGTAATATGGTGTAACAATTCTGGCACTCCTGATTTTAGGCATTCCATTGTCCCGAAGAGTATCTAGCTCAAATGGTTAATCAGCAGTTAACAACTGAAACCATCCCTTCTCTAGAAGAAAATGTTGCATATGGTGGATTATTTGGCTGTGTATAGGCATTCTGTGATACGGTGATTGTCATGATGAAAGCTTAGTTGCATCACAACCAGAATTTGCAGTAGTACTCAAGCTACTCAAGTTACCACCTATGTTGACACTGTCCTTCATCTGATTGGAATGATTTTCACTGTAGTAAAGCACCGAGTTTGCTGGGCCCAGGCCACAAAGCTCCTAATTGCCTAGCTGTGTAACCTGTACATTCACTAGTTGTGTTGATTTAGTAGAAAGTATAGGCTATTCAGAAAAGTACCAAATCATGCCTTATTGCTTAGCTTTGTTACGTTTACACTAAAAGGATTCTCTGGTGTCTGAGAACATGGTGGTGTTTACTTTCCAGAAGCACAAGATACATGCTATATGGGTTTGTTCTGTATCTGAACATATTTTTTTCTCTGCTTTCTTCCTGCATCAGTTAACAAGGATGTTTCTCAGCACTCTGTTGCAACAGGGTTTGGCAGAGGTGGCAGAGATTGTGTTGGGTTGTGATGCAGCACAGCAGCACCCATAAAGCAAACCATTAACGCAAGCCATGGTGTGGTGGGATTCAAGATTAAAAGTTACTTCAATTTTCTAATCACTGGGAGGGCTACTTAGAAGAGGGCTCTTTGCTGTGGCAAGTGGTAACACCAGGAACTGTAAATAACAAGAATGTGTTTAATCTGACTGAGAGCTGAACTTTTGCCTTTCTAATGCAACACACAAAGCATATTAATATGCTGAAGATTGTGATTCCTTAGCATGTGTATTTGCAGCTGCTTCTTAACACATTGCAAGAGTATGCCACACAGGGATGACTGGTTGGAGGCTACCTGCCTGGGAAAGTATCTTATCTGTGATATGTCTTAATCTAGTCATCTTGCCTCCAAAGTGAAAAGAAAATTTACTTCAAGGACCTCAAAAAAAAAAATCCTGAAATCTTTTTTATTCTTTGACTCTAATATAATCATTACATTCACACTTTGCATTCTCAAGTCCTTTAAAAGCGTTCAATGATTATTTTTGCTGTTCAGACCTATCAAATCCTGAATACGATTTGTGTAATCTACTGAAGTTCTTCCTGGTTGTTTTAGAATTCTCATCCTAGCACAGCTGACCTGGTTAAAATACATAATAACTCACATTTTGTGGTTAACTGGGACAGAATTATAATAATGCCTCAGTCTATTAAAGTAAAAGGCTATGCTTTTATTACTTAAAGGTCAGTGAAGTCCTCTACAGTGACATCTGTGTCACTGTACTGTGTTTTCAATCTTTAACTTTTCATATGAACAAATACTGGCACGTAATGTATTGAAATTCATTGTGAATATTGGGGAAAGAGTATTGGAAAATAATCCAGGTTTAATATTTTTAACATGCACTAACTCGCTACCACCAGCTTTCTGCAATTTGACTGCTTTTTCCCTTCAGCAGTGATTACACTATTCCTTAATTTTGTCAGACAAAATGGTATTAACCTTAGGCAATCATGCTAAAATAACTTGTCAGCTACTCATTATTTTATTTTTAATATCTTAAGAAATTAAATGCTTGAAAAGGCAAAAGACTAAGGAGCTGCATCCCTCTATTTGTTCATAGGACGGCTTCAGAAGAAACAGTAGCTGAACGGAGTTCCTGTACTGCCCAGCTGTGCACGACTGAGGGTGCCTGGGCACTGAGGGCTGCAGTGGGCAGGAATAGCCCTGTGCTGCCCTCCAACGCCTCCCTGCCCCTGGCCCAGGATGCTGTTTCACGCCATCCCAGGCCATCTATCCCGGCCTCCATCTCCCCACAGCCCTGCCCTGCCTGGCCATGGGTCCTGCTGAGCCGGGCCCACTGGCAGGCCCACATCCCGGCTTGTCCCAGGGAGGTGCTGAGGGCACCAGGTGCCGCTCGGCCTGCCCTGCCTCCTGGCTGGGGCGGGGGGATGGGGCCTGCCCCGGAGGCCTGGCTCTGAGGACCCTCTGCTGCTCCTGGCCTCAGGGAGCTGCCAGCCTGCCCTGCGCCCTGACAAAGCCTACATGAAAAGTCGAGGACTGTCCTCAGGAAGCATTTAGTTCCCTGCACCAAGTTTGTCACTGATCTGTCTGCCAGAGGTAGTTCCAAGTGATGCCGCTGCCTGGCAGGACCTTAGTGTCCTGAGCTGCACCTGCACAAGGCTGTAAAAGTGCATGTTATCTTGGCACCTGCCCAGCACCCCGATGTGACTTTCCTGGGAGAAGCTGTAAATATTTTTCATGTGCTTGATGCAGAATCACCATCGCTGGATGTGTTCACCCATCACAGCCTTTGAAGTGCAGGACTGCCTTGGCCAGTCAGCGGGAGAGAAGAAGGAAACATCTGGTTTTTTGGAGGAAATTTATCCTCATTTGTCATGGGAGTTCAACTTTTAGTGACAAGAAGGGAAGAAAAACTGTAGTAATGGATCGCCTACTCTGAGGGGTTTAGTAGAAACTGTTTTGTAAGCCTTTTATCTCATGCTCCCTGAAAGATATATTACCGTACACAGCCAGAATAGCTGAAGTGCTGGAAGATTCAGGGATTCTCTCCTCATCCAGCTGAACCCCTGCAATGGTGACTCCTGTCACTGTCCAGACAGCACATGACCATCCTGCTTAAGAGGCTTGATTCCCCAAGTAAGTGTTACAGTGTCACAAAGTCTTGACGAATTATTATTTTCCCTTTTAACAAACACTCTGTCCGAGGGCATCTGTGCAACAACATGATATAAGCACATACAACAACATCATCTCACTATCAAATTGCAGCTCCACTTAGGACACATTGGGGAGAAAAAGCCAAGGGCTTGCTTCTGCAGCCGTGCAGTACCTTAGAGAAGGTGTCTTAATACCTTGGTCTTTGTTTCCTGTGTGAAGCGAAATAGGGCCAGCAGTGTTTTGGTCTATGGGAGGTTCTTGGCCTTGCTAAGCGTGCTGCATCTACTCCCTCCCTCTGGGAGGTTTGTTTCATGTTGAAGAGCAAAGGATACATTTCACTGAGGTATACTTTATAGACTTAAAAGCATCATATCTGTTCCACAGCGTATTGCTTGCAGTTATTCTCTTTTTTTTTTTTTTCCCTCCAGGATTACTTTGACTAGGTGAGTACCTTATTATTACTAACAGCCTTTGCAAATGTGCATTTTAGGTCATTTTCACAGATCTCGCTGACATTATTCTGGTACATACTGCACTGTACTTCCACAAATGACATACTACTGTCAGCAATGAATATGATAATCTTACCAAATCTAAGAGAATAAATATTCCAACCTTTGAAATTCTCCTCATAAAACAAGTGTGACAGTCTGCTGATTTAAACAAAAGATANGGTGAGTACCTTATTATTACTAACAGCCTTTGCAAATGTGCATTTTAGGTCATTTTCACAGATCTCGCTGACATTATTCTGGTACATACTGCACTGTACTTCCACAAATGACATACTACTGTCAGCAATGAATATGATAATCTTACCAAATCTAAGAGAATAAATATTCCAACCTTTGAAATTCTCCTCATATAACAAGCGTGACAGTCTGCTGATTTAAACAAAAGATACGTTTCCTCCCACGTTATCTCTTGATAAATAACTGACCATTACACCACCTTGTTCTCTTTCATGATTATTAACAACTTGGACATATTTCTTGTAGTATCTCTCTATAAATAATTCTAGGCTCAGAAGTTTGTTTCTTTTATAAATTAAACTATAGAAAAGTGATAGCTCATTTCTCCATAACTGGAATCTGTCCCCTCTAGGGGCAATTTATCCTTGCAGAAGCTAACCTTTAGGCATTGTTTCTTTCAGAAACTTATATTAATCATCTTTGTCAGTTTCTCTCTCAGTCTTTCTCTTACCACAATCTTCTGCTGCAGTCAGAACACCCACTAAGTTTTCCAAATATTTATACTGCTGGTTTTTAGAGCAGGAAGAGTTATCTGAGACATTGTTTTATTAAAACTTGATTATTTAAACACCAATCATCAATGATTGCACAGTGAAAACTTGAATCTCACTTTGCTTGCAGAGTAGGGGATGGCTGTTTTGTAAAGGCAATCTATATGAGAAGTGTAGATGCACACACATAATCACTATGGATTGTCCTCTGGGAGAGACAGATGCAATAAATGAAAATTAGTTTGAAGCAAGATGGCAAGAATGTCTTTCCAAGCCTCCATTGTGCCAACTTTTAAGCCTCAATGCCAGTGATTATAGAAAGAGACACCGAAATTCCAGAAACATCCTCTTCCATTCTCGTCTACCATTCAAGGTGTAGCTGTGATTCCTCAGTTAACCATGAGATGGATAGTCTGCGGGGGCAGGTTGACGTAGCCGCCACCTTCTACTTTGCCAAAGTTATAAAGGCAACACTATGCAGAGATGAGAAACTCATAGTAAGGGTGGGATTACGCAGACTGCAAAGCTAATGTTCTGGGTGAGGAGGCATACCAGACTGGCATACCCATTTAAGATAGATGTTTAGGGCTCCTTTTACATTGAACAATTAAGATGTGCCTTAGAGAATTTAGTACTGTCCTTGTAGCTGTAACTCACACTGATGGAACAGTTGCAGTTCATGTGCTCAATAGAAGTCCTTTACAGAGTATTTTAAACATTATTGAGTTAGGTGTTACTGGCAGTTGCATTATTTCTTTTATATTGATTAAAAAATTTAATCAAATGGATTTTTTATGGCTTCAAACAGGCTAAATGAGTCATACACTTCATCTTTAATACGCTTTCTCAACAAATGGGTATTCTATTGTATTAGAGCTATAAAAGCATATTCTTGTTTTCATTGCTATATGCGTTGTTGAAGAAAACGTGAAAATTCACACGAGTGTCTGTGAAAGGGCTTTTTTTGGTGTTTCATGTATTATTTAATCAAATTTTATTCTACTGATACTGGTGACTGATGAACAGCAAAGAAGAGAATTTCCTGGACAAATTGATGCTGTAACTTAATTAAAAAGGAAAATTTAGCAATGCTGTACCTCAGCATATACCCTTTAGTTTAGGAAAGTTATCTGGAATCTTATGGGAAACCAGAGAGGTTGACATGGATTGGCTATAGTAAGACTACTTAGGATCCACCTTATTTCCATGTAGGTTCCAAATACATATATATATATAAAAAATGTATTGATATATATTTATATATATACACAAACATATATGCTTTCACATATATATAAAAATAGTGGGACTTTTAAAATTTGATACTATTGACTTGAAGCATCTGTTTAGTTTGCAGAGTAGAATTATTTCTTCTGATGTTAATGATTGGGGAAGGAGACAGAAATAGAGCTCTTAGATTTTAAGGTGACATGAACTTCCTTTCCAGTCTATCTTCAAATGTCTATCAGTGATGGCTGAATCTATCCATAAAAACCTTCTGCGTAAGAATTTCTACAAACTTTATATATTCCATTACTTACCTCTCTGTACCTTGAGAAGGCTTTTCCTGATGTCTGTCTTCTACCTTTCTTGGGGCAACTTAAACCTTGTTGCTATTTTTCTTATCAGTGGTAGAAACTCTTTTCCCCTTCTATTTTGCTGAAGCGATAAGACTCTTATCCTGTGTCCCTTCAATATTTTCTTTGCTAGACTGAAATGATGATGCCTGGTAATACTTCCTCTGCATTCTTACTCACTCTATAATAGAGATTTTTTTCCACAATTACACAAGCTACCAGTTCTGCATCCTGCAGTGTCTAGGAAAGAGTTTTGTATACCTCTTCAACATCATCAGTTGATATATGTTAGGTTTGGTGTATAGTCTCCATTTATTATATTATTTTTT
>VZSC01004059.1:170856-191764 GCA_013398225.1 Steatornis caripensis
AATTTTTCTTGATGAGATCTTTATTTTGTTGATTTCTTCATAGAGAACAAAATCTCATGTATGTTCACTAAAACCATTAAACTTGACAGCTGTAACTTGTTCTATATGACTGTTTTCCTATAATGTTCTAACAGCAATTCACTTCCAGTTGCTAGGTCATGTAGATTATTTTCAGTTCTGCGAAAAGAATGTAAGCATTTCATTATGAGTCGAAATGTAGGTGGGGAGGCATTTTTTTGCTGGTTGATGATAGAATAGACTATAGATCAGCATTTGAGACTAGGTCTTCATTTTTCTTTTGTCATGCTAATTGTGATGGTTTCTGACTCCCTGGAAAATCAAAGGTAGAAATACCACTGCTTTGAAATGAATCCGCTCTGAATTAGTATTATATTGCTGTGTCTGTTTAAACAGACAGAACATTATTTGTTGTACTGGTTTTGGAGGAGCTGAAAGTACTGTTTTGTCTGATTATTTTTTCCTCTATCCCTGATAGACTAGTCACTTTGGAAGAGAGATTGTTATACTCTACCCAATTTGCAGATCCAGACATTACCTTGTGTCTTCAGGCTTTGAAAGGGTAATGACAAAGAAGTGCTTATAAACTTGTATTAATTTAGGATATTTAGTCTTCTCTTAAATGGATATACTTTAATTAACTGCTTGTTAATTCTAGACTTGCACATTGTTCTGTGCAGAGGCTTTAAGTAAAAAATGCCTACACTGAGGATATATTAACTGGCATATTTTAGCAGTAAATAGATTCCAACTTTGTTTTATGCATCCCATATATCATTTGGCTTGTGATTCAAAACACACAAGACATGTTTCCAGGCTTTCGTGTACTGTAAATAAATGTAAAACAAGCTCCTTGCACAAAAGTGCTACAAAGTAATCAGCACCAGGAAGGCTAAGAAGCTAAATGGTACTTGGAAGACTGTAATGAATATTAATCTCTTGCATGCCAGAACTAGTGATTAAACTACTCCACCTCTTTTTCTTGATATGAAAATCTGGCTGAACGGCAACATTGTATGATAAACACACTACTACAGCAGCCACTGGTTGAATTTTAAATATTCTATGTCACAATAGGGGAAGAATTTAAGGAAGAGTGTGCACAGTTAAAGAATTTCAGCAGCTTAAAACCTGTCAGTGTTCTGTTTTCGTTCGTAGTAGGAAAGGAAAGGACAGAGATAATTTTTTTATGTGAATTGGTTCAGGTAGAAAACTGACCTCCAGTACTCTCTTTGCCAGCATGTGGTTTTCTTCAAACTTGGAAAATCAACAAACAGAACTCCTAGTAAATATGACTGGACAGTTATTCAAGTGGCTACTGACAACTATATGTTTCAGCCTTCTTCCCACTCTTAGCCTATCTCTGAAGTGCCATTTCTATTGTGCTGTTGCAAAAGGTACTCTCCCCAAGTGACTGTTGGTCACTTCTCTCTCCCTTCTGGCAAGCTGCATTCTTCCTTCATCAGTACTGGAAGAAAGTCAAGTCACACTCTAGTTTACTGCCTGCTCAGGATTTCATTCTCTGAACATTCAGGTTGCTGTAGAATTAGTTCAAATTCAGAATTTTTTCATAGTCAGATGTCCTGCTTCCATGTTTGAAGTCAAAGTCTGCGCTTCAGACCAGGTCTTTCTAGATCAAGTCTTTGTGAGACACGTCTCCTTCCTCTGCTCTTGAGTTTCTTGTTTGGACAGCTGCTTTCCTCATGGTTTCAAACGCAGAATCATCTGAGACAAAGATAAGATCACTTTACCTGTTTCAGTCCTGGTTCAAACCCTGGTCAAAGGGGAAAAACTTCTGTAGTGGTATTTTTAGTTAAATTCAATTTGATTTTTAAACAGGATCAAATTTCTCATCAGACATACGCACTAAGTAATAAGGTTTATTTATAATGAAACATAAATACGTTAAGCTATTGTAGAACTTGATAACGACTACGCATACTCTGTGTCAATTTTTAAGTGTCAGCATTGCAATAAATTTAACAAGATTAATGAAATTTATGTTGCTTCCTAGGTAGCTAAGAAATTGTGTTCTGTACTGACGTGAAGCTCTTAATTTTCCTGACAGCTTTTTGGATTCATTTGTTATTTCAGTTACATCCTTATGTTTTAGTCTTTGTAACTCCTGCTATGTACTGCAGATTACCAAACCGTTAACTTTGATGGTCTATGTATGATAAGTAAATAGATGTCAATGGGATGCAAAGTCAGAATTTCTGACATTGTCAATCTAACTGATACTTTATCTAGCTTAAGGGGAAGATCTTCCAACACAGCAGAGAACCAAGGTGGGAAATCACCTATGTTTTTTGAATTACTCATTTTATTCACAGAACAACACTTTATATCTAAAGGCTGGACTTATTAGAGGTCATCAACATTGGCTTCATTCTCCTTTTTTTTGTAGTCAGAGTTAATGAATTGAGGGATGTTCCTGCATCTTCCATGTTGTTCCCAGGAGCCTAGCAGTCAGCTTACTCTGCTGGAAGGTTAGGTTTATGTAGTGTCTGGTAATGACATTTTTTCAGACCTGTCTTGACCCAAAGGGACATTTGTTCAATACTGTTTTCTGTGGGCTAATATAGAGGAGAAAAAGCATAATTTCTGTTCCAAGCAGCTTCACTGGTGTACTTGTGAGCCTGTAGCAAAATTAATATTTATGATTTGGAATATGTGGAAAGGAGCTTTTGAATAGAAATTTTCAACTCTAAAAAGCTAATTTTCCATTCTGTCGTTATTGTTATCATTTCAAGAGGAGCTGGATGCTGTTGGAGTTGATTTGCACCCTGACTTACAGTATGATGGCCCTGGATCAGAATCCTCTGTGAAGATGTGCCTTGACCCTTTGATTAAGCTTTCTACTCAATGCTTAAATGGGCAGATTTTCATTCCCACCCATCCCAGTTGTTGGGGTGACTCTTTTTTTTTCCCCCTCTTCAATGTCTTTGTCTACAATTACATTTTCCTTGCTTTAAGACAACAGGGTAAGATGAAGCCTATCTATTTGCATGGTTTGGACATTGCTGTTTCCTTTGTTCAAAGTGTTGGGGTTTTTTGCTGTTTTGTTTCGAGTTGGGTTTTTTGAGCCTTGTGGAATATCTATACTGATAGGGATAACTTGTTGATTTTCCAGGTACAATACAAAGTAAAAGAAGTAGAAATGAAACAAAACAACAAGAAAAGCACAAACAATGGGTATCTGGCTGTTATGATTACATACAGAGACATGATGCCAGCTGTATCTTTTGAATGACATTGTCAGGCACACTTCTGGAAAAAAAATATTTGATTTTTAACAGCAAAACTTCAGGTGTTGGAAATTTTCACAATGTCCTAGTGATAGAGTAACCCTTCCCATATTAAAACAAACAAACAAAACCCCCCAGCCCATAAAATGATAATCTGACAATAACTGATGAGATTTGTTTCCTAGATTTTATTTCATTCCTAGTAGTTGTGTGTTACAAGGCTGATCAGTGTGCAGTTTTCTGAAGATGTTGAAAAATGGAAGGACAAACAGGTGTATTCATCTCCCTTTGCCTTTTACAAATTTCCTGTTTGTTATTCCAGCCAGACTGTTCAAAAGAGGGAACCTCTACTTCACTGCCTATGAAAGCACTGAGTTGAACTTGTTTGCCTTCATGCTTAATTCTTAATTTTCTCTTCTTGGTTTAAAGTGTTTGAACAGCTGTGCCATGTGCTGTTATTCTTAAAAAGGGATGGTCAGACTGACCATATAATAGTGAGAAGATTCCCTAGCACTTGCCTGGCCTTTTCCAATCACAGCAATCAAAATTACAAGAATTAGTTTTGTTGCTGATGCTGTATGGTTGTTTCATCCACACTTTTGCAGTCTGCTGCATTTGCAGCATCAAGATCCAGTGTGGTTCAGAAACAAAGGAGAGGGTGTTTCAAATGCGGTTAGGTGGTTTTTCCACCAATCAAAAGATGGTCCGCAGCAAACTCGGGGACTGAATCCTCAGTCTAGTTGCTCGGATTCCAGAGGGGTCTGGTGCTGGTTCAGATAAGATGCTGGCTTCAGTCTAGTGATCTGTTGACAGATTAGGAATACATCGTGTGTTTATACTGTTAAGCTAGGAAGAATGTACTGTGCCATCAACTTGGAAAAATGTGTGTTCTTGGGTTTGGGTTTTGGGGTTTTTTTCTCCTGTGAATCTGCTTAGAATACAGACCTCCCAACAGCAGATGGAAAATCAGTGATGACCGAATTCTAATTAAGAATCTAGCTGCCTCACCAATGAGTGTAAAGAAGATGCAAGTTCTGCACACATTTTTATAGTAATTATTCTTTCTCTTTTCATTTTTTCTTCACATCACTCTGTTGCCTGTTTGAAAGAAGTGGCATTTCTAACAAAATCCTTGTGAAAGGCAGAATTCTTCTGTTATCCTGACCAAGATTTTCGTATATGCTGCTGAAAAATATTGGCCAGGATTTTATTTTCCCTTTCTAGCTTCCTAAGCAATAATCTATACCATCTGGCAATAGAATTTCTCCAACATATTTCAATAATCATATGAGGTTTTTTCCATTATTTCTGGTCTCATTAGCACTTAAGTTCAAGGTAATTTCTGTATTTCCTAAAAGAATTTTCAACCTCCAAATCTTTATTCCAAAGATACCAAGCAAAACATTTGATATGCAAATGTGAAATTCTAGTTGTTAATAGGGAATTGTCTGTTATGTTAAAGTCTTCCTTTCTTCTGGTGTCAGGTTTCTTCCTGGTTGATCGATGGCATGATCCCTATGCTTTTGGAGTAATTCCTGTTTTAAAAACAGCCCATTGTCTCAAAAATGCTTCACTGATGTATAACTGTCTTCCTCTTGACATATTTCTGTGCTATTGGTAGGCTACAGCTATTTTTCTGTCCTCTAAAGCTTTGCACGGGGCCTCCTATGGGTTTTTGTGTGGGTTTTGTTGTTTTGCTTTTTGTGCATGTGTGTGTATCATTCATTTCTTTGTGTTTATCTCCATTTGTCTACCTGACTGTGCATTCAGCTGTCCCAGTTTCTGTAAGACTAATTTTCCTGAAAAGCTTTCTGCAAAATGTATTGCCAAATATTTCCTTCTCTCTGATTATCCCCAAGAGATTCCATCCTTGATCATGACATTTGCATAAATTTTCCTATTTTTATTTTTGCTTATTTGGGACTGTTAAAAGTATTGAAATTATAGTTTTATCATCATATTTCTGGCTTTGAACATAAGCATTGGAAGTATTTGTTGGTGGTGATAGTATTAAAATCTCCACGGAGACAAAGCGATAACCCTTTTCCTTTGCTGTGCAGAGTGATAGGCGCACATCCCAACTTTTTTATCTGAGAAGCTTTTAATCTGTTATGAGGCTATATGAACTTTGCTTAGTGAAGAAAATGTGTATGTTGAATACAGTTTAACTTCACTCTGAACTACTTTTTGGTGGTTATTATTAAGCAGAGGTATTATCAGAGGATGGGAATGGAGGGACTAGAAGAAGTAGAGATTGCACTTAGCCTTTGTATTGTTTTATGTGTTTATTTTTATAGATTCTTATGTATGTGTTTGTAACTGCTACAAATAGGGACATAACATCTGAAGTACAGATGCATAGCACTTTTTAAATAAATGTTTATTTCAGAATCGTTACTCCTGGCCTACAAAGGAGGAAACCATACTCTCATAAAGGCATCTTCTACATTGTATTGACACAGCTGCATTCACAGTATGGGCTTTTATTATTTCATCAACTTTGAGTAACAAAAAAAAAATCACAAATAGAATTTTTGATTTTAAAAAAATTAAAATCTAAGGGGCTAATCACATAAAAATGTTATGTGAAGTAGCATGTTGAATGCTTACATAGGTATCTGCAATTTTTCAGCAGAGAGAAGAGATAAAAACAATCTAGAAGGTCACACTTCAATTTCAGAGTATTTGCAACATTCCATTTTGATATTTTTCAATATTTTTAATCAACATTTTCATGACTTGAAAACTCATTTCATGTAAACAGAAGTATGGAATCACCACTGTGTTTTCTGTTTTTTACAAATATTGTGTGTTCTATATCACAGATCCTTTTTCTCTCAAAGCTTCTTTGGAAATGAAATTAAGTCTAGTTTTATAGTTTATAGCATGTCAGTAAATTTTTATGGAACACTTAAATTTTAAGAGAGGACTCCCTTTGAAGTATCTCCACATTTTCAATATTTTTGTCAATCCTTCTTGGTGATTACTGAAGCAATATGAACAGTTTAATTCTGTCCTGAGAGAATTCTTCCCTGGGAAATTTTATTTGGTGTAATATACTCATTATACTTGGACAAGAAAAACATGAATAGAGTTTAATTTTTGTGTCCAAACTAAGACAGACTGGATTTGATGTGTTCATTTATTTTAATATTTAGTAATATTATCTTTTGGGTTTTGCCAAGACCTAAGATTAACTGACCATCTGTCTACGTTACTACAAAGCAGTATCTGCTACTCATTATTGGCAGTTAGTTTTGTGGCAGAAATTCGCAGAATGTGGTCTGATGTTCTGATTTTTTCAGTGACATTCACAGAAATATAGCAAATGCAATCAGAGGCTTAAAGGTTACTTAGCAGAAGAAAAGTGTCACGAAAAATATTCATGACTGCCACTATTATTAAAAATATGACAATCACGTGCCTCCATGTCATACCACTTGGCCAGATTTTCTCTGAATAGCTCAAACTTTTATTAGATATTTCCAAAAGGAAGATGTAGCATCACTGGGCAGAAGTCTAGAATATTTATGCCTGTGTGAGTGATCTTGTGTCTGCACAGTGCGCTAAGAATATGAACAGATTCTACTCCCATGCATTTCATACTATAGACTCAAATCCATTTTTGCATTATGTCATAATGTCATAAATATGTTATGAAGTATGCCATAAAAGTGTGCTTAGAAGCAAAAGGATAACTGGAGGTAATCAGCTGTTCTCTGTTTAACTTCCCAAAACTGACAAGTTATTTAAATTCTGCTTCTCTGAAAGGTTTTTGGTATATATATATATAGAGATGGGAAAACACGTCCATTCTAACAGAGTACACCATTTGAATTTTACTACTATTGCAGTTTGTGCAACTTTTTAAGATCTTCCTTCTGATTTTTCCCATTTCATTTTCATTGCTGTACTTAGATAAGCTGTAGATGTCCTTATCAGGGCAATTTTCATCCTAATAATTAAGGTTATGATCTCATGTTCAACGAAGTTCTTCACAAAGCTACTGCCGGCATTTGGTCCTTGATTCTTCTTTTGTCCTTTATGTGTTAGTTTCCCCACCTTTTTGCCGTTACTTTGGAGTTTAAGGTGAACTCAGAGCTAGTGTTTAAGAACTGCACTTTTTCCTGCCTGACACAGATATTTTTGCAACAGGTAATTCTCCTTCACGGAAATGAGTAAGTTTTGCCCCCACTGTTGCTCTGTGTTAAACAGCATGCCCAATTGTAGTAATTGGAGCTGCCTATTTCTAATGAAACAGCATTTTTACAGCAGCTGAAAATATGTTGTGCTGCAGCTTGTGGTGTATATTTAAGAATACCTGTATTAACTTTAAATATAATAACACAGAGACTAGAAGCATCTATGTAGCTCCACTTAGCCAATTTTCTCTTGGGGAGTCTCATTTTCTGAACAAGACGGTATAATTTTTGCTGCTAATTGAGTAGTTCATTCTCCTAATGTACAGGGATATTCTTTCAAATTTCTTGCGTGGTTGCTGTCACTGACAGCACTCTTCTCTGGGGTGTAAACCAGTTAGCACTAATTTCAAAAGCTGTCATGGTTAGACTGCTTTCTGTACACTCATGCTAGACTCATAGAGCTTGGGTAGATGCCTTGAGTTGATAGAGCAGCAGATGGATCTGAATACTGCAAGTTTTGGGAAAGAATTTCCCCTTGGGACAAGTAGGGGAATTACCGTCGCTTGGTAGAGTGTTGCTATGTGATATCATTGTGCTTTACTTATTTTAGGCTTTTATTGCTTTTATGTGCATAAAAGGGAATCAGAAACACTTTGAGTACCTTTCCTGTGTTGTTTTGACAATTCCCTCAGTTTTTCTATACATACTGCAGAAAACCGTACAAAATACGCAAAACCGTGCTAAAGAGTAACTATGTTACTTTTGGATGAATCTCTGCACGTGTTGTGGAGACGTAAAGGCTTGCTCAAGGATCCCTCTACCATGTTTCTGTTGTTGTACTGTATGTGTAGTCCACTGTCTTGGTTTGTCTGAAAGTTATTATAAAGCATCTTAGATTTGTCAATAATTAATCTTCCTAGTTATACATAAAAGCTCATTTTAAAAGCTTATTGGCATCAGCAAAGATTGGTTGCAGAATTAAAGATTATTCCAACCTTGGTTATATAATTAAGTGTACAAATGAGAAATCAAAGCATATAATCAGAAAAGCAAATATAATCAGGAAATGAAATAAAAAGATTTATATGTCCATGATAGAAAAGCAGCTGTTTTGTTTCCATTTAGAAAACTGCTTTAAATCCAAGAGGAGATAATTTCTATTATTATCAGAATATGTTAATATATACAAGAAATGGTGTTTCAGTATTTATCATAATTTAGTTTTTATTTCTTTAGATGTCTTATTACCTCGCTGAGAGAGAATACTGCTACGTGTATAAGGAACGGCCGTTAACTTGGTTCTTATCCTTTTCTAATTAAAACATGGTAAAATTAGAAAGATTGCATGAGAGNTTTATCATAATTTAATTTTTATTTCTTTAGATGTCTTATTACCTCGCTGAGAGAGAATACTGCTACGTGTATAAGGAACGGCCGTTAACTTGGTTCTTATCCTTTTCTAATTAAAACATGGTAAAATTAGAAAGATTGCATGAGAGAAAATGGACACACACATGTTGGAAAGTCACAAATTAGTGAATGGTTTGGGAGGAAAGGCCTCCTGTTTTTTGTTTGTTTTTTCATCAAAATCTACAGTGCCAACATTATGCCGATTGGTGGTTACTTTAGTTTGATGGCAGGAGATATTTATTTCTAGAGTGTGTAAAAACTATATACTCAAATTCTTTAGAGATGCTCACAATGAAAAAGGAGGTAGGTGTGCAGGTGAGTCATAATCCCATTTTTGGACATAACTTCTAGTTGCAGTAGAAGTGCACACACCTCTGCATTCAGACGTAAACATTTGTACCCAGTTAACATCCTCGTATCGGGTCTATTTCTCTGTACAAAGTGATATTTCTATAAGAGGATTATGGCCCAATGTAAATGCTGGAAAGGGGAGTGACAGAAAATGTAGTTTGCGACATTTTGAGTGTTAGACTGTATTACAAAATGGTAAAACAATTTATTGGTAATATTGTAAAACACTAATTTTTAATTTTAATTCAAATGATCTTGATTAGAATGGATATTTGCAATATGCACATTTTAAATCAAGTATTCATATATTTAATTGAAAAATCACCAACACTAGCAACTTTTCAGTAGTGTGTTTTAGTTCTTTCAAATTATTCCAAAGGAAGTTTCTAGTCTAATGAGTAAGGTAGAAAAGTCTGTGGTTAGGAAGCAAAAATGAATGTCTACGTGATTTATGTAATTAATCAAGTACGAATTTAGGTCCGCATCTTACAAATCTTTTCTTACATGGAGTGACACTGAAAGGACTCATGCATATACAGTTTTTAGAAGTTCGATGCACCATTTAATGAACTGCTTCAATGCAGAAAAAACTTCAGGTGATAAAGTTTGTATTGCAGAAGTTTAGTTTCATTTGGAATATTTAGTGCCATTAGTACTTCTAAAATGTTTTCATAGAAAATTAGCAGGACAGAGGGATACAATTTATCAAACAGAGTTTGTTTCCGCTGCTCAAATAAATACACATTTGTCTCAGTATTTAATATTTTAATTCAAAATTAATTTAATTCAGGATTAGTAATTCAGTCAAATGAAGGACCAGCAAAGCAGTTTTCCTTCCTGTCCCACTATCAAGTTGAACTTTTCAGAGGTGATGCAAAAGGAGTATGAAACATTTTCTTTTCATTGGCATTATACTGACGCTTTGCAGGTGTCCTTAGACTCTAATCATCCAAGACTTTCACATATGCTACACACTGTGAACAGTCCCTTTGAAGTTAATTGGGTTTCACCAGTTTACTCCAGCAGAGTGAAACTCTGTTTACTGATTTTTAATTTGAGTATAAACACATTAAAATATAAAACTGTACTTTAACTCCTGGTAGTTCTATTATGCATGTTGTAGGCTTTCTCAATTAAAACACATCCAATTAGATGTATTTAAAGATGAAATCACCCTCTGAGGCATTGAGTCTAGAAATGGATTATAAACTAATTAAAAGTAAGTCTCCGGAGACCTAAATTACCTCCCCCTCCCCCTAAAATCAAATATATGTCTAAATAAGAAGATCTGAAGGTTAGTGATAACCTCAGGGTTGTTGGTTTTTATTTGCTCTCGGATAGCCTGATGTTAGCTAGCTGGTTCCATCGTACAAAATGTTACCTGCTTTTTGGCTTTTTAGAGATTGAAATATGACTTCATGTACTCTCAACACTTCTATTGTTATTATCGTAAAATGACATGCGTTGTTAACAACTCTTTCCGAAATAAGATGAGAAAACTACAATTAAAATTTGCCAGAGGAAAGGAATGTAAGCCAAAGCATGACCCCATCAATGAGCAAAATGAAAGCATCAGAACTGTCAGAAAAAGGAATTTCATTTTCCCAGATGTGATTGTGAATGTCTACTTGGGGATGAGCAGAATTTGAATTGATTGAATTACTTTGTAGAGATTCATTACTCTGGCAACTAGTTTAAATTGGACTAAAATTAAATTTATAGTATGTAATGGGCCAGATCATATGAGATTTCAACTCAGTAGGAACTGGGCATTCAGCGTTACCCAGAGCTTACCTCAAAGTCACCTTAACTCAATTTATGTAACTTCTACTAGTGGAAGATGGCACACATTTATTAAGGATCACCATTGTGTCTATACCTGGAGGATATGAATCTGCATAGTCAGAATTAAAAACACCGAAATATTTTTTTAAGTGATAATAAAAAGTGAATCTTGTGCAGTGAAGCATGATGTATGGTATAAAAGAAAGGTCTTACTGAGCTGAAAGTGGCAAAACCTGAAAGTACTTTCAAGATGAGGTGTAAAGTTCCCATGTGTTGGGTACAGGCAGCAGGAGAGGTTGGATAGGGGCACAGTCATAACGGAGAGCAGCTGTCATGGGATCCTCCAAAACTGCAGCTGGAGGTAGCTCATTCCAGACTTGTGTTACGCTCGGAGTCATTTGATTGCTGTTATGCCTGTGCTCATGAAAAGCAGATAGTGAATCAGGGAATCACAACCAATACATGTTGAGGAGAGGAAATTGTGATTTTTCAGTGTTAGTCTAAAATAAAATTTATGCACGTAAATTATACTTGGAATTGTGGCAGCACGTCGGTCTGTTTTTCTGAAGCAGTAAATACTTTGCTTACATTTTAAGTAGTACCTGAAGTGTGTCTTTGATCCCTGTAGGTCTGATCAGATTTTACTTATTTGTGCCTTAGGAATTTGTGCCTATGTGTTCCCAAGCTCTGTGGTGTAATCCCTAATTTAAGTTCTTGATAAGAATACAGTCTAAAAATCACAGGAAATCCTCAAAAGGGCAGTGTCATTGGAAAGATTTGTGTTTGATTGAAATACCAGAGGGAGCAAATAAGTGTATAATGGTACACTTGTCCCCAGGTTGCAATCACCTTTAGTGACAGCACTGTTCCTGATAATGTTCTTGCCTGTAAATGGAATCCTGACTCCCAGATAGTTATTTAAATTACTGTTGGAGCAAATATATTGATAATGACATTTTTATTTCATTTTTGTACAGACTCTCTCTAAAACTATTAATTGTTTTGTTACAATGTATATTCCTTTTTTTAGCTCTTTCTAGCTCAAATACTTTACTCTTTAGCTCCTGTAAGACACTTGCAGTAATTCTGGTGAAGTTTGCAAACCATTGACATTATAGTCTGGAGGGAGCAGCGACTGATAGACCCGCACTCTGATACTGATGCTGAGGAGAGCAGAGGGTACTTCTTTATTAAGCTAATGCAGCTTTGGAGCTGGAAATGCAGCCAGGGATCTGCTTCGGAAGGAATGCATTCTAGCGAGAAAAGTCTGCTGGCATATCCCTGGCACGCAGCAAGACATGGGAGATGGACTGAATGAGGAGGCTTTCCTGTGAGTCTCTAACTGTTCTGGCAAGCATATTTGGGATGTTCCCCCAAAGCAGCATCTGCATCACTGAATTGGAAGTGAGGAGTGGTATCACTTCACTGAGACTGCCTGAATGTTTCAGAGTCTAATTCCTCCATGTGGTTGTCTTCTCCTTCACTTATCCTTCCAAATGCTCTAGAAACTTTGCAAATACTCTAGTCGTGCACCCAACTCTTGAACACCACAGCAAGGGACATAAAATCAATACAGAAAAACTTTTTCCCCATTACACTGGAGAGTCCTTTCTTGAAAATTTCCTGGATGATCCTAAGGTACACATTGCCACACGACTGAAGTCAATGGTTAATCAAAGTTGTCTTTAATGAGTTAGTGTTGCACATCACAGACTTTTATGCTGTGTCAGACCTATCTTAATATTTACATATTTAGTATTCTCAAATTGTTATATTTATACATCCATGTGGCTGTCCATGTGTGTTGATACTAACCTGAGAAACAACAAGATGTTCAGTGTATGCTTTGGGCTATAATGTAGGGTCTTAAGGTACAAAATAAAGACAGTAAAGACAGATTCTTGTTCTTCGTGTGATTAAATGTTATTCCCATTGTTACTATAGTGTGGTTTTTAATCTTTTATGTAATAGTTAAGGGAATTTGTTAAATAGAAACTGTAACACTATTAATTTAGTGTAACACTAAGCCTCAGGAGCAAATGCTAAATAACATTTAGTAATGGATTTTATAACATATTTATGGAGCTCTTTGTGGGTGCTTTTCACTCTTTTTCAATGCTAATGTTATTAGGTGTTAGCACTCAGATGTTCTTCCTCATGATACAATAGCTATGGCAGCCTGCATACACAAACACCAAATAACTTAATCCAATGCTTGTTGAATACCCGAGAAAGATTGCATGGGTGTTGTATCAGATCCTCTACAAAACCGGCTTAAAATCCTGATGGACCACTTTTCCATATCTCTGTATTCTTCAAGATGAACTACGTATTCTTGAAGATGAATTTGCATTTTATGTGTATTCTCTCCCTCCACAAAAAAAAGGCAAAGATTTGTCAATGTGACTGAAGTAAAGTTTGTACTGGGTGTAAGGATCAGAGAGTGGGGTATTTCAGTTATATTTTAAGAAGTTCACTGGGCAAATGGTCATAAATCATTATTTCATAAGACAGGAGGAAAGACAATGATGGAGGAAAGACAATGAAAGACAATGACAAGGCATGACCATTGCTTCAGGTTAAAAGGCAAGGCAAAAACACTGGTGAGGGATTTTTTAGTTGGAATTTCAGACAATTAATTATTTATTCACTGGACAAAGCATTCAGTGAAACAGTAGCAGGAAACTCTCTGCATTAGACAACCTAGTAGGCCTTCCTCCTCAGATTTCTATGATGTGTTACAGATTGCTTTATTTTGGTATTCTAAGAACTAGGACTTGCGATTCTTACAGAACTGTTTTTTTGAAAACTGTCTGCCAAACATCTGTTTAGTACATATGGCTTATAGACTTCTCTGTAATGACAGGTTTGACATAATAGTATGTAGTGATGGCATCAATAGCTTTGCGACTTCTCTGTAATGACAGGTTTTACATAGTATATAGTGATGGCATCAATAATACTTCTTAGAGTATTATTCTGTATCAGCTTTTCGTTTCCACTGCTTGAGTACATATGTGTTGTCTTTTCCCATGAGTTAGCACAGTTTGTTGTTACCTATACTTAAATATATCCTCTCAGATTATTATTTTAGTGCCTGTGACAAGAAAAGTGAGGTGCAACACCATTTATATTCATTTGAGTTTTATTTAACTTTCTCATGGAAATGTCATTGTGCTATCCTACATGGTGGAGTCTTTGAAAGGGAATAACTTGTACTGAAGAAAACAGAGAAGGGAGAAAGCCAAAATCACTGTTTGTATTCTCTAAGATCAGTGCCAAATGCCTGTCTAAGGTAGATGAGACTTCTCTATTTATTTTGTTGCTAGAGTATCCATTTCGCTGGTCTACTGTTTTAACGAATGTAGATTTCTCAACCAGCAAACATCCGTGCTTTAATGGCTTTTTCTTTTTTCAAGAGTATAGTCCACTAATTGCACTATAAATCTGCAAACATTTATTACATGTTGGTTCTATTGGTTCACGAAAATATTCATTTCAGTGCAGATTTAAAATATTTTCTAAATAATGAAAAGGTTATGAGTGTTGCTGAACTATAAAATAGTATTAGGTACATTTTTGGCTGGGAAGGGAAGTTTTGTCCCAACTTTTCTGCCACATTGCAGCTCTGAGTTAATAATTATTTCATCAAAATTAGATTGCATATTTACTTCCTGAAGCTAGTCTGTATCAGTCTGTCCAAAATGGAGGCAACAGAAGGGAGAAAAAGTGCATCTCTTAACATGTCTATCACAGGAATCCAGTTTCATGGGTGAGCCACATAGTACTTAAGCATAGCCTCTAGCTTGCCACCCCTCCCCGACTACCGATTTCACCAAGTTTATAGATAGAAAGGAAGGCTCTGGCTTCAGCCAGCCCATCATCCCTGACAGTTCACTTTTATTCTCTGAAGTATAGTTTCTATTGCTGCATTTTGTTTAGCACTAAAAGATCTGTAATGGGCTGATCAACCTCCTCCTCTGCGTGCTGCCTGGAACATTGTGAACAGGAATTCAGGCATTATAATCTCTTTCCTGACTTCAGTGCAGAGTTTGTGGCACCTGCAAACAGGTTTTTCAGATCTAGTGGAGTAAATTAGCATGCTCTGTCTTAGTAATGGAACTAAAACAAAAAAGAGGGTGAATTAAGACTTACTTCACTGTTTTTATTGCCCACAGGAAAAACTGCGATAGGTAGTATGTGCCTTTTCTTATTTGTGTTTGTTTATCAATTTTTGTAAATGTCACCGCTTGAAAACTGAGATACAGTCATAGCCATGAGCAAGACTACTTGGCTCAGTTAACAGAACTCTGGATTTTGTTCTGGCAGTTAAAGGTTCAATTGCTAATGTACAGAGAGCCACGCTACTGCTCTTTGCTACAACAAATCTGAAAAATGTTCATGTATTGCTGTTCCAATGGGAGAGTTGAACAATGCCTCCACCCTAAATATAATGTACATGTATACGTCCTATTGCCAGCCCGCAGGCTAGATTCCAATGTTGAGGGCCTTCCAGCTGGCCTGTTGCCTTTTCCTTGAAAAAGAGGGGCAATGGCCAAATCTGGGAGTGATGAGTTGGAAGCTCACCTCCTCAGGGACGGAGGGGGTTCAGCTGGAGGCACATGCACAACAATTCATGCGTGTGGTTTGTTTTTTACGGTCACTGCCACATCCATGAGTCTGTAAAGAAGTGTTACGTGATTGAGTCCCAGCTCATGTCACTAAAGAGGCGGAAAACCTTTATTGTCAGTAGGGAGAGGAAAGGGAAAGTTTGAGTCTGGTACAAAAATTAGAGTTGTGACTCAGAAGTGTAGGAACAAAATGTAAGCAAGTGAATGTAATCTCCCTGAGTTTAACTATAACTACAAAACACTATAAAATAGTGTGCTTACTTTTTCTTTTTTTCTGCGACAAGATTAATGGCAAAAGTTTAGGCATTTCTAAATCACATTACTTGCCTCAGGAAACTGAAATGGTAGTGGTGTGTCTTTTCATAGTTATTTCAAATTGCTCATGTATGTGCTAGCTGACATTGGCGTAAGTGAATTGTTTCTCTGTGGTGTTTCATCTTGGTTGTTTCGAATTCAGCTGAATTCTCAATTTGTCTGCTTTATGCAGGCATGTATATCACCATGAAACTATTCACACTCATTTTCTCCCTGTCTCCTTGACACACTTCCATATGTAGATTCACATTTAACTAGAACACTCTGATAATTTCACGTACCCTGAAGCAGTATTGACTATATTATCGATTTTGTACTGTCATTTAGAGTTAGGCTTAGTTTTTGTATGTCTTCTTACATCCATCTGTCAGGGATAATGGAATACAATAAGGATATACTGTCTGATTTAGCGGAGATATTTTAACAGAGTGAAGCTGTTAAGATATTTACATGACTTAATTATTTTATTTTCTGTTCATTCTGCTTTTTTTCCTCTTAACCACTGCCTGTCTGTCGTGTTTCTGTCTTTACTAAATGCTTTAATAAAATATTCATTTGTATTATTATATTGCCACTGAATTTGGTATTCTTCTGTTAAGGGCTCTCTAACAGAGAGAAGCTGTTCCTTTCCATTTTCATAAATGTTGAGACCTTGTGTGGAAGTGGTAGTGAATCGTACTTTCCAAGATTGTGTACACTTACAGTAGATATAAGCAACTAAAACTGTATCATCAGCTTGGCATATTTCTTTAGCTGTGTTGTATTTTCTTGGGATTGGAGTCAAGTTTAGATTTACAGTGTGCAAACACAGGGTGCAATTACCCAAAAGGCTTAACACCGTCTGATTTTTAAGTTAGTATGTTCCATAGGCATTAGTGTCAACATTTATTTCTGAAGTCATTTGTTACCCAATCTTCTTTTTTCCTTTTATCTCATGAACTACTGAAAGTTTCACAATGTACCATGTCTCCTTTTCACTTTCATACCGCTCCTTTGTTCTGGGATAGCTTCTGACTTTCTCTTTGGGGTATCCGAGATGAAAATTCACAGTGAAAATATCATGCATACTCTGTATTATCAATGAAAATCAACTACAGGAAAATCTTGACTACTGAAAAGTATGAAGTAAGAACATTTCAGAGCTGAAGTAGCAAGATTTGAAGCTTCAAAGAAAGGAGGAAGGATAAAAAGGGTCACTAAATGGAACAAGCTTAAATGATGCATCTCAGCAGTAGAAACAGAAAACTCTAGAAACAATTCTCTCTGAGACACGTTGTAGACTGGAGTAGACATAAAAGAAATAATTGTTTAGAAAGGATGAAGGGCCTGTGGTCTTCACAGGCCAACAGGAGGAGTAAGGCAGTGGGAGGGGATACGGCACTGTATGTGCACTTTGCAGTCTGCTTTGCAGCTTGCCTTATTTAAGGAATGGGTTATCCTTGAGATCCCAGCTAGGAGGTAATAACCAATGGATATCAGTTAATACTGCACAAACACAGAGAGGTTGCTAATCTGACACCTGAAACTTGCGTCACCTGCAGCCCATAGAGGGGTTTTCCTTTGTTCTATACTTTATGTAAATGAACACTGTGTGACAAAGCAAAGAAATACACCTTTCCTTTTGGAATCAGCAAATCTATTGTACGGAAATTAAAGTTACAAGATTAAACTTTTTACCTGTTCAAAATACTCTCTGCAGCTCTATTCTTTGTATTGTGGGAACTGTGAGGTATGTGATTAAAAACCATTTTTGTTATTTAACCAAATGTCAAGACGCAGGCGAGAGTATTTGGGGATAACACCAAAAGGTTACTCAGCAAAAAAAAAAAGTGGAAGGAATATACTGAAGCTAAGTTAAAAATTAAGGACAATGTTAGGTGTGTTCCAAATATTACATAAATACTTCAGTCATTTTTTTATAAGGATGTTGATCATGTATTTGAGGTTAGTAGTAGAAGCCATGTGGGAATGATAATAGAATTTTTCTATCCGAAGTAGGATCAAAATTTAACTTATATTGTGCTTTGAAATCAGGAGGCCTGGATAATCTCTGCTGCGAAATAACAGCACATGAAATCATAAATCCGCAAGATATAATTTCTAGTGGATCTGTCACTGTGACACTAATAACTGGAAAAAAGAAGCAGAAGTCCAATATGAAAACAAAATAGATTTGAATGAGAATGCTCCATCTCCTTAGTATGACTTCAGTACTAGAAAGGGTTTTATTTTGATGGACATAATGGCTAAACTTGAAGTAAAAAGAGAGGAAAAAAAAAACCCCATACGTTTGATCCCAATGTAGATTATATCAGACTAGTTCAATGTTCCATTTTAATGATACCTTTAGAAGACCAATAATGGGGTAATTGGGTTTTTTTATATGATAGCAATATAGGAGACCAAATTTAGCCATTTTTTATATAGTATCATATCTGATATAGTGTTAAAGTATAGGATTTATTTAAGATGATGAGTAACAGAAGAATTGAAAGGGTAGATAAGAGGCTTGGTGGACACATTAAAATGTTGTTTTGGAAGCGGGAGTCAGTGGGTTGGACAGAGGTTTCTGGCAGTGTTTTTTGGAAAATAACTCAAGGAAGCATTGCCAGATTTGATTTTGGAAACAAGTTTTTGCCCACAACAATCCCAAATTGAGGAGGTCTTTTTAGGTGGTCTTGAGCAGGTGTACTT
The DNA here is from genome assembly GCA_013398225.1 of Steatornis caripensis. Lineage (NCBI taxonomy): Eukaryota > Metazoa > Chordata > Aves > Caprimulgiformes > Steatornithidae > Steatornis > Steatornis caripensis. The sequence goes on from VZSC01004059.1 coordinate 189,451, forward strand.
GTACTGCAAGCCAGTTTTTCATCCATTCATTCCTGGACCTGCTGAAAAAAAACAAGAATGGGATCTTTCCTTTAAAGAAGTCTTACGATTTTGATGTTGCTAATGCTCAGAAACAAGATGTAACAACTCTCTTCACAGTGTGGGTTACTGTTTCCATTTCTCAATATACATAACCAAACATTTTGCTGCATTGGTTTAACATGAAATGTGCTACAACTTTTTCATGCAAAAATACTAATCAAATTTCTTGTTTATGTTCATTATTGTATTAATATAAAATAAGCCATTGTCTCGCCAGAAATATTTTGCAGTAAATGTATTGATTCTGTAATTTTTGCAACTTCTTATAGCAAAGAAAGCCTCTCTTCATTTCTGCCTATTATAATTACTAACTAAAGACATTTTTCACAGCATCTAGTCTTCTAATTAATGACGATACTGAAGGATGGGCATCTGATAATGAAAACTAATTTGCATAAGATGCATGCTGGAATGAAAGAAGCATCTTCCTTTGCAAATCCACCATAAATGAGCATAAACTAAAAGATTAGGCTTAGACCTTCAAAGCCGCCTAAGGGATTCGTTGCTTAGAAAATCTTAGCTATAATGTGTGCTGCTATAAATGACAGCAAGACAATTCAAATGCGTAACAGCACGGGGAGAAAAAAATAACGTGCAAATAATTTAGAAATGAGGATGTTCTCCAAAGGACTAGCTGTATTAGCTTCATGATAACAGCTGTTCTCTTGAACATTGCTGGGAACTGCTGCATTGCAATAACAGTTCATCCTGACCCAAGAAATGCCTCTGTACTCTGATTTGCAGACATACCCTTGATAACATAAGAACCTATATAGGGAGGTGAAAAGATCTGACTGCCTGTAATGAAAAAATATTTGTGTCTTCATTTCAGTCCCTACAGTGAGAACATTTGAGAATCTGAAATGGTCAGTGATGATAAATCGGAAATTTTCATTGGGGTTGTGGTTTAGAGTATACTCAGAAGTAGCAGTTATTGAAGGCCTTCAAAATTGCATTGAATCCTTTTGTAAAGTTCTTTGCATAAAGGCAAATGAGATATTATTCAGATGCTTGTACTTATTTTGTCTTTACTATAACAGAAAAACTCTCATAAAAGAGCTGTGCAACAGGAAAAGAAATCTGTGAATTCTTGTCATACCCAGTAAGAAACAGAAACGAGAATGTTGCAAAATTTGCTGCAGTTTAGTCAACCAGATTCTGTCTTTTAATGAAGAGTAGTATCTTCTTCCTTTCGACAGTAATGGATAAGAAGCAAACATTTTACAACTGCTCACATGCCTGAAGTTAGAGTTGACTGACACATTCTCAGTAAATTCTCATTTAATTTATCTGCTGCCATTCATTCACTCCTTTAAAAAATTATTTTAAAGAAGAATGTTGCAACCCTGTCTCCCAGAAGATCTGGTTAGAAGAAGCTGCTGCTGAATCTTTTCCACTTTTTCCTCAATACTTTTCTTTCAGAAAGATTTCATATTACTTTCTGTTCCAAATGATTTTTTCCTGCATTTAGTATGTGTTAGCAATGGGGTACCAGTGCACAACTCATTGTATGTTGTTTGGAACTCTAAGATTTTTGGTAGATTTTTTTTTATTGCTTCCTAAAGAGTGCTTGTACCTGTTACACGTATGATAACATCTATTAGTCTTTGTTTAGCGATTGCTATGAGTTTTTTCAGTTACAGACTGAAGTCTAACCTGAAGGACGCTGATTGTTTTTTCTTTTCTGTTTCAAAGTTTGTTTTTTCTCTATGTTTTTCCAAGAAGCAGGTGGAAGAAAGGTGGGACAAAATGTCAGCTAGGTAGGAAAATTACGTAAAAGCATGACATGGTATTGCCTTCTTATCCATTCTTCCCTGGACCTGTCAGATGTCATGCAAAACAGATGGCAGAGGCAGCACTGTGTCACAGGAAAGTTTTTGATCTTTGGTGCAGACTTTCATAGCATAATTGTCCAATCACCTTGTGAGCAGGCAAAATGCCATAGGAACAGATGAGGAGGAGTGTGAGTAGCCGTATATCATATCTGTTTGTTGAGCTGAGGCTATCCAAAGGGGTTTGGGTTCAAATAAACAGCTTTCCTGCACTTAGTGCAACAAAGGCGCAAGGAAAGAAGGTGATTCAAAGCTAGGTATGTTCTTCCCCGTTCTTATCATAGAATCATAGAATAGTAGGGGTTGGAAGGGACCTCTAGAGATCATCTAGTCCAACCCCCCACTAAAGCAGGTTAGCCTAGAGCAGGTTGCACAGGAATGCATCCAGGCGGGTTTTGAAT
>VZSC01004059.1:200465-212541 GCA_013398225.1 Steatornis caripensis
CCCCCCCCCCGCCCCAATCGCTACTCCCCCCAAGTTTTTCTGATACATGAAATACTGACACAGTTTCTGTTCAGTTCCTTGTCACAGCAGCCCTTTCTTGAATGTTCCAGATGATTTTGCAAAGCATGCTGCTGCCCTTGTAGAGGGAGAGTCAGGAGCCAGAGACTTGTTCTATACTCTGCACCTTTGGCTAGGAATGAAAATGTTTCTCTCCTGGTGTCTTGGAGAAGCCATGACTTGATCAGAAAGGGAATTATTTTAAGAAAGGAGCTTCATTTCTAAACGTCCTTAAAGAAGATTAATCTATGCGCATGTTGGCTTTTGCATTTTATGAATGATGATTTATAGAGTCATAATTAAGCATTAACCTCTAGCCATATTACTGAGTCAAATTAAGGAAGCCCGTGAGAAAAGTCATGTATTCAGCCCAGCCCTTTGCATCTGGGCAGTCTTACAACTGTCAATTGGTAGCCTGGCTTTGTAATTAGGAAAAATCAGATTTATGCCCTTCTACTGTATCCTTCTGGCTTAAGATGTTTATTTTTCTTAGAGAGTAATTCTCCTACAAGGGGAATAAATGGTCTGCAGAGGGACGAGGAAGCAGCTGGAGGCGTGTTGTTCCCTCCATCTGGCCTGCTTGCTGGAGAACAGGAGTGGGGTTTACTAATTGCAGTCTGACTAGCTCTTTGAAATGAGCAGATGAACCGACGAGTTTAGTATATGGTGCAGAGAACCTACCTAATGCTTGAAAATCTTTATTCCCTGCAGATTGTGTTGAAGAACAGTTCAACTTCAGTATTCTGAAACTGTAGCTGAATGCTAAATGGCACCACATCTGAGGTCCACATTCTTAAGTAATCTAAATCTTTTATAGTCGTTAGCTTTCTGGCATTTGTGTCGAAATGCAAAGTATTATGTATTACCAAGACCATGAGCCTGTTTATCTGCAGAGAAAACTGCATATGTTTGGATTTCCATCCAATCTACTCAAGACTTTTAATTTTCAAATAACATGATTCTTCAGAATAAATTGTTCTTAATTCTGCCTTCTTGCACAGCTTTGTAACCTTCCAAGTTTTCTTTAGTTTTAGATTTTCATTTTGCCTTTTATGCCTTTCATTTTATGCTCGCAAAATCAGTCAAACACGCTAGACAGCACCAGCTGTCTCCCAGGGATCTAAAACTTTCTCAGTGCTCAGTAGGAGATCAGCTGCAGACCAAGAATAACAGGAAATACATTATTTATGTGCTCCATTCCTTCTGAGCTGGCAGCTCCAGAATTCTGGGAGGTGTAAACCGTATTGAATTTTCCACATCTCAGTGTAAATTGCAACACGGTCTTATTAAACATTCTGCAAGTCCTGAAAATATTTGTTACTGGATCATCTCCACCTTTTTCTCTAGTTTCTCTCTCTCCTTTCTTCCCCTTCTTTTGCCCTCTTCTAAATAGGTTATTTATGTTATTCTGCAAAAGCTTAAAGCAAATATTAGGTAGAATGCACATTTATTAGTTTATGATTCTCCCCGTTCCTGTCCTCAGTTTAAAAAAAAAAAAAAAAGAGGCTTCATATTGGGAAGACCTGAGACGTCCTTAGGACCACCCTCACAAAACTGCTGGATAAATTTGGCTGTGCTGTCATGCTTTGAGCCCAGCCAGCAACAAATAAGCATGCGGCCGCTCTCTCACGCAGACCCAACACACCATGCCCAAGTGTACTTGGCCAGATCTGCTTGTGATGGCTGTGAGACACAGCACTCTTTGCAGACATATTGACTGAAGGAACGTGTGTACAAGAATATTTATAATATCCATATATGTCATAAAAACAGAGCAAAAGAAACCCTCGATAGCTGTGTGCAATATTGATTTCACTTGTTCAATTCAACCTAAGCTGCCTATTGTTTTATAATNGCATGCGGCCGCTCGCTCACGCAGACCCAACACACCATGCCCAAGTGTACTTGGCCAGATCTGCTTGTGATGGCTGTGAGACACAGCACTCTTTGCAGACATATTGACTGAAGGAACGTGTGTACAAGAATATTTATAATATGCACATATGTCATAAAAACAGAGCAAAAGAAACCCTCGATAGCTGTGTGCAATATTGATTTCACTTGTTCAATTCAACCTAAGCTGCCTATTGTTTTATAATAAATGAAGTAAACATACTGGCAGCATAGTTGCCCTCCTTGTGAAAAGCCAGTGAAGAAACTGCATACAACTTCAGGCATATTCAAGCCTTGTTTTGCTTTTAAAAATAGCAACAAGACAGAGTTTTTAGCTCCTGCATATTCATACTGAATAGATTACCCCATACACTTGTAATTATATGCCCTCTAACCTGATGGGTGGCATGATTTGTTTGAGCATATTGACGAAGGGTCAGATTATATTGTGGGAGAAGAGTTGAAGCAATTTCTGACATAATTAATTCCAGCACGAGACCGGATATATGTTTCAGGAAGAACGTTTTCTGTCAACGACTTGATCAATTTCTACGGTGGTGTAAGGAATGCATGTTTGATTTTCAGGTTTTAATTAGCATTTCAGTGATCTTGATGGGTTTATTATGCAGTTCAACTCTACTTCTCACAAATGACATGTTTGTAGAACAGGCTGCTGCTTTTCTGTGCTATGCAAGAAGAAAAAAAGGCTTTGTCTGCCATACCTAGGGAGAGCTGCTTCTTACCCTCTTTAAAAATCTTTTTGGAGCATGGCAGTCAAAGAGTAGGGGTAATATGCAAAGCAGGTCTCTAGCTACTCAGTTTTTGAGTTATGCTTTCTGTGTTTTTTTGAGTGATGACAAGACTAATCTGACCTTTTAAATACAAAAGCATATTTCTAGTTCTCTGGTCTGTGGAAGTGGTCCTCAAAATATAAGTTTTATGTTGGTGGTTTCTCTCTTGTGCTCTTTTTTTTTCCTTCCCTTTTCTCCTACTTTTATTTTCCCTTAGGCCTGGTCTATGTTCTTTCTCTCTGCTGTGTTATGCTCTCTCTCCTATGTTCTTTTTGTCTGTCTTTTACTAACTGCCAGATATTATCTCCTTCTACATAGAGAATGATTTGATATATTTTACTTCAAAAGCAAGTGCTGTTTGACCAAACACCATTGTGTTAATAAAAAAGCAGAGAAAAGACTCTTTCTTCCTAATCAATATGATGAATCCTGGCTATTGTCTAGCTTTTAAACCGTAGTAATAAAGCCGTAGTTTTTAACTATTATTTCCAAATTAGCTATACTGTGATTTTTCTAAATCTATTTAGCTACCCTGGTAATATCTGTATAATACAATAAAAGAACATCCATATACTGGGTTAGTTTATGCTATGTAATTAAATAGTAAAATATAGATTTCATATATGTGACATCACTCTACATCTTTATTAATCTTTCTGTGTTGGAGTAGTATTCTTTGTTCATTGGAAATTAAATGAAAAGGACAAATGTGTCTTCCACTGCCTGTTGCAATAAAAAGATGAAATATTATGTCATTATTAATGTATTAATTATATGCATTTTTAATGACTTACATCAATAATAATGGATAAAACTAAACTTAGATAAAGGAAAATGCATTTTGATTCTATTTTATATAGACAAGCAAATTTTAAGCATTGTAAAGGGTTCTGCAAGACTTTTTTGGGTAATCTGTGGAAAGTGAATTCTGCATTTGCATGTTTTAGAATATGTCATGTTAAGAACTGATACTGGTGCTGTAAGCCGTATTTTACTAATGGTCTCATTTAAGTTATATTTACCTGTGTTATTGATCTGAAGTACAAAAGAAAAATTTCCTTTCCTCACAATGTATACAGTAGGCACCTTTTGTTAGTCTGAGGTCCGTGTATTCCCAACAGTAGCTGGGAAAGGGACCTTTATGTAATACATACAGCTATATGCACACTCAAATACGTGTAGATGTCAACCTCTATGTTGTATTTATATAATTATAAAGATTGTGTATACTTTACATCGTATATCATCTGAAAATCTTTTCAATTGTGGCATAATCAATTAAATATATGTAAGAATTAGTACTTTGGCTTTAGGACATAGGCCAGTATTTATTTTATGAAGATGAAATTTCTACAGAGTAGTAAAATTTCAGTGAAGTATAGTTCCTTCAAAAAAAAAATCAACTTTAGAAATAAACTAATTTCAAATTCAAAGGCAATAGCTTCCATCAATTCCACAAAGGAGGTGAGAAAGACATCAGAGATTAGTGTCATATTTAGATTAGGAGGACATCTCTGGACAATAATATAAAGACTAAATAACTAAAGCTGCTGTCTTGAAAGCAGTTTAAGGCAATCAGATGTGGACAACCCTCTTCAGGAATATCACATCAATTTCTTCATTTGTGTTTAGGTTAGCACCCTTCTGACCACGATTACCTGACAGGAAAAAAAAGCGAGTTTTTCAGTGTGATCTACTCATATTTCACTGGGATAAAAAGTAAAACTTTAAGAATCCCATAATACGGGTAAAATGTTTTTGTGAAGAGATAATTAAACATTTCCATTTCACTAGAAATACTATTCTAAAAGTTTTTCCACTCCTCCATTGGTCAAAAAATGCAGACATCTATATTTTCAGTGAAATAGAAAATTCAAGAAACTTTGGTGCTGTAACACTGAAATGGTTTCCCTGAGCTTTTAATGTAATGTTTTCTTTCCCCTGTGAAAAACATGTATGTCCTTTTCTCTGAAATGAAATGCTTTGTTCTGTTTGACAATGAGCGGCAAACCACTTCAGTTGTGTTGTGCTGTTATTGATTCATGTTGGTTCATGTGCCTGTTTTACAACAAATGCAAAGATACTCGACCAAAGTATACCTGTCCCAACCTACCAACACTTGGGAAAAAAGCCACAATTTTTCAGCATGGCTTAAGTGAAGATCAAGCCTGTAGCCATCCTAGCCACTGGCAGATTAATGTAATACTGGTGCATAAAAAAAAAAAAAAATTTTTATTTCAACAAAGCATTTTGATTTTAATTGATTAAGCCTATAAAAGCACAGCTTAGCTACATTCTTCCTCTCTTCCTTATGGTTTAAAGTTTTGGAAATTTTAAACAAAAAACATAAATGAATATTGAGAGAGAATTCCCCTCTGTCTTCTAATTTTTTCCCCTGTCTTTTTTCAGCACCTCTGCAGATAAAATGTAAGACAGGACCATACTCTGGATATGACTTTCAATCGATTTTTTTATCCTAGATTTTCTTAGGAACAGTTTTCTGTCCCAATACATTAACACAATTATGACGTCACAGGGCAGGAAATCCTTGGATTAAATCTTAATTCCACTGAAGTCAATGAGAGGTTTTCCCTCACTGACATTTGTGGGACTAGGGTTGTGCACTTCCAGCACCCGTGCAGAGCAAGAATCCGTTGTCTTGTTGGAAGGCTGAGACAGATGCATTTGCCTCTATCCTCCTCTTTCTCCAGCTTGCTTTGTTCAAAAGTTTCCGTTTTCTCTCATACAATCGATGTAAAAGCCATATTTTTTATCTTGATTTCGAGAATATCATTCATACTGAGCATCAATGAGTACATTTTGTTGGTTTCAGGTATATTCTTCCATCTGGAAAATTGTAGTATACTCTTGGTTTACGTTTGCTTGTGAAAGAATGTCTTTCCCAGCTGCACGCTATCATCACAGAATTTCTAGATGCAGACCACTGCACCAAAACAAAAATGCTGACACCTACTGCTAGTTTTCAAGGCCAATTTCCAGATAAAAATCAAAGAATGACTATGAAACAATTTCATCTGATTATCAAAAAGCTTAGGTTATTTGCACCAGAAGTTGTACAACCTGAGGGAGTTTTTTCCCTCCTGTGTATATCTTACTATAAGTACTAAAATAATTTAGAAGAACAATGCCTATGGGCCATAAATTTAAAAAATAATAGTTTTGAAACTTTTTTTTCTGATTTGATATAATTTTAAACTGACCAATTTTTCTTTCTTGTTCTTTTGTTATAAAATTTTTAATAGAAAATATTTTAATATTGTTCATTCACAGAAACTTTTTTGAATAAAACCAATGTTGTTGGTAAAAATGTTCCCAACTTGCATAATCAGTGTAAAATGCATATCCTTAAAGATCTGTATCAATGTGATTCACCTCTCTGCAATATCACCTAATCGTATATCCTATCAGGGCATTCACACTAGAAAAAATCCGATAAAACCATATTTAGAGAATAAACACATTTTTAATAGGCTGTGTTTTAAAAGTAAAAAAGTTCTAGTTCTAACCACTTGGATATAAGTGATGAAAACTTTCCAGATTACCATTGCTGTCCTATTTACAAATGCAAGAACCAAGAGAATAATCAGCACCACAGGGTGTCATCTGTAATAAAACGAAAATATTTCAATTGTAGTACAGAGACATTGGTGTAGGTTGTTGTTCATCGGGAAATCACACGAAGTCCACGCTTCCACACATGATTGCCTACAGGGCTAAAAATGGAAAGGATTTTCAGTAAACTGCAGCTGCTGTTGAGTGCTTTGTTGACTCTTCTTTCTTGTGTATCAACGTAGGAGTTCTGTGGATTTGCAACATACCGGTGTTGTTCTGAAAGCGGAAAGTCATCAAACTTGCCCATGGATTTACAGATGATGAATATGTTCGGTTCCTAGGATGAGACAGGCAACAGATAAAAGCAACTTAACATTGCCATAAACTAAACTCAGCTGTTTCTAGCAGTTCCCTTTTATCCTTAAATAAAGGGATTCTGTAATGAAAATTGTCAGAGAGAATATGGATAAAAGACCAAGTACTTTGTTGTTTTCAATGAGACACATTTCCAATGTGTCTTATAAAAGAAAAACAAGCTACAAATAAATAGGCACCATAACAGTAGGGTGAGTGTGTGTGTACGTGTTGGGGGAATCTTACAACAGGAGATCTTGGGCTATTCATAGCTGCAAAAATTTGTATGTGGAGATAGACTTCATCAGTTACAGATTCTTACCTGAAGAAGCTGTGCAAACAAGCTGGAACCATGTAAACTCAGAATTACTCTCTAAATCTCTGCAATGATGTTGTTTTTTGCATTGGAGATATTTTCAATCCTAAAGTACTTGTGGTATCATTGAGGGCTCTCTTATCTGAGGCATATCTTGTTCAATATCCCACTGAAGTACTAACTAATCCTCTTGAAGAATCCTTCTTTGGTTCCTGAATTCTTCTCACTCTCCTCAGTATAGAAATAGACTACAAATCGCATTCAGAAATAGCAGTGTAAGCCTTACAGACAGAAAATTTTGTATATATCTAATGATTTTAATTACAGGTGGCAGGAACAAGGACACAGGACCAAGAAGGAAATGGAGTCAGGAAGGCAGAGGGGATATTACACTTGTTCAGCTGAAGACTAAAGTAAGCATTCACATCCTGTTTGAAAACCCACTGCAGTCATAAGTGTCTATCAAATGACTCGAGTAAGCTTTAACACTGTATTATGCTTTGTTTGCTGGCATGTGTCCAAGCTATATATTTACATATTCTGCAAAAAAATAAGCATGTGCTGTCCTGTAGTACCATCTAGATAGTGAGGTTATTGTTGTTGCTTTAAAAAAAAAAAAAATTTGAAAGACTGAAATGAAAATGGTCTTCAGCCGTATAAAATTTAAACTATTAAGTTCTGCAATAATAATTCAAGTAATTCTATTATGTGCATCAAGTTCTCATAGGCAATATTAGTGGAAATACCTTTCTCATCAAAACCACATTCAGTTATAGCAGAAGTGAGAAAGAAAAGAAAGCTTTGTATAAAGTTGGCATTGGAGCTGCCAATTTTATAGGAGCTCCCACTCTTTGTGAATGGAAGACATGATTCTATGATAATGACTAAATAAAATAAAACCAGTTGAGATGCCTGAAACAGAAAAGGTCATTTTAGATTATTATGACTTCAGACAATAATTGCGTCAGATGTACTGCTAAAACAAGACATACAGGCATTAAAACTTATGATAACTGATCCTTTGAATTAAAGAGTTCTCGTAATCTTCATGTTCTGTAAAGGACTATTTTAATGGGAAAAAATTATAGCACAGAACTACATCCACTTTCAAAAGCCGTCAGTGTGAAATTAATCAAAATTATTAAAGCTAGATTAAAATCCAAGTTCTGTTTTCCTAGTGCATAAAATGAACTAACTTCAAGTCAAATACTTCTTTATGATCTGTACTGCACGTTTCTGTTATGATTTCTCTGTCTGCTCTTGGTCCCAGAACCCCAGACACCACCATACTGCAAAAGAGCACAGAACAATAGTAATAATTAGAACCTTGTATCAGAGCTTTCTAGTGTCTATGGCTCTGGAAGAAAAAAAAAAAAAGGAGCCTCTGTGACAAACATTATTTATAGGTTTGGGGTTTTGTCTTAATTTTTTCATACTGCCTGACCAAAAGTGAATGAAGGCACCCTAGAGAATTAGGACTGTGCTACAATATATATCATAAATGCTATTGTTTCTTGCTTTAGAAAGTAGAAATATTAGAAAATACTGAAGACATTTTAACTACAGTTCTGACAATAAAATAGAAAGGGCAGTGGCTGTCCTTGTGTGCGAAAGTTTCTCTTCCCTGACTCAGCCAACGCACATAAGTCATCATTTGCTGTTGAGTACTCATGCTGCCGACTTTAAAATCTGCTATGGGGATGGCTTGGAACAAAGTGAACTTATTGATATTTGTTAACAGGCTTTTGTGGTGTCTTGTGATTTGTCACAAGCATTATTATACTTAGACAATGGTATACATTAGTTGTACAATAAATTATACTTAGTTTAAAAATTCCAGCAAATTAGATTAATCACATATACTCACACTAGGTAACCTCAGTGCACATTTAGCAAGGTGGGGTTTTGGTTTGGTTTGGTTTTCTCTCCTCCTGTGCTAGGAATAGAGCTGAGTCACAGAATCACAGAATGGTAGGGGTTGGAAGGGACCTCTAGAGATCATCTAGTCCAACCCCCCTGCTAAAGCAGGTGCCCCCAGAGCAGGGCACAGGAACGCGTCCAGGCGGGGTTTGAATATCTCCAGAGAAGGAGACTCCACAACCTCCCTGGGCAGCCTGTGCCAGGGCTCTGTCACCCTCACAGTAAAGAAGTTCTTCCTCATGTTCAGGTGGAACTTCCTGTGTTCCAGTTTGTGCCCATTGCCCCTTGTCCTGTCACTGGGCACCACTGAAAAGAGCCTGGCCCTATCTTCTTGACACCAGCCCTTTAGATATTTGCAAGCATTGATGAGATCTCCTGACCAGCTATTGCACACTGCAAATTTGGGCCTACTTAATTAATCTGTTTTTCTCCTCCTTTTATGTACATAAAACTGAAATAAAATTCTTCCCAAGGAATTGTGAACAAAGTTTCTTATTTATGGTAAAAGTAAAAATTTTAGATCTTGATCTTATGCTGAAAGGTAAATACTGGATTTACAACATACTTTATTGTACTTTTGGAGTTTGCAATAGCAGCAAATACTACTGGCTTAGACACTTATTGACATTTATTGTTTTGATGTGTGACAGGAGATGTGGGAAAAAAAATTGATCGGTAAAGATTTTGGTGGAAACAAATTAAAAGTAGCTTGAGGTTTGGTTTTTTTTTTCATTTTGGGGAGCCTAGTGGTTAGGTGTAATCAAATAGAAAGAAAAAGAACAAATAAATTCAGTCACAAAAAATGCAGAAGGGGAAGAAATAGCAAACAAAATTATACATTGTCACATTGGTTTATCAACTGAAACTTGTTGTGCAAGTTCTAAATTTTGAACTGATGTTATCTCTTTGAAGATAGGAACTTTAACTTGACTTAGAAGATGCAGAGTTGGGCTCTAAGTGTTAAATGAACATTATTTTATACTGAGTAGCGAATTCTCAGTCTAACAGGATAGATAGAAAAGTATATAATTAAATCACACATGTAAAGCCTTTTAAAATCTAACACCTCGTGTAATGTACAATGCTATGTAAATCAAGTGGTGATCTGCACAGTGTGCCATGTTTTAGTGTTGTTTAAACATTATGTCCAAGATATATTATAGAAAAGGTTGTCAGCAAAATATTCTTCAGTCCCTGCTGTTGTCTTCACACTTCAAAGAGCAGATGTTCAGTTTGTCTGATGAGCTGAGAAATATCATGGACTGCATTCACAGAAAAATAATCCTGAAAAAAAGAACCTAAACTTTATGATAAATGTTAGGTACTGTATCACTTTTTCATTTACCTACTCACAATTTTTACTGCAAATTTTGTAATGCATTATAAGCAATACTGGAATAACACATGCAATCATGCAGTGGGAATTGATTTTAGTATTACTGTGAACTGCCAACTTCAATTCATTTCCCTTCCATTTGAAACTACTTCTCAAAAAAAAAAAAATACTTAGCATGGGCAATAAAGTGGATCTGGTATAACTGAGGCATGGCGCTTACAGATTTTATTGTGTCTTCAGGCAGAGCGCTGAGTAAGTGGGTAATTTGCCCCACACATGCAGCAGCCCGGATTACTCCTTTGAGTCGCCCAATGAGTCATAAGTCCACTTCTGCTTCCGTTTCTTGGGCCGGAGGGAGAGGAATTTCCCCTGGCCTGTACCAGCAGCAAACAGCATCCAACTTCTGACAATGTAAGAGGGAGCAGAGTGACATTTTCTGTTAATTCTTTTCTCTCTCTCTCTCCCCTCTGTTCTCTAGGACTAGTCAATGTTTCCTTTCTTCCAGCTAAGAGCCAAGGTTGGGGTATTCCGTATGACATTGGTTCCTGACTATGTGGCCCAGCCTGATTACCAAGTGATGAGACAATGAAGTTTAAAGGATAACGGATATTTTATCCATCTTGATTAGGAGTAATCATAATGATAATAGCTTGTGCTCTAGATGGCACTTTAATCTGAAAGTAGGTAATTTTCTGCATTATGTAGGGATACTGAAGTATGAGCTTATGTGATTGACAGTTCTTAAATGACTAAAAATTAAATGGCAGATTGCTGACAGAAATTGAGTTAGGGTGCTGGATTCTCAAAACAGGTGCAAGTATTAGTTCTCATAAAACCCATACTATAGTTTAAGCCTAAGGCACTACAGAGGAAAAATTACCTAAAACCGCATTTTTGGATGTAAAACAGGTAGAGATCTTTTGAGGGATGCAGGAATCAGAAGCCAGGACTGTGTCTTCCCCAGACCTCAAGGGGAACCTCAAGGTTTCTTTGAGGAAGTTGGCTGTATTGTTGGAAGGACTGTACATTCTGATCACCACTATATATCGGGGGGTTGGACTAGATGATCTCTAGAGGTCCCTTCCAACCCCTACCATTCTATGATTCTATGATTTTTCCACAAGAATAATAAAATAAAAAGTAGCTGAAGACAATCTTTACAAATCAAATTTCAGGTTTTGAAAATGGTATTTTTAAAAGATCAAATTTCGCTTGTAGAAGCCATTATCTAACAGCCACTCTGAAAGTCATCTTCCTAGCCATTTCTTTATTGGTAATAGAAGTGGGATTTGAGAGAAGACAGCTTGTTAAATAGAAGGAAAGGATGTTGAGGAAATGAAGGCAAGTTAAGAAAGAAGAAAATCTAATAGTGGTTGGTCCATGAAAAGACAATAGAGAATATGACAATGAAGGGCAATTGAAAAAACTTTAAAAATATTGCAGGCACCTAAAACATTTGTGTTGATAGACGTCTATAAAGAAAGCGATAAATAGCATCTTACTTCGTGAATAATTTTTGTCTTCATTTATTTCTATTCAGTTGTAGAAGCAGGGTGATAGATTTTGAACTTATTTACGTGTATCACACTTTTATATACTAACAAACAGAGAAGGACTGGTCGGAAATGTGAAGGTTGGGGGCAGCCTTGGCTGCAGTGACCACGAGATGGTGGAGTTCAGGATCCAGCGTGGAAGAAGCAGGGCTACAAGTAAGATTAGAACCCTGGACTTCAAGAAAGCTAACTTTGCCCTCTTCAAAGACCTACTGGGAGGAATCCCTTGGGTTAAGGCTCTAGAAGGAAGGGGGGCCAGAGAGAGCTGGTTAATATTCAAGAA
>VZSC01004059.1:222370-233826 GCA_013398225.1 Steatornis caripensis
AGACCCAGCTCTCTCAGCCTTTCCTCATACGAGAGATGCTCCACTCCCCTAATCATCTTAGTTGCCCTCCGCTGGACTCTCTCCAGTAGTTCCCTGTCTGGGGACCCCTTATATAGCTGTCTTTTCTGCACCAGAGTATTCAAAGTGTCTTAAATTACCAGTGCCACGCACATTAGGTGCTGTTCCATAGTATAAAACCGCAGCATTTAGAGTTAATTCATTACTCTCAATTTTTCTTCATGAATGATACAACCTTTCAGAAGTAGCCTCTTTTCATGGCTTCTGTAGTTGAAAAGAAAGTTTCTAATGGAGAATTGGGTTTTCAACATGATGAGTAAAACTAAGACTAAGCTACACGTGGATCACGTTATTTGCTCCTCCTTTCTCAACTGTTTTATTACTCTTTAAGTACCGTGAATAGACTCAACCAGGAAAAGTGAGCGTGGGCATCCCATGTATAAGCTGGTACACGGTAGAAACTGTCCATGACAGAATTTCACAATATTACTGAGATCCGGAATGAGTGATTTTCTGCAGATAATTCCTTTAGAGAGTAACCTTCTTTTTGATGTGCAAAAGTGTTGTTTAGAAAACTAAGAGTAAATTTATATTCCTGGTGTTAAGATACATATATGAAAAGCGAGAGTCCTGGATTCAAGTTTTTACTAACTGAAGTAGAAACAGAAATGTGAATCTTTCTCCACTTCACGTTTCAGTGCCAAGTGACCAGTCTGCTACTGTTGCTTATGGTCACTTGGCTACTCTGGGAAAATGTTCCTCAAGTGACTGCCTGTGAAAGTGGAAAGCCTTGCTTTGTAAATAAAGCATTTTAAGCTTATATAACCTTATATGCTTTGGGCTTTTATATCCAAGACAAAAATAAAAATAAGTATTTAATTCTTTTGATTTTCAATTCTGCATAATTCAGGATAAAATGCGGCTCATCCTGCCATCATGGAGTTAAGAAAAATGTTGCCTCTGGAACGTATTGCCTGAAGGCAGGAGATGAGATCCAGTTTAGGGAAAGCTTTTCATTGTTTGTTTTTCATTACAGTCTCTGCCTTAAAGTCAAAAAGCAAAAACTGATGCGTGGACATAAACCCTGCACTGTGACATATTAGGAAGCAAGGACACAACATTTACAAATAGCATTTGTAAAGAGACCTCTTGCAGTTGGGTGCAATTTCTGTAGATTATTAGAGTTTGCTCTACATAGACAAAAATTGGGCTCAGCTTTTCTGCACAGACCTGTCCCTTTTCTTGGCCTAGAGCTGTGCAGCCAAGCCTTGTGCATTGCTCTTTGCATGTGGCTATGTGACGCATGTACGGGCAGGGGAGCATACATACAGCATATGCTATATATGTGCTATAGCATATAGTATAAGCTATTTTAATCCTATGACATATAGCTTCACTAACTGGTGTACTTCTATAGGACCTTTTAACTTTAGAGATGTAAAAGCATTTGACAAATATTGTTTAGCTGAACCTCAGGATCTACTTTGAAATAAGCATTGTTTTCTGTGTTTTCTCCAAAATGACAAATTTGACTTTGCTTTCATACCTAGTGGCACCGAATTGATCAGGCTGATTTTTCCTTTTCTTGTTTTTCTCCCAGTGAAATCAGTTCTTTATTTCAATTCACTGCAATAAGGGCTCTGACAGCTGTGTCAGCATTACCATGTGGTGGTACAGGAATTCAGATGTCTTCTGTAGCTGGGGGCAGCAGCGTGCTTAAGCTATCACCAAAGAAATTGTGTGAAACAGCTTTTGACGTGTGGTGGGGTTACTGGTTCACTCAAAATCACATTGAAATTGGTCATAGATAATGGTAGGAGAGCATAGCTGTCCTAAGTCTTTGCATTAGTTACAAGACTAATCTGCAACAGAAAGGAATATTGCATGTGGTGTGAAGGAACATCTTGTCTAGAATTTTGATTTCCTCCTTTGTTTCCATCTGTTTGTGAAATAAGATTTTTTTTCTTGTTAAATGCCAAGCTTCTTTTGAGAAAATCAGCAGGGATATATTAGCAACTCACCCACTAGTTGCCCCAATTATTTCTGAAAGGTAAGGAGTTTAATGAAAGTTAGGAAGAGAGACAAGGAGTCAATTAAAAAAAAAAAGTCGATATTTCTTCTAATGCTTAGTAGTCTTGTGAAGGAAGACTTGGTAAGGCTGTAGGAGAGGGATTGAATAGTAGTATTTATTTACCATTGTGTGTAGTTTTTGCTGTATTGCTTTTAGCTTTCATGTGAGCAAAGCATGACTCTTCCTGATTGAAGCTGCTTTCTTGCTACATACGCACACACCCTCAAAGAAAGGAATTAAAGCAAAGCCTAAGAAGACGTAATTTTTCTGGGATGGCTTAAGACCTGACCCTTCAGTAAAATCAGGGAAAACATTCTAAAAAAGAAAAAAACCTGCACACAACCAAACCCTGTTTTGTAGTTGGATGAAGGGAATAGGATTAGAAATCCAAACTGGGGGAAGGCTGGCCACAGGCGAGAAGCCAGCTGGCTGCCTGCAGCTGTGCAGAAGATTTAGTGAAATAGTGGATCATAATCAGGAGCTAACACTGTCATACTGGTAACTGCTATGGGGGGAGCAAAAACCCATCAGGTTTGTGAACTGAAAGAGCACATAAAAGATACAGTGTTACACACTGTGCGGTGGTGTTAAGGGAAGTCCAGAGGAGAGCACAGAAGTTTACAGAAACGTGGCCTGGGGAAAAGGAAGGGCTGAGTAATTGGGAGACAAAGGCTTCAGATACAACTGGGTTTTGTGTCTATGATGGATAGGCCAAAAGGAGGACTTTTACCTTGCAGCAAGGAAAGGCGTTAGGAGAAACTGTTTAAAGTTTAAGCACTGGCCTAGAATGCATATGGAGCTTATTGAATCCTCACTGTTGGAGGTCTTTACGGGTCTGAGCAGGACTGCGTAAAATATGGTCTATGTAGTCCTGAGGCTGTGTGGCCACATCCTGAGAGATGCTGTTGTAAGCTACTGGGTGGATTTCTCCATATAAGAAGGGGAAGGTGCTGACCAGGACTGTTCTTTTCCATGGAGGTAAGTGACCAGCAGTGCATAACTGCCTGCAAGTACATCTAGAAAACAGAGCCAAACAGCAAACTAAGAGCTGGACTGGAGACAAATCTATCTCAAATAAACATATTTACTGTTGCTGATTCTGCCCTGAGACAAAGGGATGAGTTACATCAGCTCGAGGGGCCGTTTAACCCTGTTTTAACCAGGTTTCCATGAGTAAAATTTCTATTTTGCTCTAAATGCTGTAAACTTGTTAACATATTATAATAAAGTAACTGTTGAGCAATGATTCTGTTACAGTTGTGTGTCTTCCCCAGATGCTAATGTGGTAACTTTCTGATCAATAACAAAACAAGAAGGGGAGACGGACAGAAGAAATTGGCTAGAGCAGTGAAAGACCAGAATATGAGGTTATTGCTATTATTTTTTGTTTGTGTAGAAACACTTCCATCTCTAGCTAAATTGGCCTGTGGCAACGTCTGCACTAAGATTATCACTTGTGCAAACAGTTCTGCTTTACTCTTTTGCTAAGCTGTTATAGTGGGAGATAACAGTATAGCTAGCTTTTGTGTGGGAGAAGTCTCACTCTTCAGAATGGAGTCTAATTATTTACTTATCTTTCAGTCGGATAATGCTCCAAGAGTTCATACTTGTTTGCTAAAACAGTAATTTGAGTTGTCACCTTGCTTCTAACCTATTAGTTATTATTTCTAATATTTGGAATCATTTTCCACATGTGATGTCTAACTAGAAAGAACTCTGTCGATACAAATATTCCTTAGCTTTGGGTGCCTCACTCAGGAAAACATCAAAGACCTTTTAAGATCAGAAAATAACCAGAAAGTTCAGATTTCTTTTTCTCTTTCTGGAAGAAAGTATCAATACGAGGCCACATTTTAGAGAGCATTACAAAATCAGCATGTCCACCACCCTCAAAAGATACACAGAATCACAGAATGGCAGGGGTTGGAAGGGCCCTCTGGAGATCCCCCAGTCCAACCCCCTGCTAAAGCAGGTGCCCCCAGAGCAGGGGGCACAGGAACGCATCCAGGCAGGGTTTGAATCTCTCCAGAGAAGGAGATATACAAAGAGATATACACCAAACTTTAAAATTAACAACTGAGTATTGGAAGGAAAAAGAAAAAAAACATAATACCCAAGACCACAGTCCCTTAATCAGATGTATATAAAACACTGCATTTGAACTCCTGACTAAACGATTCAGCTGTCAGAACTGAAAGATATCAGTACATCCAGAATTTGGCCTCATCTTTTACAGGTCAGCCACAGGATTTATTCTACTTGCTACTGTGTTATCATCTTAAACATGTTCTACTTACAAAATACTGGCAAGCTTTAGCTTTGAGAAAGCCCCTCTGGGATTTATGCAAACACAACTTTCAGTGGTTAATGGCTCATTTCACTGGGATAGCAAAAATCATCCTGCTGACCCAGAATAACTATTGAGAGATGCTCTAAAAAATGAAGCATTTGAGGCTTGCGCTGATACAATTTTACATCCATTTGACATTATCAAAACCATGTGTTTTTTCTAGCCTAATCCTCTGAATGTTGTGTCTTTTAAAAAGTCTCAGTAATAATAATAAAAAAAAATAGAACTAAAATTAAGCAAAGTTATATGCACCTGAAAACACAATCTCTGTAGAAAAGTAAGTTACGAGTTCCTGAGGTCTCTGATTTTTGGCTCTCATCTATGTTTCCTGTGTATAAAAGTGGCTTTGCTTCATGCCTGGCAAATACAAGACCTTTTCTGCTGCCTCCCACTAAGCCTGCCAGCCTGTGTAATCAGCCTCCAAGCAGGTCTAGCACCCTCATGGAAACATCTTTCCCAAAGAGAGTCTTTGACAAAGAATTGCATAGTATAGAGTTTAACAGTCCCTTAAGGGATGAGATATTCTGGTGTTTGTCAAGCCAACCTGAAATTACTTTTTCTCCAAACACACTTTAATAATGAAGGAAAATCAAGTTCATTGTAATCAAATTCAAAGTAAACAAGTTCTCTTGTGCTTGGAAACAGGTGCTATGAAATGGAACAGCAATAGCTGCCCGCTGCTTTGGCTTAGCTTCAAGATGTTTTCTTTGAACTGTGAACTGAACTACCAAGATGATCTGTTCAGGTGTCAGAAATGGGTCTGATTCTCAGATAATTTGCTTCT
The DNA here is from genome assembly GCA_013398225.1 of Steatornis caripensis. Taxonomy (NCBI): domain Eukaryota; kingdom Metazoa; phylum Chordata; class Aves; order Caprimulgiformes; family Steatornithidae; genus Steatornis; species Steatornis caripensis. The sequence goes on from VZSC01004059.1 coordinate 227,594, forward strand.
TTCAGGCATTCTCTTTCCATGTAAAAACTGCTGCTTGGAAGCAAAATCTTCCTCTATCTATTCCCCATCCTCCTGGGGATCTCAGGACAGTGAATGCATCTCTAGGGAAGGAGGGTTGCTCTGACTGTTCATAATTAAATCCAGCAAGAAAGTAAGATTTAACCACCTACTAATGAATTATCACTGTTGCACTAGTAACACTTGATGTGCAAAGGTCCTTTGAATGCCACTTCCTGATGACAGACATAGAAAAACTTAGCATTTAGCTGTCCAATGTTAAACATGTCATACAATGCACATTTCACTGTGCCTAAGTACTAAGGATTCAGATTTACTGCATAAAGTCTCATCAACAAACCATCTGTTATAGCTTGAGAACCACGTAAAACACATTTACACTAGTGAAATCTTTTATTACTATCTATTGAATGAGTTGTAAAGACAAACATTGGGGAGGTTTTGTGTGTGGATTTTCTGTAGTTACAAAACTTAAAATGTTACTAGGTTGTTTGATTTAACAGAAAATTTTGTCCTTAATAAGCTAATTTCTTACTTCTCAGTTTAATAATATCTTAAAAAAAAAAAAAACCAAACCACAAACCAAAACCAAAAACAATGCAGGGAAGAATTTTGTCTTTGCTGGACATACCATGTTAGAAATATTCTTGTGACTATTTTCTATAATTCATACCTCAGTGTGGCAAAGAAGCATAGTCTAAGTATTAGTTTAATTTTGGCTTTGAGAATTGTTTCAACACCAAAGACCTGATTCACCAAGTCTTTAGTTTATAGTTTTGAAATCTAATGAGTTACAAAAATGTTATGCCTTGTGCTTTAGTTATCTGATAAACCCACAGTCTATCAAGTATAATTTAATTTAAACTACAGTTTAAACTACAAATATTCTTATTAGCATCCTGGGTTCCACCCAAGCTGGGGAATATAGTCTTCTTCCTTCCTTGCTTTTGTCAACAGACAGAAAGACAGGGAAAACTCTAGCTTTAATATTTTTCCATTGTTTTGTTCTTGTGTTTTATTGTATTTCTGTTCTGGGAATCTCTTCTAGTAGAAGGAATAGAATAGCTTAATATGTAGTAGCAGCACCAATTGAGTATGGGAAAATCATAGCCATATTTCTACAAGCCAATTGTAATATTTTCATATACTAACAGAGTAATTTTTAACCACAGACATTTAATATACAACTGAATGTCACTTCAGTGCTTCCATGTCTTATGACAGAGCATTTACTACAGCAACTGAATTCACCAAAAGTGTGAACTCATTCTTATTCATGCCTGACTGAAAAGAATAAACTATATTTATAAAAAACCATAAATATACCTGGGTACATGAGTATCTACATACATACATTTATGTGAGTATATAATATACTATCTGGTATTTCTAGCACTGAATTCAGAACTTGTTAACATAATGGGAAGGTCTAATAGAAACCACTGTCATCCTCTTTAATGCAAACTGCAAAAGATTGTATGTAACTCATTGAAGGCAAGCAATGATCCATCTGTGGATGAGCCTCATAAGCACATTTTTAAGTAGATGTTTCTCATGGGTGAAGAACTGATAGTCAGGAAAGCTTTGAACATTTTAAACATATGGGAAAAAGATTTGCAGGTGTATCTGTGGTATTGATATTGTGATATAAGTTACAGGTAAACCCTGTGCCAAAGTGTAGCCCCACTCTTCCTTTTCTGTCCATCTTCATTCTCAAAGTAAGACTGTAACCTCCTGTTCCTGGTTGTTCCCAGCTTTCAGCTGTGTGCTGTAACTGCAGCTATCATTTGCTTTCCTCCCACCACACACCTGTATTTCCTCATCCACTTTCTTTTAGCCTGAGTTCACCAGAGGTAACTACATATGAGTAGGTAGGACGAGTCTGCTTGAATATGTGTTGCAGGCACCAGCAGAGATTGGGAACTTGTAGTATGAAAGATTAAATGCAGCTTGCTGGAAGTAAACATAAATTACTGACATAATGGGCACAGTCACGTAGACTTAGTGTTTGCTTCAAACTTTGAAGTGGTCAAGGATAGAAAAATATCTGAGCTTTAAGGGACAGACTTGCCTGGGAATATGTTTTGTAGAAAAGAAGGAAAAAAGAGGAGAGGCTTCTACCTTTTTAGGTACTGACTGAAAATCAGAATAAAGTACGGTGTTCTAATGCATACTCATTATATCTCTTAGTGGCGGTCATTGTTTTAGAAAAATTTGGACTAAAAGCTTTTCAAGAAATCTATTTTCAAGCAGTTATTTGCTAATGTTTCCAATCACATTGCATCTGCAGGTTTGGCTAGCAAGAAGAGGGGAAAAAGATGGATGGTAACTACCTGAAATGAAATGTGCTTTCTAATTACATAATGCTAGGAATGAAAATGATTTGTTATGTTGTGATTTTAAGTCTTCATTTCAGTTCCAACAAACCTTGCATAGAAATCCCCTTATTCTGAAAGAGATTTGTTATGGCAGTGTAGCAGAACAGTTTATTTTAAACAAATAAGATACAAAAAAAAGATCGGGACTCTGAGAGTATAGGACGTGATTCAACAAATTCCAAATTTCTTCAAGAAATGTATCTCTAGGGAGAACAAGCTCCTAAGGACTCAAAAAAATTTAAACAATAGTCACTTCTCCCTGATGCCTACAGTAATGCAGGCTTTCTGTCTTTGGTGCTTGTATTTTTGCAGTACTTTCCCTATAAATTCTCAGTGCTTCATGGCCTCGTGACCTTGGTCTGTGTGGATGGAGACTGTCACTGCCATTCTGCAGAACACTCTTTTTGCATTTTAAACAAGCTGGTCTCCAGGGAATGACTCCAGATACCCAAAATAAGTTTATTAAAAGTTTAGGTGCCTTGCTGTACTTTAAATGCCTGTCTTTATTGTGGGAAGATAACGCCTGTAGAAATTCGACATCCTGAAGAGGTTTGTACTTTATAGAACATAGTAACTGGGGAGTCTGTGGGCTTTGAGTCTTGATCTGGTAATGCAACTAAGGATCAAATATGTGAAGTAAAAGAGAGAGACAATCATTCATTAAGCATAGGTTTAGTGGGCTCCTGGTTCTCAATCCATTTTTTTCTTGTTGTTATCTTCTAAGGCTTTTGGAACATTAAAAAAAAAAATTAACCTTTTTTTTTTTTTGTACTTTCGTCTCCAATAGAGGAGTCCTACAGACTGAACCTTTACAGTTTAGTCTCTTACCACTGAGGACAACCCCAGTGTTTACCCTGTGGCATTTTCCAAACTAGACACTTTTATTTGATGCCAGAAGGTGTAGGAGAAAGACCAGTGAAACTTCAGAGCTGATTTTCTATCCCACACTGGCTTTGACAAATAATAAGCGATTTTCAGCAGATCACTGGTCTAGTCTAACTCCTGGTCTAGTCTCTGCCATGTGTCGCGTCACTTTACTGAAGTAGCTTCTGGGCAATATCCTACCACAGAACTCAAGAAGACTCAAAGCACCTAAAATACTAGGAAATATTTTAAAAAACCAAAATCTTACTCTAAGACTAGCATCAGAAATAGCTGCTTTTTTGTCCATGTAACTGGGCGTGAAGAACATTCACAGTACTGATGTACGTAAGATATATTTATAAGTATCTCTTCTGGAACCCTGCTGGAAAACCCTCTGAAAAGGTGTTGAAGCCTGTTTGGAGTTTAGGCTTGTGGTTTGCACTGAACCATGGATGCTTTTGAATAATGGGTCCAAAATGCTAGTTATCCTGTGAATTAATAATTGCAAGGCATTTTGATTCAGTGAGCCTGTCTGGATGCACATCAACAAAAAAAAACAACCCTCAGACAAAGGGGAAGATCAAGGTAAGTGGTTGAAGGAAGGAATGTACAAGGTCAAACTTATGCCTTTTTAATTTCTTTCTGTCATTTTAGACTCTCTGAATTCCCTAGAGCTCATTTATAAGCAGTATAAGGTTTTGCATTTTCATTTCTCAGTGTAGGAAGGGAAACTTTGGTCTCTTAAATAGCATCTCAATTACAAAATTGGTTTTAAAAAACTTGCCTGCTCTTCTAATAACAGTAGTGGATAAAATCAGTGGTGGATACAATCAGTAATATTTCAGTTACCCTTTAAAAATATTAGACACAGTGAAAACAGGGTATTTTTGGTTTTCTGAGGCTGATTTATAAGGGAAAGAAACATTTTGCAAGATTTGAAAAAGTTTACCTAAAGGCAATATTCTTCTAAATTTATAATCTTCTCAATACCTAAACACCACTACATACATCTTCTCAGCTTTTTTGGAGTAGAAATTACTATCACCCAATTTCATAGTGTTAAATGATTTATGCCTATGATTAACTCTCTTTTGACATGAAGAATATTTAAAACATCAAGAAAAGCTGCTTTTGACATGGAGCTTATTTTGGCTTTCCAAACTACTATCACTGTGATCAGAAATTGTTTTCGTAAGGCTCTGTGCAAATCACACGCACGCTTCCTTCCTCAGAATAAAACAAGTTTAAAAGCCCTTCTATGCCACCCAGCATAGTCAACAGATAACAAGGTTATATTCTTTTAACAAGTGCGTGTATTTGAAGGACTACATATGTGTATACAGGAGATCTAATACAAAAATACAAAAGAAAAAAAGATATTTTGATAGTCCATTGTAACCGTTTGCCGTCACATTTTCAGCATGAGCAGTTTGTAATGAAGCAGTTGAGTTTAAATGTGCTATGTATTTCAGGAGGTACAATTTCAACACTGTGTGAATGGCTTTACAGCTTGGTAAGGCGAACATGTATTTTGAGTACGGACTCTATTCCGTGTGAGCTGTAGTCTGAACAACTGTGAACATTTCAAAATGAATCAATACATAATTCTCTGTTACTTCCCTTTTCTTATTAAAGGCTTTAAATCTTACCTCAGAACTGCATAGATATCTTGATAAGTTTTTAGAAAAGAAAGTCAGTGCATGAGAGAGAATATTTTTGTTCTTGTTAAAATTGTCTTGTAAGTAAATATTGATCAGGCGCTGCAAAAGTCTGGGACTGAATTCATTGCATTTGAGGAGGAAGGAGGAGGAAAAACCTGCCTCCAGCTACTGTACTTATGAAACTATGATGAGCAAAATAGGCATGCACTGTACATTAGCTGGGATACCAGTACAAAAAAGTGGAGTTTTGAGCAAAGTCCTTTGAACCTATTAAATTCACTCTCCCTCTTGCCAGGTTATTGACTAGGCCCGCTCCAACTGCAGATGAAGTCTGCAGGGGAAGGAGCAGATCTTCAGTCTGCCTCTACGGATCCACTGACATTATCAGCTGTGGTGGTAAGAGCCGTAACTTCTCAGCGGTTGTTGTGGGAGAGTGGTGTGAGACCTGACCATCTTGTTTTGTCTTCTTAGCTCTTTTTCCATGTTTTAAAAATATTTAAAAGCTTATCAATTCTCTTGCCATATCACATGGAGATTTGCCATATCAAGTAGATAGTTTCCAGTGCAAGCTTTGAGCAATGCCAGGCTGGAATTTCTACCAACAGCTTACAGAAAAAGGTGGTTACAGGGCCGAGGTCTGCCTGTTTCCACAGAGCATGGTGAAGGGAGATGGCTCTGGTATCAAAGAAGCCTCTTTGCAATCTCCAGCTCATGGAGAGATTTGTGCTGCGGCTGACCTGTGTGGCAGGAGCCAGGGCAGCAGCCAGCTCAGATGAGCCATGGCAAGCTAGGATCTAAATTGATTAGAAATGAAAAGAAAGAGTTGAGGCTGTGTGTATATGTAATATTTCCTTATGTCAATCTCAAGAGAATTTTTGTGATGTTGTCAGATATGAGAAGCATGATAGTCTCTAAACCAGTAATTGTTTACAGGGCCACTTATTTATCCCCCATTCATCTTAGTGTAACTGCTCATAAACACAATTGCCTATATTTTATGAAAATTAGCCCAAAATATTTTAATATTTCTATGTCCATTTAATTCTGTCTATGTCCATGCCACTTTTTCATGGTGCTTCATTTAATTTTGGTCCCACAGTTTTTGTAAAGGACAGAATTCTCAGTTGCTGAATCATAGAATCATAGAATCATAGAATGGTAGGGGTTGGAAGGGACCTCTAGAGATCATCTAGTCCAACCCCCCTGCTAAAGCAGGTTAGCCTAGAGCAGGTTGCACAGGAATGCATCCAGGCGGGTTTTGAATATCTCCAGAGAAGGAGACTCCACAACCTCTCTGGGCAGCCTGTTCCAG
>VZSC01004059.1:234634-247132 GCA_013398225.1 Steatornis caripensis
AGGATGCCATTGGCCTTCCTGGCCGCAAGGGCACACTGCTGGCTCATGGTGAGCCTGTTGTCCACCAGCACTCCCAGGTCCTTCTCCGCAGAGCTGCTCTCCAGCAAGTCAACCCCCAGCCTGTACTGGCACATGGGGTTGTTCCTCCCCAGGTGCAAGACCCTACACTTGCCCTTGTTGAACTCCATCAGGTTCCTCTCCGCCCAACTCTCCAGCCTGTCCAGGTCACGCTGAATGGCAGCACAGCCTTCCAGCTGAAGCTTCTACTGCACAGTGAGGTAGCCTTCCTGAGATTTTTCCACTCAAGGTCAAGAACAGATTCTCTGTAGGGGGTCTCCACATATCTTGGAAAGTTTGCAGGTTCATCAGCAAAGTCTGGGGTACATATTTCTAAGGCAGGAGTATGTTGCCATTCATCACCATAGGCTTTGGAGAAATTCAGTACTGCTAAGTGCCAAAAGGCACTCTCCATCTCTTCCAAATAGATGTGGTTAAATTCAGAAGCTGATTATATAAATTATAGTGCAAAACTAATCTACAGATTAATACTGAGGTACACACAAGCAGATCAGCTTTGCTTGAACACAAGAGCATGAGTTTCAGACATCTGTCTACCCATAAATTAATGTATTTTTTATTTTTTCTGATTTGTATTGGTATCTTTTTCTTTTTTTATTCTTATGATGCACATTTTTCAAAACAAGGTATTCATTATGTCTTTGAACAAACATGAAATGTTCAGAATCTGATTTTTTTTACCCAAATATCATCTTTGATTGTGCTAAGGAAAAAATGTATCACATTCCTACAGGACTTAAAGAATGGATTTATTTCCACTTTCCTGATCTGTTTTGGTTTTTAATTTGTTAATGCTGAACCGAGCTGGAACATCTTATTTGCTGGTTAGCTGTGTCTCTGGAACACAAATTGTATTAAAAAGGGTTCAAAGGTTCATTAGCAAAATCCTGCTTGTTTGCTCACTGCAAAAGGCAGACTTTACAGCAATACAAATGGTAATAGAAAAGCACTTTAGCTGTACAAGTCTACATCACAAAATAGTTATAACACCTAATGAGTTAACATACTTATACTGATGTCTGGGTAGATACACACAACTCTCTACTGTCTGTGTCTGTCTCTATATCAACATGTATATTTTTAAGCACTTAGACTTTAACTTAGCGTTCTTCAGTGGATTTTTCGACTTCAAGCTTCTGCTAACACTGGCAACTAATATGGCAGTTGTGAAAAGGACAGGCCTGTTTCAGTGTTTGAAGTCGTTCCATAGCTGTTTAAGCTTTTGTAGGTTTAAAATTACAATTTTTCCTATGCTAAATCTTTCCACATTTAAAATAATTCCCTGATTTGCTAATAACATTTGGGTCATCTGGAAGTCTCAGTAGTTTAAAGATGCTGGCTTTTATTATGGACAAACAAGTGTTACCTATGAAATGTGTTACCTAACACACAAAAGTGTTACCTTTGTTCAGTCATTCCTTGAAAAAGAAGGCTTAGTATGAAAATAGAAAACTGTCACCTTACAATCATAATTTCTTATAAGCTCTTCTTCTCTTCTTGCCACCTTCCTTTGAATTTCCACGGTGCAGCCTTGGAAATCATCAGCGGTTGTCCAGTGCTGCCTCTCAACTTCTCTGTGCTGCATTCAGCTACTCTGCTTTCTCTTTTTAGCTAACCTGATGTAAGTTTTAAGGGAAGACTACTTGACTTTCCTACAACTCATTCCAAATTTGCACATATTTGACATTTTCAAGACATATGGGATTTTCCCCATTCTTTCTTCAGTTTTCTGAAGTGTGTATCATTATTACCCACTGTATTCTAAGAAATACAACTGGAGATAGCCACCCTCCTTGGATTTGATAATGATTTTTCACTATATTTCATAGTTCTTTACCGACAATGACTATTCAGTCCAGTAATCATCTACATGGAAAAAAGGAACCAAAGCAAATATGTTTTTCCAGCAATTTCATCTGCCTGTAATCTTTATGCTAAACTAGCTTTGCTATAAAAGAAACATTCTTCCTGAATTGGATTCATGTGCTTCATATATCCTATAATAAATATCTAATAAATAAATAACGATACAGCTCTGAAGAAAGATTAGTACTAGGAATAATTTCTACAGTAACTAATAGCTTGTAATTATAAAAAAGAAACTGATACAAACTTGGAACTCATGGAAATTGGAAAGTCCTAGACATCAGATTTGTGACAATCTAAACACGACACCTGAATAATCCACATGTATCAATAAACGGTATTGTTAAGAAAGGTGTGGAACAGAAAAGTGAGCAAACGTTGGACATCACACAAAACATTAATAAATTCTTCAGAAATTCCTCCGAGACAAAAACGTTATTTTGACAGTTCTTATTTTGACAGTTCTTATTTTGACAGTTCTACAAGCATTACCACATATTACACATTTTGGACTGATTTGAATTTTGAAGTGGGTTTGAGCTATTTTGCCTTCCTCATCCAGCTTCTGTTGAAGAAATGTGGGATATTGTTTGGGAAAAATAACTAATTAGATATAATCCAGGTACTTTGTTTCCTTTTCATAATTACCAGAAATGAATGTATTCTGAAATATCAGATCTGGTCTTCTCTGATAGAAGTTAAAAAATGCATGTATTCTTAAATATCAGATCTGGTCTTCTCTGATAGAAGTTAAAAAATGCAGGATGTTTATAATGTTTCCAGTCAAGGTTTAGATGCACTCTGACTAAACTCCTGACAGTGATCATCTTTAGTCTCACTGCATTAGCTTGCTTCTCTTAAAGAAGCATTTTGTGGGTGCCCTTGAACGAACAGCCAGTAACATTGCTCTTACTGACTGCATGGTACTAGTAGAGCTCCTTATATTCTTGATTTTAAATGCCATTTATACAGCACAATATACAACTCGTTTTCAGTTATTATCTGATATGGAACACACACGGTAATCCCTAAGGCTTGATATCCATGTACATTTTTTATCACTTTGAGACTCAGCGTATCAGTGTTTTCTGATTGCCTTATTTTTAAGCTAAATTCAGCAAGAAATGTTCCCTGAAGATCTAAATTGTTCAGAAAGGTATTGCTTTGTTATGACAACCAAGCATCCCTCTCACCCACATGGTCCTGTTTCATTTCACATTATTGCTTTTTCTGCCTATACTTATTTTTGAAATGTAAAGTTTAATCTCTAGTATAAAAAGATCTTTATTTCTCTGCCCCATTTCTTTACATTATATGTGTTGCACACACCAGCCCCTTCCTCCCATCTACAGAAACAAACAAACAAAAGATTCTTTCGTAAATGTAAAAATTATCGTCTCGTGTAGAATAGCAGGATTCAGTTCCTGGGTCAGAATGACTTTCCTGGGAACATCACAGAGTCATTTGCCCACCTAAGATTTCTTTCCCCAGCCCAGGGCCGCAGAGCCGTGCAGCAGACAATATTGGGTCTGCTGGCTCATGACCATGTCAGTCCTCATTACCCACCTTTTGGATTTTTCATAAAATTAAAAGAATCAAGTTGTTTTGGAGTCATAATTTGCAAACTGTGTTTGTAACCACATGATTCAGTGTTGTTTCTAAGCTTCAGGGGAGATTTAGTGCTTGTTTATCATATTCGTACCGGCTTTCAAAGCAACCATAGGTATTTGGGAGCTGGCCAATGTGATGACATTGTAGCAAATCTGCTGAGTTTCATAGATTTAAATCACTGTAACTGAAAGAGAAATCTAGGCATTAATATTTTCCTTTCTTCAGAAAAAGATATCCTTAAGGCTATGCAGTGAACAGAACAAACTTATCATTACTATGTACTGAGCCATGATATAGCAAGAATATCCTTAAGCTTTGAGAAATAGTTCTAGAAATGCATCACCAGATATTACATTAGAAAGAACGCATTATAATATTCATTACAGTAGTAGAATGTGAACTACATGTTATTGTAAAAGAAAATCCAATTTGCTGCCTACTGCCTTCAATTTGGTTTTGACAAGTACTCAATCTTTTGCTATATTTTGCTTTCTACATTTATCTTCTCGGGCATGTTCTGTAATGTCTGCTTAGGGCAAAAACAATAATCTGTTCATTTAATTTAGAGAAAAAGCTCATGTATTCTCTATGCTTACTAGGTACAACAATATGAAAACAAATCCCAGTTGCTAAAGATCCGTTTGACAGTATGAAATAGGTTCTGACTTTTTAATTTAGGCATAAAACTGCAGAGGCCATATAAGGGATACAGATTTACTGAGCTATATCTTTTATTTATGAGTGATTGCAAGGGAGTGATCCACAAAAGCCTGTATTATTTTACAAGTGATGGATGAACCTAAGAGGTTATAAAAAAACTTGTGTTTGACCCTTGCAGAACAACTCTGGAAAAAATCAAGCATATTCGACTTTGTTAAAAATCTGAGAACTTGAGTTCATCTGAGTTCCTGCAATGAGCATTTTCTTAAAGTGGAACATAGTTTTAATTAAATTGAAGTTTGCTACTTTGTAATTTAGCTCACTGCAAACCAGGGGATGGAGGGAGCAAGGGGAGATCTTCAACAGTAATTCAACCAAATCTTACCACTTCTGCTGAATTGTGCTTGAAGCAATACTATGTGATCAAAGGAAAACTAGTCCTCCCAAAATTTGCATTGTTTTAGATCTAAAGTTTGGTTTGCTTTATGTTCTTTCTAAATAATCACCTGAGTTTGTCCAACAGTGTTTGTCTGGAAATGTCAAAGGAAAATGTTTTATCTTGCTCATGGTAATTTGAAGAGTGGTAACAATGCATCTCTAATTTTCTTTCTATTTTTTCCTCAGATGCAAGTGTGATTTTTTGGATAAACTCTTCAATTTACCTAACCCGTAAGCAACTCCAGTGCCCTACTCCCCAAGACATAAGTCTCAGATTTTAGAAAATAAAGCTTGTAAAAATTTTTGCTGTACAGATCACAGAATCAGGTAAGCTGACCACAATGACCTAGAAAACCATTTTTTAGCCCAAATCCTCTACCTCCTTCCAGAAAATAAACAAGGAAATAAAAGGATCTTAAAGTGTATTCTTCACAGTGATGTTAAATTTGATGTCTCATTCCTTCAAACTGCATGCTGCAGCATCTTTCCTGTCCCAATAACTGAAGGGAGCTCAAGTTAGATTCATTATTTTTTCCTGTGGTAAGCATCAGGCTGAACACTAGGAGCTATGCAATGGCCTTATGTATTAGGGATTTCTTCCGATGGTAACTAAATAATTCCATATTCGTTATCGCCTCAAACTTGAAGGAGGCAACAAAGCCTCAAGCAAAAACCGTGGCCACATAGTCTGTGGAGCTGTTTTTGTAGAATCAAATACTGCCAGAGCCAATTTGATACTTCTTAGACTTCTGAGTTTACATTTTCAGTTGGTAAATTATATCTTTAAAGTTCAGTAGAGTTACGTTCCGTAGCCAAAAATGTATTTTATTTTTCAGTACCAAATACTGGAATCCCTGACTGGGTAAAATTCCCATTGACTTCAAATATAATTTGTCTGAGCTGGCCTGTAGGATTTGACCATCTGGGAGCTGGTCTGCGAGATACCAGACTTTTGATTTACTTGTTAAATGTTTTATGCACTTGTGAGCAATTTAATTTTTCTCACCAAGGCATTCAGTCGCTATGGAGATAGGAAAGATTTTAGAAGCTGTAGTGTCGCACACGCACTGGAGCTCTGCTCTCAATCACTACATTTGCAACCAATTGCAAGTATTTCTGCATGACCTCAAGATGCTTCAAAAGCATAAATTTAGCGGGCAAGTACAGAATTGTGATTCTGGAAATCCCACCAACTTGCTGCATTACTCCGGAGTTTCCCAGGACTCATTTTGGCATAAGAGTTTCTTCAGCTCTTAGCATTTCATTTATTGGTGTGTCCAAAGCTGCATCAGCTGTGACAAAGCTGAACAACTTGTGACAGAAGTCCAATTTGGATTATCCACAAAAAGAGATCCAGGTTTTCTGTCATTAAATCCCTGAGAGGCTCAAAATTTAGGAGGCCTTTTAGAACACTTTTGCAGAATCAGGTACTGTATCATCACTGAAAATATTGATGAGATCAATCATTAATCTGGGGACAGAAGCCACCAAACACTCAGTGCCACCTTCCCCCCTCTTCCCTTCATGCACATCCTTTCAAGAAAGCTCCCTTGGATGTGTTGGCACGGGAGACTTTCTCATCTGATCCCAATGATACTGATGCCCCAGCGTGAAAAGGAGTTAAGAATAAAGGTGCCACAACCAAGGCATGCTGCATCAGTGCCTCTACAGAGGTACAGACTGAGGAAGGCATTTTTGTATCCCTTTGGTCTGAGGAGAGCATTAAAGTCTAGACTTCTGCAACTTCTGAAATTGCTGTAATATTGATATTCTAAAAGAGCACGATTTCTTCAACTGCTTGATGTTTTCAAGTTTGCCACTCTGCTTTGAAGTCTAAAGTATTTCAGTTTCCTGGAAATTATTCAATCTAATTTTTTGCATAATGCTCGTAATCCTTAGCCAATTTGGAAAAGCACAAAAACTTCAAAACACACTCCTTGGTGATTTAGCCTTGTATGTCTTCATTCTGCATCAGCCTGTTAACAGTCCTCCTCTCATCTGTTGACTTCCATCTCTCTTTGCTGTAAGCTTTTTGCCACAGAGAGCCTCTCACAGTAATCAATAAGTTTCATATACAGCAATTNGGAAAAGCACAAGAACTTCAAAACACACTCCTTGGTGATTTAGCCTTGTATGTCTTCATTCTGCATCAGCCTGTTAACAGTCCTCCTCTCATCTGTTGACTTCCATCTCTCTTTGCTGTAAGCTTTTTGCCACAGAGAGCCTCTCACAGTAATCAATAAGTTTCATATACAGCAATTGTGCTGGATAATTAAATAACAACTCTATTTCAAATCAATTTAAATCCATCTGACTTTCAGAAATGACAGTTGCTACAGTGTAAAACCAGTGAATAAAACCCTTTTGAATACTTAAATCAATCCCAACTTTGTTTCATCTTAATCTTCAGAAAGCAATTCCTGCAAATGTCAATACTGCCCTAATAGATTAAGTGATGATGTCTCTGTATATGTTAGCTTCAGAGATAAACTTGTATCAGATCAATTAAATGACTGTAATTGTTGCTTTTCTACACATCCCACATAGAAGCAATTTTTTGGTATGGTGCTTGAGATAAGGCTTGTATTTACTGCAGTGGTTAAGTATTACTATTGACATAACTGGATTTCTCCTATTTATTGTGTATTGCAGATACACAGCAGCTACTATAGGTTTATCAGCTAACAGCCAATACTGCTGTGTGACAATACAGAATGGATATTTTTGTATGATTGGGGAGACAATTTTTTTATTATTTTGTTTTCTCTAGGATCAGGGCCCGATTTGAACCTGTGCTGTACAAACGCACAGGCAAAAGTAATCCTTTTCCCTTAATCAAAAGGAGAGAGTGGAAATACGTATTATATAACAGGCTACAGGGCAAATCACTGGCACCACCACGGGCTAACATATGTTCCTGATTGATGTTTCTTTAGCTACCTCTAGTCATCTGTGATCCTGAATATAAAAGTAACAGTCACAAAATTATCAGTCTTGATACGTGTCTGGTGATAGCAGCCATCTTATCCATCCCGATTGGGTTTGTATTAGTAATAAAGAGGAAAAAACAGGGACTAGTGGGTGCCATTGCTGTGTGTAGCCAATGACTTGCCTAGCTCTGAGGGCTCAGATGATTTGCAGTCATTGAAAAATAACAATCCAAATTACTAAAAATAGTTGAAAATGCATAGTAATTTTACCTTGTTCAAAACCCGCAGCTGGCAGAGACAGTTAATTAGGCTAGGTTTTCCCCACAAAGCACTAGTTATACCATCAACTGAAACAATTAGCTTGGGTTGTAATATGCTTTTAATAGGACTCAAAGTTCTTAAATCTAAAATTTCATTTCCAAATGGTACCATAATTTGCCTGCACTTTTAGTGAGAATTGAAAACTGTCACAAATTACATTGCTTCCCAGGTAAAATTATAGTTATGGTAGGGATTTGAACAGCTATTCAACGGTTTATTCAGAACATCTGGTGGGCTGAGCAGTGCTTTCAGCTCAAACTGCTGCCACCGAGTTAGCAGGCAAGTGTTGCAGGAGGACTGTATTAGAAATAATTGACAAACCAAGATTCGCTAGTGGTACAAAAGTGCCCGGATAAATGATTCTGAGCTTGACTAACCCAGGTCATATCGGCATAAGAGCCAACTGTTTAACAACAGAGGAAAGTAAGAAGGTAAAGAAAGGTAATTTGGCTGTGTCATGGTATCTTTAACACAAAAGGAGCCATATAAAAATGGAGAAAAGGGCAGATGATTCTCATAGGCTATCAAAAATCTTTAGCATTAAAATCAGCCAGGCTAAAGTGCTGAGTGCGTTGAGATTTACTAGGGGTAAAGAAAGGAAGAGGTTCTATAAATACATTAGATGAAAAAGAGAACAATTAAATGAGTCAGGCTATCAATTAATGGGAGAGAAAAACAGTAGATGCCAGGGAGGAAACATTCAAAGTCCTCCTCATTGCGTCTTTGCAAAAAGGTTGACAGTGACCACATACTTATGAGTCTAATAAGGCTTTAAGAAGCAACCAAAATAGATTTATCAAGAACTAATGGTATCAAAGTGATTCAATTTTCTTTGATGAAATGTTTAGGCTCTAAGGAGAAGCAGTCAATGTGCCATACTGGAAATTTGGATGAAGCTTAGTATCCTGTTCACTGATGTGTGCATAAGCAATTGATGGAAATACAGACTGCAGGAAATGTTCCTATGGTGTAGTGGGACAGTCAATTTGGGAAACTGTAACTGAACAACAATAGGTCTTTCAAGTTGCTGGAAGGCTCTTTGCATTTTAACATATCTCCCTTTTTCCTTTTTCCCCTTTTCTTTTTTCAGTGAGTGAAAGAAGATGAAATAATTGTGGTTTAGGAATTACATTCTTTATATTTATTTTCTTTGCCACAGAGCAAAATTTTCCTAAGGTTGGAGATGCTCCACACAGTGACTGAAGGTGTACAGGAAGATTATGTTCTCTTTGTTCAATATCAATGGAGAGACTAAAACTAGGGTTTCCCTACATTAGTTTATGGGATCTTTGGGGTTTGTTTTTTTTAAAAAAGTCTATTAGATTTATTACTCTCCTACCTAAAAATATGATGTAAAGAATTTTGTTTGTTTTCTCCTACACAGTTCTAACAAGGAGACTAGAGGAGACCAGATCAGTGGGGAGAGTAAGTTGACACAGATTTGTTCTTTCAACAAAATGGGCTGAAGGTAAGCTGATGCACAGCTAAGAGATGCGGGAGGGCTCCTACTAATTTGTGTGTCACTCAGAAAATAAGTTCTCGCGCAGGAACTTTCCCATTGCGTGATTTGTGTTAGTATTCCTGGCAAAAACCATAACTGCTGAATAACAAAGATTAACATGCCTATGGCCACAAGTAAGCTTTTCGTTTTGTTATTTTTGAGGTTCTCATCTCTGTGATTAATAATTTGTCAAAAGGCTTGAATTCTACACTCAGAGTGCTAGATACATTAGTAATTAGAGCTGTGCAAAATAACATTGTAAACAGAATACCCAATGAGCTTTCAGATATGCTCTAAAATACAAAGATCTTTTGAAGGAGGGAGGAACAAAGTGAAAGGGAAATGCCTGTGCCTGGAGGCTGAGCCCTGCCAGAGGCACGGGGTCTGCTTCTGGCCTTTTCCTCACCAGACTTGCAGCCTTCTCAAAAGCACATGGGAAAGGCATGTTGTTTGGGTTATATAAACTGCATCTTTGTAGATGAGAAGCACCCAGTCCAGGACAGAAAGAGAGGGAAGGGAGGCTGGGAGCTGGAAAAGAAGTGAGAAAGGCAACGTCAGTTATACCAAAGTCTGCAGGCAGGTACCAAAGCTGGTGTGTTTGTCACTTCCAGCTCCAACCTGGACAGTGAATCCTCATGCTTGCTCATAGCAAAGGAATGGCCCATTACAGAAACACATTTTTAAAAAAATATGGCATAGTACATCTTAGAGAAGCAGTTTATAAAGTTTTTGTGGTACTGCAAGAAAGTTTTAACTCAACAGGAAGTTCAAAAAATTAAGTTGTCTTTCAGTCTAGTCCAAGGATAGGAGTAGGCGAACAGAAGAAATGGTCTATCTCACTTTCAGTTAAAATTACAGGAGGCTCACTTTGTACGTGATTCACAACTGAGATGATCCACTCTCCAAAGAGAACAACCCTTACAATGGTGCATTATAATTCAAATTTACATTCTCTCCTGTGGCCAGTGAAGGAGCACTGCTGGGAGGTCTAGAAAAGTCCAATTCAGACTTTTTGAATGTTCTGAAAATCATTCCAAGAAATCATAATAATCAGTTCATTTCAGTATAACATGGCTATCAACAAGATCAAATTCTCTTTTCACTTACTGGAGTAGAGTGATAATTCTTGGAACTTGACCTCTTGTAGTGTATAAGCCAGTCATCATAAATAGCAAATGGATGCCATCATCATAAACCTGCTTGACAATGCAGTAAGGTGCTGAGATGAAAACATTACAGTAGATAATATTTTAAATGTGAACAGTTGATAGTCTCTAAATTGGTACTGTTGAGCTGTTACTTTTACGTTTCAGGAATTTTGTATACAAGCAAGTACAAAAGCTGTGGTTTTATNAACCTCCTTGACAATGCAGTAAGGTGCTGAGATGAAAACATTACAGTAGATAATATTTTAAATGTGAACAGTTGATAGTCTCTAAATTGGTACTGTTGAGCTGTTACTTTTACGTTTCAGGAATTTTGTATACAAGCAAGTACAAAAGCTGTGGTTTTATTATTGCATCATGAACTTAGAAATTTCTGTGCAGATAAAATGGAAGTGCTTTTTCCTGAAGCCAATCTATGTCTTAGTCACTGAAAATTCCAAGTCAATACACTTGTTATTATCACTCGTGTTAGTATTATGAAAGCTGGTACAAATTTTCTCACTCAAATGTGATTGATAGTCTTTCAGTTGTCTGCTCAACTCATGAGTTTTAAATGAAAATAATACATTCTCTAAATAACTTATAAATTTCCTTTTAAAATGCTAAATTAGAAATAATTACAAGCCACCAAAGTTATAGAACCAATATTAGCATCCACTGATTAAATATCAGTCTGTATATCAGTATTTTTCAAATTTTTGTTTACCAAACAGTCGTGAATCTTGTCAGAAAAAAACCCGAAAACCAACCAAACAGCAGGGTCAGTGTTACTGCAGTGGTTTTCATTTATAACTGAAAATTAGGCCAAGCTTTGGGTAATCACTCTTGCTTTTCTTTTACTTTATTTTGATTGGTCATTTGTTTGTGCACATAGGTACACATGCAGCTGTTTTATTCTCTCTCTCTCTTTTTTTTTTTGGTATGTGTAATTGTTTCACAGTCACCTTCTGATCTACAGTTCCCATGACCACAGAGCATGACAAAGAGAAACGCTGCTAACACGTTAGCTCCTACATCTTGTCCTTTTCTACTTTAGATGTGAACTCTTAGCTCAGTTGTACACCAGTTAAGCAAAAAACCAGTAGCTATTATAGTAAGCTGAAACAGATAACCGATATGACTGAGCCTCTTTTGAACTTAGCTAAATAATAAGTTCAGCTACTCATGCCTGTATAGCATTTGTCCTGTTGGTGAGGTATTCAGTGGCTTTTTTTGACTTGTTTTGTTTATGAATGAAAGAAATCACAGCTGATGCTTAGTGTCTTGGTCAGTACTTTTCTGAATAATTGCCAGATTCTGGTTAGATTTGGACATTTTACTGAACTCCCTTGGCTGCAGAGATGAATGCTGGTTCAGATCCATGCAGTGAGAACCTTTTGCTTGGACTTCTCCAGAGAGCTAAAACATGTCTTTCCCTGATTTTTTGCAGAAGATCTTGCAGTGCTGATTATTCTCCCAGACCCTGGGAATGCAGCTGCAATGTGCCAGCATACTGTGAGTTTCAAAGATGGCATGGAGTGCCCTCCCTCCTGCTGAGAGGCTCTCATAAAAATAGCTTGACCTCATTAAAATTACCCAGCAGGCCTTGGTGAAAACGAACAGAGTAGACCAGTTGTTAGCGTGGTGATGTCAAGTGTATCACTCTACATCGATGTAGCTGCCACTGATGCCATCAAGGAAGATAGCAAGAAGGAAAATTTTTTAAATGTCCCAACTATAGGAAAGACCTCAGTCAGAGCTAGCACCAAAAGAAGTTAACCATGGAATACACGTCTAAAAGACACCAGTCTAGGAAGGAGAGACTTGCTTAAATTTATTTNATCACTCTACATCGATGTAGCTGCCACTGATGCCATCAAGGAAGATAGCAAGAAGGAAAATTTTTTAAATGTCCCAACTATAGGAAAGACCTCAGTCAGAGCTAGCA
>VZSC01004060.1:0-39965 GCA_013398225.1 Steatornis caripensis
GGCGGGCTGGGGCCGCTCCCGGCGCTTCGTTCCGGCCCGGCCCTCTCGGGAGGCGGCGGGGCTGGGGGAGCCGGCGGGGCAGGGGCGCTGCGGGTGGCTCCCAGCTGCAGGGGCCCCCTCGCGGGGTGGCCTGCGCCCTAGGGAAACGGGCGATCCCGTCCCCGAGACGGGTGCGGCTGATGGCAGGGGCAGGATTGGGACCCGGGGGCCCAGTCCGAGCCGCCCTTGGCAGCCAACGCTAGCCCGGTGTGGCAGGGCGGATGGGTGCTGCTGGTGTGCGCAGGGTGGGTGTGACACATGGATCCTTTCTCTCTGCCTTTATTACTTCTCCGCAGCAACCGGTATCTGAAACAGTTAGCTGGCGCTAAAAGTACTTCGGCGACGTGGATCTGCCACGGAGGGTGATGAGCCCTGACCGGAGAAATCCCCGGTTAGGGTCACGGAGACCCGCGTGCTTCTAAAAGCAGAGGACGTATCGCTCTGAGATCTTGCAGCTGGGATGCTGCCAGACGGCTCAGCCAGAATTCACGCCGTGCCCGTTCTGGGAATTGGTACCTGCCGGTGTGGTTGGGACAGGCTTCAGTTGTCACTTGGGATGTAGGAATGGGGATTGCCGAGTCCGCAGGTCCTGATGCGCAGGATGGTACTTACAGCCAGCTCCAGGCGGGAAACAGCGCAGTGGTTGCCAAAGCTAGTATATCCAGCTCCTGGGACGCTGGAGTGTTTGTAAGCGTTGCGTATGGAAAGCAGCAAATCTCTGTTCGATGGATCGGGCAGCGTGTTAAAGGAAATGGTTCTGCGGGAAGGCATAACAACCTTGCCGAGGTGGGAAGGAGATTACTCGCCTGCCGGGATAAAACCACTTGTGTTACCTGGTGATGAGTTGCTACATCCCGCCGACTGTCGCTTCCTGGTTGAACAGGGAGAAGTGTCTGAGCTTGTGTGGTCAGGCTGAGTGTTTTTAAAATAGTCGTGGTTGGGAGATAATGAAATTGTAGGAAGTGGCTTCTGTAAAGAGTCTTTAATCTCTTGGTTTTATGACATCGGCTTCGGGGAAATGTGTATCTAGTGGGGAAGCGTCTACGCTGTTAAGGAGCTTAGTTTGTGATTGGGGAGGAAGGAATATCTCTTGGGCACTGGTGGAAAGCTTTCTAAACAGAAAACTTTATCTGGGTGAAGTTACTAGTTGTCCTAGGTGTTAGCTTAATGTGTTGTAAAAGTTACATCGGGTGCTTAAAGCTGCTGATTAGGTTACGGCTCTGCCCGGTGAATGCGTGGCGGTTTGTAGCGGACAGGCAGGCCCGGTAATGGCTAACAGGGACAAGAAACTTGAACAGCACCTGCCACATGGTAAATAATGCATATAGCCGGGAACGTCTGTAACCAAAACTCTTCAGCAAGGAGTAGGACAAATGTTCCCCTTTAATCTGTCTTTAAATAAAAGAACACATCTGGGAGCACCATCTCTGCTGTTTTATGAAAAAATGTACTCCCTCTCCAACATGCTATGCAGTCAAAATTACATACTCGAACCACGTATGTCTTGCTAGCACTGATCTCCACAGCGGTGAGCTGTATAACCAGATCGGATCCGAATTCCCTTTTAACTCAAGGCACTGGGTTAGATCCTTGTGATTGCTATAGGCAAAATGAAATCAGAAGTCCCAGGAACAGGGATTCCTGTAAGTCCCCGACAGCTCAATCATTGCTGCGAAATGGGCAATGCGAAAGGCAAACTTCACTGTGCTGTGTCCCCTTCCAGAGTCCTGGGAAGAAACAGTTGTGCAACAATCTGATCCGAGCGGTTAAAACTGGGAGACGTGCTGCTGCAGCAAGAAAAGTGGGAAGGATGAAACTGCTCCTGCCAATGACAAAGTTATGTTTCAACGAGTTAGAGAAGAGGAAATAGGCTAAACCAAAATATTTGTCAGTCCGTTTCATAAAGAAAAAAATGAATGTAGATACCAGACTGTTTAAAAGCGTG
Organism: Steatornis caripensis; assembly: GCA_013398225.1. Classification (NCBI taxonomy): domain Eukaryota; kingdom Metazoa; phylum Chordata; class Aves; order Caprimulgiformes; family Steatornithidae; genus Steatornis; species Steatornis caripensis. The sequence continues at coordinate 1,985 of VZSC01004060.1, forward strand.
GAGGAGACCTGCCCTCAGCAGGTACTCAGCGCGTTTGCGTTGGACTAAACTTTGGCAGGGTTTTACTTTTTATGAAACCCTGTCAAAATTCCTATGAAGAAATAGTTATGACAAAAAAAGCCTGCTTTGTATGTAAGTGCACGGATGTGCTTTTGTACTTTTGAGCGCAGATATAAATGTCACATTCCTTTTGCTACGTCTGCGTCGCTTTGTTCCAAGACGGAAGACATTTTTGCGTATCCCTTAAACACTGCGTACATCTAACCAGAAACTGGAGAAATGAACTTGCGAGTGCTCTAGCCGCCCTTTCATAGACCCACTTAAATTGCATGGTCTTAGCAGTCCCACCTGTCTTTGCTTCCCGTTTGTAAAACAGTTTGGCGTTTCCCGCGGGATCCGAGTGCACCAGCTGGGAATTGCCATGTAATCCGTGTGAAGGTCAGGTTGTCTCTCGATCTGTGATGCGGCCTTTAATCCTGCAGTGCTGAAGGTACAGATGTTTAACGGTGTTTTATAGTGCCAAGTGTAAAAACGGGCAGGGGGCTGTTTCCTGTGCAAACTCTTCTTAGAATGAGTTTTGAGTTAGCTCGTCAAAACTAGGTCACTTTGGTTTCCGAGTTGCAGTAAAATCGTATGGATTTGCAAAGAAGGTTTATACACTTCTTCCAAGCCTTTAGGACTTAGAAAACTCTCCTTAAAGCAACATAAACACAAATCCTCTTGGTTTTGCGGGTCTCTTTCAGGCAAGGACCAGCAAGCTGGAGACCCGTAAGAAATACGAGAGTGCCGACGCTTGAGAGCGTGCACCCCAGCGTGCTTGGTACGCTGCTCGGCTTTGGGCACGTAACAGCCTGCGAGGCTTCGAGTCGTTTACGGGCCTGCCGACAAGTTACTGACCTTTCATGCATTAAACCGGCAGTGATTCTGTTCTGCCTTCAGACGGGAAGGATGTTTGAGACTTTTTTCCTTGGGTAGCAAAGTTTTCTATCTACCCTAGAGCAAGCAGCTTTTACTTTGGGGAGTCTGCACCCTGGTTTTCCTCGGAGAAAACGGCGTCCTCGCCTTTTCAGCTTGCCACCTAGGTAGCCGTAAATAATTCTCGGTTAAAGCTAGCAGTCTCTCTTGATTCTGACAATAATCCAGCAGATGAGTAAGTACATCCTGAGCTGGATTCAGCATTGGAGTTTGAGGAAGTTCCATTTAAAGAGACAGCAATAGAGATGCTTGGGAGAGTGAAGCTATTTTCATCTGCTTTTAGAGAGCTGGGGAAAGCAGTTTCTGAAAGTGCCCTTCGTGCAATCAGGAGCGTGACAAATGGACTCTTCTGGGATCTGTGGATAGCTTTGGGATGTTTATTCTTGCTGGAATAGATTCTTTGAGTAAGTCAGGCTTAACTCGAAGCCAGTGTGCACGGATATCTTCTTTATTCTGCACTGCACATACACGATACTGTTAATTTAAGCGTATGTCTGCAACAACAAACATAACACGGCAAGTGTTTCACGGTGGGGGGAACTGTTGTGATGCTTCTATTTAGAACTACCTTCCTTCGCCTTCAAGCTGATGCTTTGGTTTGTGTATTTCTAAAGAGAAATCAGAGGGGGAAAAAAGATCTTGACCGGGTGCAGTATCTGTCCAGCTTTGAACTTTTAAGACAGAAGAAACCGAAATTATTTTTCTGATTTTGATAAGAAATGGAAAATTTTGCCCACTGAAAAACAAAAATCAAATTGCGATGTATTTTAAGTGCAGAAGCATAGTTGGGGATTGATGGTCTATTCACAGGGCACAGAAATGGACTCTAGAGCCCGCTCCCTTTGCGCAACCATGTTGATCCTGCTTACTAGAACTCCCTTGGCTTTCCAATAATACAGTATGGGTTTTTATCTCCTGCAGCAGCAATTGCCCTACATACAATTCTGTAGTGCAAGATGCTAAGCACTCTTATTCTGCTTGCTTGTTTGAGTACGTGTGCTTAAGTCGCGGTGTCTGGCGTTTCGATCATTAAAAACTGAGCGTATAGAAGAAGGTACCTGTAACTGGGCTGTTTAAAAAAAAAAAAGGCAGTCTAAAATACTGTGGACTATTTAATTCGCTACTTGAAGCATCATTACAAGCTTTAAAGAATGGCAACGATGCATGTGAAAATTGATGGGTTTATATTTCAGGAGCAACATATAGTAAAGTGGAATATCCTAACAGAAAACGCATACGCGTTTTGGGTTTAAATGCAAAGCATAATGCTGCTGTACCTTGTTGATGGTTTTGAATAAAAGGCGAGATTCCTACTGAGCTTTAGAAAAAACGTGCCCTCTATCTTCAGTCACTTTTCTGTTCTTTCCCTTCCTGCTTTTGATCCTTTTCTCCCCTTCCAGTGAAAGGGGTGTGGGTCCCTTTCTCGTGCACTGCATTTGTTTGAAAAGATGTCAAGCTAAAAGATTAAATAAAAAAGGTTCCTGATTATTTTTTTTTCCTTCCTTGCAGCAAGAGTAGAAAATCTGCATGGCAAGCAGAGACTGCTTGATTAGCAAGGAGTTTTGTCATGGGATCTTAACCCCCAAGCTTCCGGTCCGTCTGCTTTTACACAAATGCTCCTTTAACTGGACTCATGCTCCTGCAGGCTCTTGCAGACCCCTGGAAGTCCTCCTCCTTGCCCCTCCGTTGGTGTTTGTGTCCGTCTATGCGCAGTCCTGGCTGCCTGGTCTCCTTCAGCTTGACTGTAGACGTCTGCGGAATTGTGTGAGAATTCATGGCTTTTGGTTCTTTTCAAGCTATTAAATCAGTAGCTGACCTGCTTTTGGTTCTTGCGTGTGTTCCTGTTGTACGAAATTAAAACTACGAGTGGATTCCTCAGTGATGTCTTTGACCTGAATAAGAATTTCTCCCTGAAAACAGGATACAAGATGCAATCTAGAGTCTTAAAAATTGTAATTTTCCTTGTGTTCTTCACTTGCCGTCTTGTCAGGCGAAGGTGCTGTTCAGCAAGCAGCGATTAATAAAACCCCAGTGCAACTAACTTCTCTAGTAAGGTAATAAGATAAATTGTCTTCTGTTGAGTTGTTTAAACTGAGCTCGTTTCCATAACCTCATGCACAGACCTACGTTGCTGCGTCGGCAGTAATGCAGTGATGAGGAGCCCTCTCCTAGCACAGACCTGCGGAGGACTGCTGGTACGGTGACTGTGGGAATCCCGGCTGAGCCCGGTGGGCTGGGGCTCGTGCCTGATGTGTGCGCGTTGTGCCTTTTCTGAATGCCTGCTGTTTCCTAAGAAGTTTTGTGAGCTCCTTCCTGTAGATACAGGATTGTGCTGCTGCATGCACTTCCATTTTCTCCGAGTCTTCCTCAGGGTGCAAACGTCCTTGTGCCCGGAGGGGGTCCTAGCTGGGAGAGCTGGCAGGCACAGCCTGAAGGGTGTCTGTGTCAGTCCCTCTTCCTCAGCACCCTGGTTTCTGTCGGGGCACGGGCATCTTTAGGGGTGAGTAAGCGCTGATGCTCCTTTCCAGGAGTTTGTTCTCCCACCGTTGCTGCTGGGATAGCTTATTTGATATACAGTTGGGTGTGCTCTGTGACGTGCGAGATGGGAGGATTTGCTTGGAGACATCTAAACAGCGAGTGCCATATTCTTGAAAAGCTTTAACTCTTTGCTGAATGAGAGCAGAGACTTTGCTGATACTGAAATTGATTGTGTGAGATTCTCCTTCTTGTGAAGACATGGCAAGATAATTTTAAACCGTGGTTATGATTGCTAGGAGTAATTAGCTAAGTGATAAATATGCGACGGCTACCTTAAATGAATAGGTGCTCTAAGCGTTTGCTGTGTCGTTTTTTCCTCTGTACCATCCGTTTCTTTGTGATTTGTTGATCTAAAAGTGCGATTACCAGCACAGACCACNTGAAGACATGGTAAGATAATTTTAAACCTTGGTTATGATTGCTAGGAGTAATTAGCTAAGTGATAAATATGAGAAGGCTACCTTAAATGAATAGGTGCTCTAAGCGTTTGCTGTGTCGTTTTTTCCTCTGTACCATCTGTTTCTTTGTGATTTGTTGATCTAAAAGTGCGATTACCAGCACAGACCACAGAGATCCTGAGTTTTAGATCCAAGCAAGCTTCTAGACTGAGTCCGTATTCTTTTCCAAAGAACAACAAATGTGCAAATAAAATGGTGAATCCCTTGGGCCACCTTAAATAAAACTGAACTGGATAATAGGAGGAAATGGGGAAATTGAGGACCTTGCTGTAATAGTGTCATTGCGGTAAGTACAATAGAAATTGTGAGGCTGGTAGGAAAAAAAAAAAAAAAGCCCCTGAGCGTTTCTACCCTGAAAGGTTTCCATTCAGATCTGTTATGCTGCTGCGTGTCTGTTAGAAGTTGGACTTTACACAGCTCTGCACCTTTCACAAAGAACAACGAAACTTAATATTATGTCATGGCTTGTCTTTTCGGCCCAGATCTGTGTAACGTGCTTGCTGGTGTTTACAGCCACAGATACAGCCTTGATGTATTTTTGGAATATAGATTCCAAAAGTCTAAGCTCCTGGAGGCTTGTCTTCTCCCCATGTGATCTGCCAAATGATCTTGCAAAATTGTGCTGTTTTCTAACTAACTATTTCACCTCCCATAAAATAAGAGCAAGTCAACTGCTTGTCGTGAGTTTGCGGCATCTCAGGCAGCCTGTGAGTGTCCTGGATAAAGTGAATCCCACCTTCTTGTCTTGTCTTGCGTACTGTATTTCTTGATCGTATCGGGACCCCTTTAAAGCGTTCTTCATGGAAATTTAATCGAATGCTGTCTATAACTTCCCTTTATGCTTGGCTTGGCTTAGTGTCCAAAATGTACGTTGTTTCCTCGTCGAAACGCAGCCCAGATTTTGGTGTCTGAGAAGTAGCAAACGAAGCGAACTCAGTGCAGCTCTCCATCGCGAAGAACAGCAAGTGGCCCGCTTTGTTGCTTGTCTGCAGTGGAACTCCAAACAAGACCTCTTTTAAAAGCGCCCCAGCCAGTTCAAGCACTTCAGCCTCAGACCCTCTGGAAACGGCAGAGTTTTTCTAGCCCAGTGGTCTGTCTCTTGTTCCAGGACATCCCTGCAAAGACCGCGGGGCCTTGGTTTCAAAGGTCCTGTGTGACTGTATTACCTCTCGGCCAGATTTAACCTTTTAAACTACACTGCCCTTTTTGTCACTGTTCTGTCTGATTCAGCTGTTTGTCACCATCTCCATGGTATCCAAGCATCCGCTAATGACCACCACTTCACTAAATGAGAGCATCGGGATATGAACCTCTGTATTTTCCATGGGAGGGGAACCATGCGCCCATGATCCCCTGTCAGAGGAAGTCAAAAAAGTTCCCGTTTGCCCTGCTCAGTGGCCGATAAGTTACATCCTCAAAAGGAAATGAAGAAGCAGTAATTTGCCACTTCTCTCTTAAGTTCCTGTTGTACTGGAGGCTCTTTTTCTTCCCTGCTAGAATGGAGAATAATGGCAGATTTCTTTGCGAGATTCTCTCCGAGTGCTTTGGGATTGCTCTTCCCCTCACCTTTGTCCTTTTCACTTATTTTCTAGCAGAGAAAGAGGCTGCTCTTTATTTTCAAGTCTTCCTTCTGAGGTTAATATGGGGCTAAAAACTGTTTGGCACATGGATAATGAAGCGCATAGGAAGCGAGAGATGCCCTTCCTGAGATGTTACGTGCACGCTCTAAAACTGGAAAGAGTCGGGCTTTCCTCGAACTTCAGTGACGTGAGAGGGAGTGCAGGATAAAATGCCTTTGTAGAATTGTGGTGGTAAAACTTCATTCTGGAGGAAGCCAGGGGCTTCTTCCTCTAGAAGCCCTTTTCACCGCTAAATTTCATGCTTATTCCCGGTTCGATAGCTTGCTTTTGGAAAATGGTCTTTTATCTGCATAGATTTTTTTTAAACAAAAAAAGGAACATGCTTTCTTCCAGATCTGAGAGCAAACCCTTTTGAATACCTCAGGGGCCATAATCAAATCTAACTTGATAGGAAACCGGGACATCCCCAAATGCGGTGTTGTCCTCGGTGCTTCCGAGTGTTACTGGGCTGGAAGAGTCTCAGGTAAAGATCTTTGCCGGCTGCACATAACTGGTTAGTGTGTCTTGCTTTATAGGACCCTGGCTCTCTGCTGTGGTGGGGAAGAGAGTTTATTGATTCACTGAGGCTTTGTCTTTCTCTTGGATGAGGGTGGAGGCATTCGTACAGGCGGTTTTGGAGGTGGGAACCACGTAGGATGCTGCAGAAAATGCTCGTTCTTCTGTGGACGGGTGGCTGAGTAAGCGTGGTGCATGCATCTGAAGTGCCTCACGGGAGCCTGCTGGCAATATTTACCGAGTTTGTCGGTTTGGATTATGCGCTGTACGAGTTTGTGTGCAAGCCTGGGAAGTGTCAAGTATGTTTAATTTGCCCCGGTGAAGGGGGAGTGGGTGGGCAGAGAGCCTGAAAATCCGCTGCGAGGTGGGTAGCAGGTATTTGGAGAGAAGAAACATGAACGTGCGTAGTTCGGCCATTGCTCTAGAATGCAGTGTGCAGGACGTGTATTTGTATGTGTGCCGCCTGCGTGCTTCTGAGCGGTCAGACGCGTGTTGGGGACGTGACCAACTCTACCTGTGCCCTTTGCAGTGTAAGGAACCGATGCTTTGTGTTGCTGGTTTTACTGGCTCCTCGGGTCTTCGTTCCCCGGAATGGCTTGAAAGCCTCTGGTTAGGAGCTCTAAGGTAGTTGCATCTGGCCTTTATTCTGTGGGCCATGCAACGCCTATTTTGTGATGAGTTACCCCGACCAGGTCCCCAAGGGGATAACACTGCTGCAGAAATAGTCATTTTACTTCTACTGGGAGTGGTAAAGAGCAGAGGATTTCAGCCCACTCGCTGCTGCGTGCTGTTCTTTGTCCGAGTTTGTCACATCCTTGCTCTGCGCTGTCGTGTGTGGAAGGGCTGCGGGCGGCTGGGTGAGGTTAAATGGATGTTTCAAGACCGTAGGCGTTAGCAGAGAAATAAAGTGATGAAGGAAGCGTCCAGCATCGGGGGCAAGAACAGGAAGTGAGCCTTTGTGGGACTTGAACTTTTTGGCACGGTGTCACCTGAAAGCCCGCTAAGGACTTGGCGCTGTTCTGCGCTTTGAGGTTACGCTGTAGAAGCTGGCGAGGTGAAACAGCAGATCTGTTCTGAGCCTCCTCCTAATGACTCCAAACTCAAAAATCTTGAGTTGAGGGAGTGGAGGGAAGGTCACTGTGTCTACTCTGTGAAACGAGTATGCATGCTAGCACGAAGTGTTAGATTACCTTTTAAAGTTGGGTGACAGCTACTACTAGGTGTACAGGGTGCTTTTGTTAGCTCCTCTGAGGTCACGTACCTGGGCAGGCTGAGGAAGAGCGCGGAGTTGCCCAAGGGAGTACGAAAGTCTCTTCAGCACCGAGTATTCTGGACTGTCCTTCTCTGAGCTACCTGAGCTGATTATTCTCTTGAAACACTGCAGTGTTGTGCGATGGACAAGTCAATGTCCTTTGTGTCCCCAGCTGCTGTTGTATTTATCCTGAGAAAAAGTGCTTTTCCAGCTTCTCCGCTCATCTTTCTTTTCTAGTTAACTGATAAACAAAAAAGGACTTGAAAAGCAGTATAATGGGTGGGGTTTTAATTGGACGGAGGACAGAAAGGGACAGACGGCTCTCGTCTTGCTTCCCACTTAAGTGTGCTCGTAAGGACTGAGGCCTTTCACCCGCGTGATCGCAGCACGAGACAGGGAGGCATGCTTTGTGGAAAATAACCTGCTTTAAACGGAAAGGGAAGAAACTGCCTTGGCTCCTCTTGCCGTAGCTGCGGATCTTTTGTGTTTTGTGTCACTGCTGCGCGTGTTGCGGCCGTGAAACGAAATCCTTTTGAGTGCAAAAGCACGAAAGGGCGTGGTTAAAGCAATCAGGAACCTTTTCGCTTTAAATTACCTGATTTGCGACCTGAAAATCTCAATGTTAAGACGGATTTGTTTTGCGAGCCGTTGGACTGCAAGTTACCTGGTGTGACGCCAAAACACTCCCTCTCGACTAGCATGTGAGAATACCGCTCGTGAGCGTCTGGTCTAGACCACAAAGGCTGAACGCTCCTGAAGAAAGGGTAAGTTGAACCTTCCGGTCTTTCAGCAGGCCCCGTTGCGGTAGCGTGCTTCGTTTGTGTTAATATTTGAGGAGGTCTTTTGGGCGGGGAGTGTGAATGGAACCTCCTTTTCTCTTCTTCTGTTCTCGACTGCTTTCATCGGTCCGGTATGTCCGGGCTTGCAGCTTTTGTGTTGACAGTATGAACTGCAGGTTGGTCTTCTGCCTTTGCGTCTGGAGGCGCAGGCCTCCCACGGTGGAGAAGGTGCGGTGCCAGAGAGTGGGATACTGGAACTCCTGGTTGTCCAAGCCTGGAAAAGCAGGAGATCCTGTTTGCAGAAAACGCGTCCATTTGTTTCCTTGTACTTTAAGTGACTGTGCCGGTGTTTGCTCAAGTGCCTTGCACCTGACTGCTGCCTCTGTGCAGGAGTTTTCCAGGAGTTTGCATTTCCTAATGGAGTTGATTTTGTTTAAACTCTAGATTTTCGAAGAGGAAAAAGTGTCAGATGCCAGTTAGGAGCGAAGAAAATGGAAGGATAGGGTTATCCAAGACTCTGTGGCCCTCAGGACTCTGTGGCGGCTGCTCCCTTTGTGTAGGGAGCAGAAGAGACGAGACAAGCGTTTTCTTTGTCGTTTCTTCAAACATGCGTAGTGTTCCTGCTGCAGACGAGCAAGGCTACCAAGACTTCGTTAGATATTTCTGCTGTTGGAAAAGGAGATGAGGTTGGAAGCAGTTGTGGCTCTTACGTTCCTATGGGAACAGATAGGAGATGCAAGGGCTTGAATTCTCAACTATAAGGGGATTTGTCAAGAAAGGTGGGAAAAGGATTTAATTTCTGATTTGAGTGGGAAACTAATATTCATTCTCTCCCCGACTGGCTCCTGACTGCAAGTTTTCCCTCTGCTGAAGAGGAAACAGGATTTTGTGCCGTGCCTTCAAGGCTGCGTCACTATTCCACGGCCACAGAGTTAATTACAAGTCGGACAGTGAGATGCACGAGTCCACCCTGCTGCTGTTTTACCCACTCAGCAGTTCAGCGCTCTTTCTGTATGGTGAGGGGCAGCGAAAAGACCGCACGTGTCTGCTGGACGAGAATGGAAACACAGCTCCGTCCCACATGGCAGCGGTGCTTGCGGAGCAGGGTTAGTAACCCGGCCTGAACGAGTGCTCCAGACTAAACTATTTCTGAATCCGCTCTTACCACCCCATTTAAAGTAGATAAGATGTTCGAGGCAGAGACATCTGGTTGCAGCCTGTTGTTAAGGCAGTTGCTAGCGAATGCAGGACTTTGCACGGTTCTGTCTAGCACGCCTCTCTTCCTGGGGAGATCAGCCGTCGTGCCGTAAGTAGGTTTTCCCTGTTCGGAAAGATTCACGGGGTAGCGAGGAAAACAGCTGCATTATATGACCTAAGAGGAACTGCAGTGCCAAAGTTAGGTTGCTCTGTCTGTAAATTAGACAGGAAATGGCAAAAAAAAAAAAGAGCTTGATTAATGAAGAGGTTTAGGTTTCTAACAATAAGTGTCTTGTTTCCAGCTAAATTCAGTGGAAAGCAAACACCTGCCTAGGGGTGGTGCCTGGCTGGTTCTTGGATGGGTGCGCTTCCTGGTCACAGACAACAGCTTTTTTCCTTTTTTTTTTTTTTAACAAGAAGAAATCTGGTGGCTTTGCCAGTTTGTCGTGGTAGCTAAAGGTTCAGGGAAAGAAGGGCGTTTGGTCTTAAAATGGACCTTGTCAGGTGAGTAAAACCCATCGTTTTGCACTCACTTCTTGGAGAAAGTTCCCTTTAATGCTCTTAAGCACAATTTTTTAGCTGCACGTCCTGGTTCTTGTGACTGTTACAAAGTCAACACGATACAGCCAGTGAGCAAAACTAGGGCTGCGCTCTGCATCTGCCGATCGATCGCACGAGCAGGAGGTGTGGCACTTGAGACTGCGCGGGGACGCTTTGTCAGCGCCGCTGTGAGCGCCGTTCGCCCGGGCGGTGACGAAAAGAGGTGTTGGGGCCCTGACTGAAGCCCTTGTGCTCGGTGGAGCTTTTCCCTTTGGGAGCTTCCAGGCCCAATTCTGCCGCTGTGGCTGGGTTGCGGTCAGCACATCTGGGGCTGCCTTGCCTGCAGGGTACTGCCTCTTATTTTATCATAGGGGGGATCACTGTCGAGTCTTCCTTACCCCCAAAACGATGGGTTTTCAATTAGTTGGTAGCTGACCATTAAATATGGCACCTGCTTGGTACTTAAACTTCGCTCCGCTGTGCTGACGGCAAGTAATATTTTGTGTCTTTGTAGTCCTTAGTTTTAACGTGTTACCAAGCTTGTGAAAAGCAGTTTGAATTAAGATCACTTAGGTGTGTAGAAAAGCTTAGGTGCTTCGGTTAAATAGCAGCTCGACCTTCTTTGTAGTCTTTATACTGAGGGTGCTGACTGAAGGCTTGGAACTATTTAGAGAACATGATTTCAGCTTCCCCGTGGAGGGGGGGAGAAGCCCACCCCAGAAATGTGGGGCTTTTTGAGCTTCTGTTCTTGACTGCAAAAATTGCAAAGTTTTATCTCCGATTTCCCTAAATTTGGGATGTCAAAAAGTTGTAGGCGCTTGAAGGAAAACCTGAGTATTAGTAACGCGCTTGTGGTGCGTGGCTCTCGTGTTCTCCGGAGATGGATAGCACAAAGGTCGCGCTGCGGTCTTTGCTGGCAGCCGCGAGCAGGAATGCGATGCCTGGTTGCTGGCGGCTCACAGAGGGGGTGTTAAAGTGCCAGGCTCTTGCTCTGCTCGTTCAGAGTCTTCAGCTTCTTCCCCCTGCCGTGTCTCCTATTTGATGTTTTACTTCTGGGTTCTGTGACCCCTGTCCTGATTGTGTTTTTGATCTCTAAATCCTTTTCCAACTGACCGGGTCAGAAAGTATGTTGTTACTGTACGTTTTGTTAGGGGATGCCGGTTCTGGTAGCTAAATGGAGGCGAGGTGCTTCAGTGCTGTGGCCCGGATCCAGCCAAAAGGGAGGCTGAGTCCTACTAGGCCCACACATGCACAAATGTACATAGAAATATACATATACGCTACTGTGACAGCCTGGGGAGGAGCCAGGGCAGAGGCTCTGCTTCCCCATCAAGGCTGATGGGGTTCCCCTGCCCGCCGCAGTGCCTCTGCGCTCGTGGAGGTGAGCCCTTGGCGGGGCGAAGGCTGCTGTGATGGGCCTGGGAGCGGCCGGTGAGGCTGTTACTTGGGTTCCCCCACTCGCCGTTGTGCCTCTGTGCTCCTGCCGGTGTAGGTGAGCTTTTTATCCCATAACCTAACACATTTCAGAAATCAAACTGTCTCTCTGCCCCTGCTTCTCTCGCGTGCAGCCTATCGCTGGTGGGAACGCATAGTTTTTGCTTTTTGCTGTGTTTGTTTCCTCCCTGGCTTATTAGGGTAAAGCCTAGGGAGAGGAGGAGGCAGAGAGGGAACGTGGCGTGCGTAGGCTGCTGGTGTTGCAATTTAAAGCCTGCTTGTGGAAAGGGAGTGGGGTCATTCTTGAGTCCTGTGTGTACTTTTTTTCCTTTTCCAGATTAACTTAAGTCTGGCAGCTGGAACGCTTTCAAAGTTTCCATGATGCCAGGAGAGATCACTGAACCGATGGTGAATTATTCAGGGTGCCATTCCTCCAGTGTTCTTATTTCCTTACTCCAGAATGATCGTTTTGGCCTCTTGGTATCGTTTGAAGTAGGGTACTGTATGCTGGTGCGTGCTCTTCTGCTGGACACTGATCCTAGCTGCGACTGAGGAGGACAGTGGAGGAAGGAAGAAGCCTGTGGACGTTCATTTTTTCCAGTTTAAAGAATGCTTGAATTCACCATGTGTTGGGCAAGTCGTTGCTCGGAACTGGATGCGGTAGCAGGCTACGCTTTCTGGGTCCGTCTGCTCTGCCGTTTTTCTCTTCAGTGAAAACGGAATCGTAAGTTATCTGTGCAGCTTTCTGCCACATGATGTATCGGCTGCACAGTTGTTCCTGTGAATGATAGCAACGCTAATATGTATAAATAAGAGTTCTTCATTATCTTGCTTTGAACAGTAACCTACTCGCTAACTGGTTCTGACGATGAATTCCCCACACAGTGAAAACACGGCGGTGTTTTCATCAGGCACCTTTTTGTAACGCGCCTCTTGACACGCACCCCCGAACGCTACAAGTTTCGGGGAAGGAATGCAGAGAACTGAACCGACTCATGGACAGCTGCACGGGGGAAAGGCTGGAGAGAGGAGAGCGCTTGCCCAAGCGTGGGTTCTTGAGGTCGCCAGAATTTGAAGGTCAGACGTTAGAGGCATAGTTTGGTTTTTTTGCACTGGAGAATGTGTGTTGCCTGTGGAGTGTGGGAAAGACTGCGAGGAAGAATGTCATGAAGGTATGTCAGCAGCTACCTGGCATCTAAATGTAATTGTCGTGTGATCTGTTATTGAGTCCTCGGGAGAGCCCCTTCTCGGAGAGGCTGTGATTACAGTCATGCTTTGGGAAAGAATTGGAGCCGTCTGACGAGACGCTTCTGCGGCTTTTGTCCTTGCGAACTGTTGCGCACACAGAACTCGGACTGTGATTTGAAGTTAAGTTTGCTAGTCCTGTGGACTACGCTTGGTGGTCTGCGAGGTCCATGCAGAGTTTTAAGTCGGAACAAAACATTTCTGCGAGAATGCAGGCATAATTCCTATAATTCCCTTTTCAAAAGGGCTGGGAACATTTCCCCACATTGCCCAGAAAAGAACTGTAGGAAATCTCAGCTTGAATGTTTGTGCCTGTGTTCAGAATTTAAGTGACTGAAGAAATTGAGGAAAAAGAGTAGCGTGGCGTTATGATGCAGAAGAGCTGAGACCTGGGCTAGGCTTATACCTGATACTTAGGTGCTTGATTATGCCTTAATCAGCTGGGTTAATTGCAATATAATATCACTCTGAGGCCTTTGAGCTCTAATCAAGGATGAGGATCTGAATCAAGCACTGTAAGTACTATAACTGAAAAAAGATGAAATAAAGATACTTCCTTTTCAGCTTGGAAAGTTCACTTGCAACAACAATAAATGAATCGGTTACCAAACCCCACATCTCGTGCTTGTGACCTCTTCCAAGATTGTAACATTCTCACCAAGAACGGTTTCAGGCATTTACTTTCGAAGCCCAATTGAAAAGCTTGAAATGAATGGATGCTTCATGGTTAATTGTAATATAATTACAGGGGGAAAATGTAGAGCTAGACAAATCCCACAGAAGGCGTAAGAGGAAAAAGTGCTTTCTCTTCTAATAGCCTAAAACTGTGTCGGCTCAGAGCCCGTCACTTGTCCTGGAGTATATCTGAATAAACAGCTTTCTCCTTATAATCCTGATTGGATTATAAGTTCAACTGTGAAGATTCATTTAGCATTTGAAATTCTTATCTGCTAGACTAGAGGAAAGGTGCTTTCTCTTACAGAAATCAACTTAAAAACGCCTCCTGTTCCCAGCAGCTGCCGGAGGAGCAGTGATCCTTTCCATTTTCTGGGTATGAGCCTGCCTCCGTTAGTAAATTCTCTGCACAAGATTTGGGGTCAACTTCTTGTCTTTATCTTTCTCGTTGACAGAAAAGTGAAATTGCTTTCCTTTTGTTTTACAGAAACTTAAGTTATTGATGGCTTAATTTTCCATTAGAAGTTAATTCAAGAGAGAGAGGTTTTTGAACTGGGACCGCCTGGCTTTTGTCCAGGGCATACAGCAGCCAGGTCCCAGAGCGTTCATCCTCACAGCTCCTGTATTTGTACCTGGGCGCAGATAACGAGGCTGTGCACAGCTCTGAGGACAACCTCGCTGATTTTCTTCAGGAAAGATGGCATTTTTCTTTGTTCAGTTTTGACAGGCATGGACTTCGGGGATAGGTTTAGGAGGAGCGTGTTATGCCAGTCCACCCTCGTTTGAAAAGAGAACAGCACAGCTGAGTCAACTTTGAAAATAGGATGCGTTTTGTTTTTCTGGACGGTCTGTAGCTGGGTGCCAGGCGAGCTGTGTGGCTGGGCTGTTTTGTCTGGCAGATCTCTTCATGTGTTGCTTGCTCACAGGTAAGACGCCTAGTCCTGTGTCTCCTTTGCAGTTCACTGGCACCAAACTGATGGAATCATTTAGATGGAGCTTGTACCTAAGTTTTGCCCACTTCTCTCTACCTAGCTCCTGTTCAAGTTCCTCTTTCGTAATCTCCGATCCCTTTCATCTTATTTTCATGATTCTCCTCTCTATATTTTAGTAACCATGGTTTTGATGTATCTCCTCAATAGTCTCCTGCTGGTTTTTTGTACCTCCTACCACAGTCCTAGCAGTCCGCAGCACCGGAGTTGGTGGACTCCTGTGTGTGGCTAGTTCACGTTTCCTGCGCTCCATTAGCTTGGGGAAGAATTGCTCCTGATTTTCTTTCAGTGTAACCAGTTGTTAGCCGCAGAAACAGCCAGATGCAATCTGTGCTTTTCAGTTCGTGTCTGTACAGCTGCTTGAAGCCAAGGAATGCTTTTTCCAGGGTATTTCTACTGCTGCAGCTCTCCCCTTGTCACGTGGGATGTCTGCTTCTGCCTCGCCTCCTCTCACCTCGCTTTTGACCGTCTTTGCTAAAGTCGTTCTGGGTACAGAGCTGCATGGCCAAGAGGGTAGTGGTGCTGTGCCTGTGCTGGCAGGCTTGTCTAGCTCCTACCAACACGTGCTTAGTGACTTCTCCAGCAGCTGCTAATGGGAGAAAGCGAGGAGTGTGTGGAAACAAGGAGGATGGTGGGAACAGGGAGAAAAGGCTTTGTGAAAATAGCAAGGCAACCCTTGGGAGAGGCTACAAACACGCTGCTTACGTTGACGTCTCATACGATTAGCTACAAGCTATGCCGTGCATGCATTTACGCGAAGGAGCACGCAGTAATCCCCCCAGTCCGCTTCATACAGCCCCTGGAGCCAGAGTAGTGCGGCGAGCAGTAAATAGCTTGTTAAGTGATGTTCCTGTGAGAGGCCCGAGGAAAGTCAGCTGGAAAGGATCCTGCAGCTGGGATTTTGGAAGAGCTGTAAGGTAGAGTAGAAAGGTGTAGGTGGGCAGTATATCAAGGAGACACCTGAAGAAGATGGGGGGGAGTGCTGATTTGGGAAGTAAGTGTGAAAAGTTGGGCATGCTGTGAGAAGATGTATGGTGCCCTGGCTGGAGACAGGAAAATGTGGCTGCGCTCCCTGTGGCGCTGAGTTTGTCAGACATTTGGGGAGCAGAGGCTGAGATGGTAATTAGCAGCTCCGTTCCGGGGCCTGTTGTGATGAACCCACGGAGAAAAGTAGGCAGAAGTCTATGTAAGCTCTGTGACAGAACAGCAAAAAAGTTCGAGTAAATATGTGTAAGAGGGTATAAGAGTATTTGCAGGACTCAAAGCTGGAAAACTAGAGGACTGTAGAACTTCTGCAGGAGGCCTTCTGAAATTGAGTTGTCTAATTAAATAATTACCGCGTTCTCTGCTCATCTCCTGGCTCTCCCCGGAGAGCAGCAGGGAGGGACGCTTGCTGGCGAGGGGTGGCTTGACGTGCGTGTGCTGTGTAACTGCCAGGCGCGCGCAGCCACCAAGGGCCTGGAGGTTTTGTAGATGAGCTGTGCGTGCAGATTATATACCGTATGTGTGTGTGCAGGGGGTGCTGTGCGTGGGTGCTGCGGAGGAGGGATGTGTGTGCTGGTGTTTAGAAGTGTAGCTAATGGAGGCTCTGTCTGAAGAGAAGGGCTTTTTAGCTCTGGGGCATGGAAAAATAAATTTTATATATATAGACATATATATAAAAATATATATGATAAATATAAATATGTCACAAGATCAGAGAAACCTGGGCTTGCTTACATAAGCAAAATGAAAATAGGATTCCTGCCTTTTATCACACACGTCCAAATCTGAGATTCGGGAAGAGTCCGGCTACTTCAGCTTGGCAGGATTCAGCCCGGGGCTTCAGTTTTCTCTTGCTGTGCCATGAGGGAAGCACGGGACAGCCAAGGATTTCTAGGAAGAGGAGGAAGCGTTTGGTCTGCTTGTCCCCATGATGGGTGGTGTGGAGAGACGTGGGGCGTGTGCTGCTGTTTGCTTTCTTGTGCCTCTTGCAGCACTGCTGCACGTGTGTGGTTACAGCATCTTTATGTGAAGCACCAGCTGCAGAAAGTGGCTGGAGGGAAAGCGTGCGGATAAATCACAGGGGAACTCTCTGGGTTTGATTTCCACTGGGTCTGAATTTGGGACTTAATTTCCTAAGCCAGGAGCGAGCTGGAGCTGCACGCACTGAACAGTTGGTGGTTTTACTTCTTGCAGGCATGCTGCACTCTTCCTCGGTGATCTCCTCTGGGTTCCTAACGGACAAGCCTTTTGGGCTGGAGAACAGCTGTTAGCAGCTGGAAGGAGCAGCTCCGCTTGTCTCAAGCTACTCCAGGGCGTCTGCGCGACAAACACGCAGAGCGTAGACGGAGGGCTGCAAAGCGATGCGATCGAGGGAAGCCACAGAAAATGCGGAGCCTGAAAAAGAAAAGGGAGTAAGAGAATGACAGAATAATGGGGGAGTGGGTTGCCAGAGCAGAGACAAAGATGCATAAGATCTCAAGGATTGGGTGAGGAGACAAGGGAGGCTTTCGGAAAGCGGTGTGCATAGGTGTGCGTGTGAGGACTGCTCCGAACGCAGGAAGGTGCAGTTACTCGCAGGCCTGGGACCGTGAGAGAGGAGCCGTGTGTAGGAGAAGCACGTTGGCGTGTGCGTAGCTGTGGAAGGAGGAAGGAGGCTGCTCTTAGAGCTCGTGTGTGCACAGAGCAGCGCGGGCTTGAGAGGGTCTCTGCGAGGTGGCTGGGATTCGGGTTCCTGCAGCACTGAGCCCTGGAGGGGTTTATTTATAGCAGCAACCGCTGAGGCAGGAAAAGTTTGCTCAAGCTGTCATTTGTGCGAGCCAGAGAGCTGGAGTCTAGCTCACCCTCCCTCCTGCTCTTGCTTTCTTCAGATTTTTCACTGTAATTAGCAAGCTTTACATGAGCTGGGTCAGAGCTAGCAGCTTTCTTTAGAAGACTGTGTTCTCCAGGCAGGAATAAGGAGGGCTTTTTCTTCTGGGAATACTTAGCCTGATCATTTGTTTTATTTCAAGGGCTGTTCTCGTGCGCTGAGGTGGAAGCCGCGAGATGGGAGGGGCAGAACCGCAGTTCTTCTGAAGTTGCAGCAGCGGAAGCCGGCATCTGAAAATTCAGAGTCAGGCTTTAAATGCTCGCTTTGAACTTAGGAGCAATAGAAAAATCTTTTTAAGATTCTAATCTGTACTGATCTGGGCTCGTCTCGGATGAGAAAAGCGTGTTAGTCGATGCAGAGCTGTTCTACTGTCATTTACCTTGAAAGCCCATTTCCTTTAAAATCTGAAAAGCTTCCTTTTGAGTACCCAACACGATGGATTGAGAACAGCAGAGGGTCTGCGTTCAGATACGGCTGGTTAATAGCTGTGTGCCTGTGACAGACGGTGGCGGTGCTCTGTTCTCACACGCTGTAAGGCCTCTTACAGCGCGTATGTGTAAGTGATATTATCCAGGTCAAAGGAATTTCCAAGCTGAAATTCACAATTCTCTGCTGTAGGATTTGAGCAAATATGACGTGGTGGTTACGCCACGCGGGGTGTGCGTTGAAGGTGGTCGCTGCTGTGCTTGTGCTGGTAAAAATGCCTTCCTTTGCTTGTGCGTGTGCTCACGCCACATGCACATCCTTCACCAGACAGAGCTCGTTACTTTGGTGTTTGTACTCATTCCATTAATGCCCCGGGGTTACCGCTCAGGTGAAAGTCGATATGCTCCGTGATATTTGGATTATTGGACTTCACAAGATCTCCTTGGAAAAAGATGGATTCAGGGTTTATTTTTTGAGGTTACTTCTGTGAAGAGTTATACTGAGGAGGAGGAATAATGGCAATATAGAGTTAGGTTTCTAAGTAGGATGCCACATATATTGCTTTAGGTTCTGCTTTACTAAATGCGTTTGCAAGAATAACTGATGCTTCTGCTTGCAGTGTATCCTGACGTTAGATTAATTTTCAGCGAAGGGTCTAAGAAATCCAGAGTTGTGGGCAAGAAATGGAAGAGATTCTGCTTAATAAGATGCAAGCCTGATGCTCTCAGGAGGAATAAGCTGTTGGAAAGTGCGAGCCAGGGAAGGTTTGGGGAGTAATGGGAGAAGGCAGACGTGCATATGCAATGAAATGCAGCACGGTATTTTCAGGGAAATCACAGCGCTTGAGAATAAATCCTCCTTGAAATACTGCCACAGGACGAGGCAGGCCGCTGGAATGGTGTGTTGGTGTCTGTCTACTGGGAGTTTCATTTGAACGTGGGAAGAAAAGGGATTGGGGGTCGTGGGGGACTGGAAGGAGAGGAGGGCTTCAGGGTCTTCGCGGTTTTGGAGTGACCTGTCAAAAGATAGTTGTGAAGTAGGTGAACTGCATTTGTGGGAGTGGGGATGTAGCCGGAGATCGTTCAGCAAAGGGTAATTTGGGAGTTACAAGAAGCAATCCCTAGGGGTGAATGACATGGAAAACCAGTGAGAGCTTCATTGAGTCATTTACAATAACCTAGGGAGAGCTGTGAAATCTTGGTCTCATCCTGGGTGATTTAAGGGCACGACAGGAGACGCGTGGCCTTTGGGGTGTATGACCTCGGTGACCCAGTCTTTTCAGTCGTATTCCAGGGACTGTAAGATACAGGCATGTCCTTGCCCAAAGTAAAGAACACGAAGCGAAAGTGGTGATCTCAGCCTGAGCGGAGGCACGAGCTGTCCGAGATCAGCCGATGTGTTTTAGCGCGAATGTAAAAGTCAAGAGACCAGAGAAACAACGCGGGGGCCAGCTGTTCGATCAGAAACAGAGCTGTCGGCCCAGGGTCCCGTGGTCGGCGATGTGATTGAGGGAAATTGCTGAAATAAACAGGCAGCACCAGTGAGATGAGAATAGATTGTATCCCCGTGAGGTTTAGGCAGTTTGAAGCCAATTTCCAACGTAGTTGGGCCTGGCGGTTTCGCGTAGTTAGCATCCACCTTTAAACGGTAACAAATTGTATTAAGGAAAGGCGCGTTGGGGTTTAGCCTGCCAAAGAGCTTGCCACGAGCAGTGGTTCTCGGCATTTTTGACTTGTAACTGGGCACGTCCCTGCCTAACCGCTTAGTAATGAGAGAAAAGGAAGAAATCGTAGGGTAAGTTGTAGTGGGCTGTGAAGCAGAAGAAGGAGCGTGATCTGGGAACCCTGGTGAGCAGGGCGTTGCGGTGTGGAGTGAGAAGCTAGAGGCCCTGAAGTTTTGCACGTGCCCCTATTGCTCCTGATTGTATCCCCTTCAGTGCTGGGGGGGAGGGAGAAGAGGCGCTGCTTTTAGTCCCTTAACATCTTTCCCTTCCAGAGACATCTTCCCTTCTTCTATCAAGCAGTCCTTGGATGTGAGCGGAGCCAGCGTTTCCTCCTTCTGTCCTGGCAGTTGCACATGGAGGAAACCGCTCCACGGCGATTCCCTTTGCTCGGGAGCCCGGTGCTGCCTCTCTGCCGCTCGGCGTGCTTCTGCTCGCTGGCGCGCTTTTTGGGGAGAGGAGCGGGGAAGGAGTGCCAAAGGAGTGGTGTTGACCGCACGGTTTTCCCGAGTTTGGCACTGATCTTCTGTTCTCCCACTTCTTTCGCTCTTCTCGTATTGGCAGCGGTGGTCCGTTTAGCTCCCGTAGAATGCCTGGTGGCTTTCCCTCTATGTGACTCATCCTCTAGGGAATTCCTGAAGCAATGAGTCAAGTTATTGGGAAAACTGTTTGCCCACTAGCGTAAACTAGGAAGCCGGGGAGCCTGTGGTATCGTGGAGATGCAATTTTCGGTGTGGCTGGGGTTGTCCGCTCTCTCCCAAAAGGCAGGTCGCTTCAGGAATAGCTGTAGCAGGGATGCATTGCTGAATATATGTATATATTTTTTCCCCCTTGAAATATGTTCCTCCTGATTTTTTTTCCTCCTGTTTTTTTAAGGTGGCTGATCTGATAAGCATTCCAGGGTGGAGTAAAACTGACAGATTTGAGTTTGCCAGTATTGTAGTGAAAAATAGCTTGCCTAAAGAAATGAGGCTGCCAGATTGGCACCACTCAGCTACATCTGAAATGCTCCTTTCGTAAGTACCGTTTACCACTTCATTCTGCCCTGGCTGGCTTGATCCAGCCCTTGTTATTTTTACTATAGACAAATCGACGGTTGCGTGGTTTACAACCATGAATTAACCAATTTTGAATCGAGCCCTGGGATAGCACAACAAAACCAGAGAACTTTGATCCCCAATAATTGCGTCCAGAAAAAATGAACTGTTCCACCACATACGTGAGCGTGGGTTGACCAGGGTTGTTTGCGTTGCCCACCGATGCCAGTCAGATTTGGAGCGCCCAGCTGCTCAGCATTTTTGAAAGTGAGGTACGTGCTGTACCTACAGACTTCGGTCAACTCATCCGAACGTTCTCTTTCCGCGTTCTTCCCCTGCCCCATTCAAGCCAAGCTTCTCTTGTCACTGCTCGCTGACTATTAAACATCAGCAGATTTTATTACCCTGTAGAACAGTAAGTTCTATTTAAAATACAAAATTAGTTCCACTTTTTAATACATTTTTTCCCCCTAGCAACTTGGACATTATTTTTGCTCGAGCTTGGAATCGTCAGAAAGCTCAGATTGTGGGCTTCGCTAGCACAAAATGTAGGTGGTTGCAGATATGCCGGCATTGGTACGACGATTGGGTGTTGTTTTTAACTAAATTAGTGTCAGCAGACTTGGATTGTGTTCCTTCTCCACTCCTAGGTTTTCGGTAGTGGCTCGTTTTAAGGTAAGCTTACCTGTCAGCTCCTGTTGTTTCTTGACCGGTTATTCACGAAGACTTAATGTTCTGTAGTCTGACAAGTATGCAGCTCTTGCTGAGGTCAAGGAGAAAAGTACTAGTAATCTTGGGGCTGTAGGGTGAGGCGCTCTTCATCTCTCTTGAAACGCTATTCTTCCTTTAATTTGGGCAGTTGAAACGTTTCACGGTGATCGCTGTCTTTACGCACTAAAATGAAAGTGCTTTTAAGAGGAGGACTGTGCTTTTCTGTACAAACTTCTTTTTTGCTCATGGACAAATCCTGGCCTGTGGGGTGTCCCAGCTGGGGGGGGGGAAAAAAAGAGGGGATACTTCAGATCCTGCTAGTTTGGTTTTTTCCTCTTTACACACACATCTTCCTCAACTAAGGCAGGCGGAACCCTTGGCAAATCCCCTTGTTAAGGGCACTCGCTGGAAATGCGTACCTTGCTCAGGAGAGGGGTGCTGAGAGTGCTGCTGGCGTAGCGACGCTCAGCTTGTTTGTCATGAAACAGAGGGTGGTGCAGGGATGGCGGGGGCTGTCAGAGGGTATCCTGAAGGATCTCTGAGGGACCCGTGGTGATCCGCAGTGTGGTCAAATTGTAGGGTTGTGATCTCTGCGAACAGGCTCTGAACTGGTACCGGTTGATCAGAGGAGGTGTATTCCGAAGTAGAGAATGTCTTTGTTTTCTCTTTAATTCAGTGGATCCCTTAGCCGGCTTTCAACTGGTGGTTGTAAAGTTGCGAATAGTAGTGGGTTTGTATCGTTTAACTCCGCTTAGGACCTTTCCGTACTCTTGCGCTAAAACCAACGAGATTTGCAAGATAATACTTTTTTTTTCCTGAAGATGACACTGCTGTGGACAAGTACCTGCCAAGCAGACACATTGGTGGTTCTAGTGTCTCAGTAATAATAATAAAAAACTTATTCAGAACATGTATTTTAAGCTCAAATTCTATCTCAGCTTTGCAAAGAATAGCTTTGTTCCTGAAGGCAGCAGCGGTACGGCTAGCGAGTGAGCTGCTGTCACAGGCTCAAGGTGAGAATTTCTCCTGGTTTCCCCTCGCATATCGCATGTTTGTGTGTGGCTCCATCGAACCGAGGCAAAGGCCAACTTGCAGTGTATTTGTTTATTTTTTTAAATGCTCACTTTCTCTCATGCTGTCGTTAGACAGGGGAAGAGTACTTAATCCTTGCGGTTGCACAAGAATGCTTGAAAACTTGAACCCTTTGTGCGCAGAGCCCAAAAACCTGGCTGAAAGATTTTAATGGTAGCATCTCTTCTTAAACGTGCCTGTGAATTTTGACATCTCAGTTAATGGCTTAGACTGCCTGGGATTATCAGTCCTGTCGCTCAAGAGCAGGCGATACGGCCGTGTCGGACCCTTTGCGGTGTGTTGTGCGCAGCGTTGTTCTGTGGGGAGAATAACCAGTTCGATGTGAATAGCAAATGTGATACTACATCCTCTGCATTAGTAGTGAGGTTTTGAGAGCCGGGGTTTTTTTCTCCTCAGGAGAGAAGAGGGACTGTTTAAGAAAAACTCTGAGGCCCTTGAAATTCAAGGGTATGAATTGTGAGGCTGTGAGGTTCAGGAAGGTAACGAGTAGATGGTGTCGTCTGTGTTTGAAGATAGCGTGGGACTCGTGGAAGCTATTTCCACCCAAGGCAAGAGGTGTTTGGAGTAAGGGACAACGGGGCTGGATTTAAGCAAGGAGCACTTGGAAAATACCTTGATGTGTTTATGCTGCCTGAGGCAAAAAGGGGCTTCGTGAAGAAATATTAGGGAGGAATAAGCTGAGATGGAGGTGGGCTGGTGTTGGGCCAGTCTGTTCCTACCAACATATTCTTGTGACAATCACCGTTCCCCTTCCAAGGGTGCGTTTCTGCCAGCACTTAGGGTTCGGGCTGGTGGGGCGTACAGGTAGGTTCTTGTCCCCTGGGTTTTGAAGGTCAGTCTCTACTCCGAAATGTATTTTGAGTATTTGTGTTAGTGGGCAGTATTGCAATTCCAGATCTAACCTAATCATGTTAGTTCTGTAATGATGACATTGTGGTGAGACGATTGTGGTGCAGTGGCCTTATCCTGGGGGAGCTGCATCTGAAATGTGCCAAGCCACAGGAGGCTTTTTGAACCTTTCCTTTCTCAAACCCGATGGCTTAGTCCCACGGCTCTGGCACTGACTCATTTTATTTCCTCCTCCTTGGAAAATGGGAGACTACAAAGGAGACGCTTAAAAGCAGGTGTGAAATGGATATTCCAAAAATTAAAGACCCCATTGATTTTTGCCAGCGTTCCCTGCCCATGCCGAGCAGTCTGCGGCTTGGTTGTAAATACGGCTCTTAGATGTTACGTTAATCCATACAGTATTCTTTAAAGTGCAGATCTGTTCTCTTAATCATATTCGGTCGTGCTAGAACTACCTTCGCAACCTTCTGGCGGCTGCTGTACCATCTCCCCCCCCCACCCAGGGAAGGAGCTTTCCCTGCAGGCATCACTCGCAATAGATCTTCTGCAGCCCTGTCTGGGAAGGGCTCATCTTCCTTTGGTGCTGTGTAATCTCTCCCCACCTATATTACGAGCCTGCGTTCCGCGGTGCGTGCGTTGAGTAGGTATTCCTCCCTCTTATAAGACTTGCTGAGATAGTCCAGCCCTGGAAGGGCTCTTTTTGAAGATGGGGATTTTTTTCTTTCATCTGCTTTACTGCTTATTCCTGCTGCTTCTTGCTGATGGCCGTCGTGGGTAAGTTGCGCGGGGGAGGTTCGCGGGAGCAGACCTTGCCGTCTAGTTCACGCTGGGTCCTGCAAGAGGTGCTGGAGGAGGGCTGGGTTTGTATGTGTGCAGGCACAGGCAAGCAAATGCCTCCTAGCCAGCTTTGGGACATTTTGTATGGCTGTAACCACGTGCCCCGCTTCTCCCGGCAAGGGAAGAACAATTCCCAGATTGTGAGGATCCCAGCTCAGAAACAGGAAGAGCTCCATTTAAAGCCCTTAAAAATAGCTGGGTAAGGACTGGTGAAGTTTGATCCGAGTTCTAATTGATGATTTCCGTCAAGTACAGTAGGTGCTTCTAGAAAGGCATGCTTAGTGGGAACAGGAGGTTTCTGTAAGCTGCAGGGGCCATGACCCAACCTGCGGTAGAAAGCCCATGTCCCACGTGGGACGCGCTGGCGAGCGAAAAGCAGTCCGTGGGGTTCGGGGTGACTCGGTGGGGCTGGCACCCGACCTGTTAGTGAAGTGCTGCTGCAGGGGAAGGGTTTGTATTTTATGAACCAGCAGATGTTTCAGGGTCAGGAGCTGTATGGTTAAGCACACCGAATGTCACTTTTGGTCGCCCAAATTTGACAAACGTGGCTGTTTTAAAATTCTCTTGCTTTTTTTCAGTTCGCGTCAGTATAAAAACACTTTGGCATCTGCAAGAAAGAGAGCTTCAATGGCTCTAATAAATAACTTCAGAAAGAGGAAATGCAGGTACACCGGCAAGGGACAGAACCGGCTTCTGTTGATAGAGGATGAGGACGGTCGTGCAGTGCTGTGGAGGTCTACTTGCGGTTGCCAGCTTGTGCGGTGGGAGGCAGAAGGCAGTTCTAGAGCACTTAGCTGGATGGAGCGAGTCTGGCGGTGTTCAGTCGCTGCTCTGGCCTTGCCTGGGCTGCTAGGGTGACTCTCGGGGCTTACCGTGGAGATGGCCCTGTTCTCCAGGGATGCTGCGCCCACGGGACAGGCGTCTCTGGACACCTGGGCAAGGCGCCCTGGTTGTGCCGTCAGGGGCCTGTGCTGCGGGAGCACAGGCAAGCGGAGGAGCAGAAGATAACCCCCAAGGAAACGGTGCTGTTTGAGCCGCCATCACACGAGACTTGTTTCGGTTTTCCAGGTGGATTTTCCTAAGCAGCTCTAGCAGAGGATCCGCGAGAGCTGGCAGTCCTGGGCTATGACTGCTCAGCGGGACGGCAGGTCGGGGCTGGGACATTCCCTGGGAACACGGTGGCATTTCATCCAGCGCGGCAGGAGCGTGCCGGTGGGTGGATCAGCAAGCCAGCACACGTTGCTGGATTTCTGCAGAACAGCCGAGGGCTTTGCCCTGTGGTGACTCCCGCAACCATCTACGGAGCCAGAAATCCCCTTTCTTTTGAGCTTCCTGTAGCCCTAAGCAGTGACGATGACGACAGTCTGGTCGCTGGGCTGTGACAGTTGTTATTTTGAGGGAGTTTGGGTGAATAATGCCATAGGACTCAAGGCAGACTTTGGGGAGACCGGCTGAAAGAGCGTGCGGACAGATGGGAAACACAGGCGAGGTGGGGTTGCTTTGCCATACGTGGGCTGTGTCGAGTTGCAAGCAGGTCGCCATCTCGGGCCGAGGGGAAAGGTAAGTGATGAACGTATTGGGTTAGCGGGGCTTCCTGCTGCCGGTGCCTCTCTGCAGGCATCACCAGCGGTCTGTCAAAGCGAGAAGAAGCTATTGGCACTGGCAGATCCCATTTCAGTGTGGTGTTGGCCTCCCACCTTCTGCTTGACAGCGATAACAAGTCATGGCCTGAACCCGCAGGAGTGCGGACCGGGGTTTTTTGGGCGATCGAAGTGGGGATGCTGAGCGAGTCTGCAAGCCCTTGGGGGTCCAGGGGTACGGAGTTTCGGGGGAGGCTTTGCCGGTGGTTGGTGTGTGGGTGCAAATGTGCCTCGGGCGCCTGCGTGACGCCGTGAGCTTAAAGCAAATCCTGCTTGTGGATTTGGGTGGTGGGGAGTAGGTGAGCCGCTCCCGGGGCGTTGGCGTGGTGTGGGTGGTCTCCTGCCGCGCGAGATCTGTGCAAGCCCTTTTCCTTCAGCCGTGGCTGTGTTCGGCTTGTATGTACTTGTATAGCTTCTTCCGAGGCTCGCGTCAGACGTGATGGGACGTTGGATTAGACTAAATCGCCGAGGTTTAGCTGGAATGTTGTCTCGCTGTAGCATTTTTCTCCCTTGCTCTTTTCTCTAAGCCTTCCCCTACGGACAGCTAATTCTCCCCTTCCCCCACATCCTGTCATACCCCAGAGCATGTCACAAGGAATTAACGGCTGAAAAGGCCCCGGAGAGGCTGCTCCTCTGGAACAGTCTCTCCTTTCTGTGACCAGGGTGGCCCCCTCTGTGTGCCCCTTTTGTGTCCCGTCCAATTCTCCTCCCCCCCGGCCGTTCAGTCCATGCCAGAGGAGAGACCCGCGGCCCTCAGCCTTTCCCAGCCCTGCTCTGGCATCGGCTGCGGCCGAAGGGCTTCCCGCGCACAGCCGGGGCTCCGGGGCAAGGCCGAGTCGCTGCCGCAGCTCTCCCAGTCCTGCCGGCTCCTCGGCGGCGAGAGGGAGGAGGTTTGTGCTGCTGCGCGTGCTGCTGGAGGGCTTTCCTCCTGTCTCTGTGCATCTCTGGCAGCATCGCCCGCTCTCGCTCCCAGTCCTCCTTCCCACAATTCACATACGATCTCCTCAGAATAGGGATGATGTCACTTCCTTCCAGAGGGTGCCGGGGGTGTGGAAGGGGGGAGTCACGACCCCGAGTTCGGTGGCTCTCGGCAGCCCCGATGGATAAATGAGATTTGCTGTCTTGGAGGGAGGGAGTTGCTCTGAAGATGATGCCCGGCTCTGTCGGCAGGCAGTCACCACGCCGTCCTTCCTTTTGCCGAGTGGGATTTTCAATGGCTGCAAGAAGAGTTTGCTGTTCCCTCCTTCGCTTGTGATGTCCGTCTCCGTGGATGTGCACGTTTCCTGAAATACCCTTGCGGGAGAGAAGAATGTGCAGCGGCTGGACCACATGCCATGTAAGATTTCTGCTTCCGTAGATCTTTCTCTGATCTGAGGGTCGAGGGCTCTGGACTCCTTGCATGCAAAGCTTGTGCCTGCATGTGCCTTCCCCTTAATTTCGGTGTTGGGAGCCTGGGGCTTCTCGTACTGGCGTTCAGGTTTCAAGCTCTTGGCAATTTTTCACTCTCCGGCAATTTTGGGCGCAGCGCGAGGGGTTCTTGCTGTTGCAGAACTAGGGTCGGTTGCGTGAGGGCTGTTTGCGCTCTGCCCTTCCACTTTCCTCCCAGTTCCTCTGCTAGATCTTAGCTTCATGATCGTAAAATGTCACTCCTGGGATCTGCTACCCGGGGATGAAGCCAGAGAGTCCTCACACTGCGAGCTGCTTTTTTTTTTTTTTGGTGGGCTTTGCAGCCTCTGGCCTTCCTGTCACCTCCCTTCTTGCCAAACTGGGGGCAAAGCCCCGGACCTCATGGTTTAGATTTTGAATAGACAGCCTTTGAAAACTGATTGGGACTCTTTCTGTGGTGCACCGGGGAGCCTGGTAAGCGTTACAGCTAGGAGTGACGGTCCCACAGCGAGTGCTCCCGTGTGTGACAGTGAGTGCCTGGCTGCTCCGCTCCATCCCCATCTGCCGCTGTGGGTAAGGAATTCACATGAGGTGTTTGCTGCTCGTGCCGATACCCTGCCTCTTAGACTGGCAGAGGGTGCCGAAAGCAGGCAGAGCACAACTGCTTGTGTCTGGAGAGGTGGAAGAGTTGTGGAAAGTGCGTTGGCGGGATGCAGCCGCCAGCCGAGGGATGATGGGAGCTGAGGTCTGAGCTTGGCTGGGAGGTGCCGCGGTGGCCGGAGGCAGAGGGAACGAGCGTGCTGGAAAGTCTGTCCGCGTATGCTGAGCAGGGTTCGCAACATTCACGATGCGCTTCACACGGGCGGTGCGTGACGGGCGGGCGGGTTTTTCACGGCAAGGCTAGGAGGAGTTGCCAGATGGCCAGAGGAGCGAGCAGTTTGAAGGTAGATCTGCGACGTACCCAGTGCTCTGATTATGTGCTAAGGAAGTGTGAATCCGAACGGTGGTGTAATTTCACATTTGCTTTGTTTGTGGAATAGAGCGCTTCCTTCACCCGAGTGAGTAACGTCCTGGAAGCGTGTCAGCCTGTTAACTATGGAATCTCCCGGAAAGCATGAAAGATTTGTGTAGGTTTTCAATACTTGGTGACTGAAACGGGTAGGAAGGTCTAGTCCACGGGCCGTGGGTGTCGGTACAGGAGGGGACACCCCTGTTACGGCATGGCCTGCACGGTAGGTGAGGGATGGGGTAACCGCACCTGCCTGGCGCATAGGTTTAGGAGAGACAAAGCAGCTTCTGTTACTGCAGCAATCGGTGCTGTGATACAGTCCGTGGTCTGCCACAAAACGAACACTTCTGTTACTTCGAAGGCTTAAATTGGTTTAAATGTAATCATGTCACTCCTCCCTGGTTTTTTTTTTTACTCACAGCACTGAATTAGAGACACCATATACAAGTTTGGTTTCTTTCCTCGTGCATTGAGGTGTGGCGGATGATATTCCCTCTGAAATGCTGTTGAGAATCCCGATTACTTCGTAAGTAAACAAGTGTGGACGCTTTGATGTTTTTTGCCTCTGTGAGCCTAAGGGCAAATTGCCAGATCAGTACAAAGAACGGTTATTGCTTCAGAGATGCAGCTTTGGAGCGGCACGGTCGCGGCAGGTCACGGATGGAGCGCTCTGGCAGCGGCGCGTGAACGCGAAGGTTGGGAGGTTAGTGGGGTTAGGGTGGGAGAAGTGCTGTGATTTGAGACTGACATGTGTCGGTTGGGAGAACTTTGCACTCTGAGGTGGTGGCTCGGAGCGGAGAGGCACGGTCCAACGTGTGGCATCCGCTGGTCTGTGGTAGCGCAGGAGGGTACGGGTGAGAAGTGTGACAGGGTTTAAGGCGCGGAAGAGAGGAACAGGAGTGACGGCTATAGTCAGGAGATCGCCGGCGGGTGTGGGCAGACTGCCTAGACACCATCTCTGAAACCAGAG
Source organism: Steatornis caripensis (assembly GCA_013398225.1). Lineage (NCBI taxonomy): Eukaryota > Metazoa > Chordata > Aves > Caprimulgiformes > Steatornithidae > Steatornis > Steatornis caripensis. The sequence goes on from VZSC01004060.1 coordinate 30,730, forward strand.
GTTGACAAAACCGAGCGGAAGTCTCGGTTGCGGGTTGTGGTCGCAGGGTGTTGTACAAGAAATGCAGAAGGGAGGTAGGGTGTGCTGCAGGAAAGGACCGAGCCCGCTCTGATGCGGTGGGCTTAGGCTGGAGTGTGTACAGCAGAACTGAAATGGTGTGGGAGAGCTGCGTTGGGAGGAGGTGTCTGGGTAGCCCTGTGGAGTCTCGTGACTTACACCACTGCTGTTTCTTTTTTTAAAGGGTTTGTGAAGCTTTAAAAATAGGAGTACAAACAAGATGCAGGGAGGAACAGCCAGCTCCTCAATCTTTGGCCTTTTAATTGCTAGTGCCCGTCGGGGCCGGCGTGCACACAAAGGAGACGTGGAGCTGGCAGGGTGTTTCTGTGTGACCGATGGCCGAACGAGAGATCTCCTAGGAGCTTGCTCCCTCGGCTGTAAGTGCTTGCTATTGGGAGCCAGTCAATAGCTTTCCCAGATGCTGGTGCTAACTGCTAATGGGTATGTCGGCTTGCAGAGCCAAGTGAGGGAGGGAGCTGTTGGGACAGCAAGAGGCGAGGCTGGCGGCAGGCGCGCCTGTGGAAGAACATGGTTTTAGGGCCCTCTTCAGAGTTGAGGTCGGTAGAACCCTGTCCGGAGCACCCCACGGTGACTGCTTGCCAACACGCAGCCCAAACAGGGTAAAAAATAATCTTGTGGCGTGGAGCTGGGTGAGGGGTGATTCTGTTCAGTGAGTTACACACCTGCTTCGCCTAATACTTCCCACTCCTTAAACTGTAGGTTCGTCTCCTGTGCGCTCCTTCTCGAGCATGCCATGCCCCCTGGTGCTCGAAGGAAAGAAGCTCTGCCATCTTTGGTGTAAAAGAGGATGCAGTCCTTCTGCTGATGCGGGGTTGCGGGGCTCTCCTGAGGGCCCTGAAGAGGGTCAGCAGCAGCTTTGATTCTGTTCTTTTGCAGGAGGTGAGTGTCGTGCCTGCTGAACTTCCTCAGACCCGCTAGCCATGCCAGGGATCGTCGTGTTCCGCCGTCGCTGGTCTGTAGGCAGCGATGACCTGGTTTTGCCCGCCGTCTTCCTCTTCCTCCTGCATACCACCTGGTAAGTGAGAAAGGCAGAACGAGGGTTTGAGTTCTCCCATGAAGTCTTTTTGCTACTCCTGTTTCTTGCAGCTGTAATTCTTCCCGCGCTTAGAGTGCGGCTGGAAGGCTTGTTTGGGGCATTTGTGATGGACACCAACGTATTTCCAGGTTCTGTTTCTCTGGATAAGTTCTGTTCTAAGCTCTAGTCCCAATTCCAAAGAGGGAGCCTGCCCCGAGCTCCCTGCGCTCTCCTGTGCTACCCCAGGTTGTCCACTGGACTTTGGGGCTGTGTTTCTGCACAGGGGCTCAGGAAGAACAATTGGCGTGGCTGATCCCGTGGGATAATGTGACTCGACACAGATCATCACATTGTTCTGGCTGGGGTAGCAGGGCCGCTGGATGGCTTGTGGGGAGGAGATTTCCAGACCAAATTAATATTAATTGTGTAAGTAGCTGCGGGACGCTGAGGATCCCCAGTAGCTGTGTGAGGAGAGCAGGTGTGGGATATGACATGCAGCTTTCTTTTGGCTTACTGCTGGTAACAAGCTGGTTTGTGACTGGCAGGTTTGTGATCCTCTCTGTGGTGCTCTTTGGGCTGGTGTACAACCCCAACGAGACCTGCTCGCTTAACCTGGTGGACCACGGCAGAGGCTACCTGGGCATCCTGCTCAGTTGTATGATCGCAGAGGTGGCAATCATCTGGCTCAGCATGCGAGGCAGTATCCTGTACACAGAGCCCCGGGACTCGATGCAGTATGTGCTCTATGTCAGACTGGGTAAGAGGCAGCGGCCTGAGGCCTCCTAATGACTCAGCCTCCACACTGCCATCTGCTATCGCAGAAGACTTCTCTCCCCACACCCTGACAAACACACAGCTTCTGAAAGACATCCAGATGGCCACTTGTATGTGATATGCATCTGAATACATCACACGTACTGCACCCTGTCATTGCTGTAAGACTCTCATGCAATGCCCCAAATATCTTTCTAGCAAACCTTTAGCTTGTCATCCTCATTGCGATGCAGGTACATCCTTTCCCTCTAACAAAATATGCTCCCCTTCTGTCTCGTAACACAGATCTGCCACAGCGAGATGCATCTACACCTCTCCCTCACCTTTTCCCCCCCCACACGTTTTCCTATGATACAGGCATATGTCTGTGTAAACCATGGCGGTTCTCACCCTGAGGCATGCGCATGTCCTTGCCTGTCGTGCGGACACTAAGTCTACACCCACCTACCTTGAGACGCGTACCTCACCTCTTGACTAACGTGTCATGCGTCTCTCCATCCAGCGACCTGCACTTTGATACTCCACCTCCAGGCACCATGAGATAAATAGGCTTACCACCTGCTGACTGGTTGCATCCTCTCTCTTAGAGTGCATATTTGTCTTGTCGTCTTAAAGACGTTTCCTGTCTCACCCACCAAGAACTAGATCAGGAAAGAGATTGTTGCTTGATCTCTCGTTCAGGGCTTCCTTTTCAGCTTGTCTTCCCTCTTCTGTTCAGTTATCTTCCAGGTACAGAAACTCGATCGGATTTCTCTGTGCCGAGTGAAGATTTTAAGAGAAAAATCTTTTGGAGATGCAGAGTCCAACTCGCTCCAAACAAAGCATCTCGTGTTTTTGCTGGACTGTTTTCGTGCAGAATTCGCTAAAATCGGGTGACCTTGCTTGAAAGCTCTGTCTGGGAGACGTGCCTGCCTTTGAGTGCTAAGTGCAAATCATTAACATGAATAGCAAACGAATCTTTCCCTCCAAGTTTCCCAGACGCACTGCTGTCTCTCTAGGGAAGCATGTAGAGCCCGACAGTTTGAGTAACACAGTGTTAAAACCAGACTACGTGGGGCAAGGGAGGTAGAGAGAATCTAGAGAGCTGTTTTCCTACCTAAGAATCATCCGCTTCTCCTTGTCTGCCTTGAACCAAGACGTGTATTCAGGAGCTGTGTTTGTGCTCTATCTCGAGTCTTAAATACGCTTGTTTCATGGAGGTTTTTTACTCTTAATGGCTTCATCGGTTCCGGTGATAGAAATAGGAGTGTGACCGTTGTGTGGGCAAGGTCCATGTGACTGTCCCATTTTTAAGCCTGCGCTGTTTAGTGCGTGTGAGTCTAGGGAAAGAGTTCCAACAGGAACCCAGGAAAGTCTCATCTGTGCTACTGCTGCTGCTGTCCTGCAGCAGGTAATCTCAGAGGGGGAAACGAGCCAAGGTAGGCAAAGCCTAGCTCAGTTTAAGAACATAGGCTGGGCTGATCAGGAACCAGGTCCAGCCCACTGCTGCGGAAAACTATTTGCTATGTGGCTCTTTGAACTGGTGGTTCCAAGATAGCGAGAGTCCGTAGTTAACCGCTTACGGAAAGGTACTGTGCCAACGTGCAGATAAGGAGGGCGGATGGCTAGTCGGCTACGCTGAACGTGGGGTTTACTCTCAGCTCCACCAAAGCCGTGCTAGGTATTACGAAGCAAGCTGTTGACCCTCTCCGTACCCGATTGCTCGCCTCTACTTTGGGGTTGTAATGTGGAGGGAAAGTGTGAGGACGGGCGCTTCAGGGGGTAGTGTTTCCCAATCTTTTTGTTCCAGGGAGCCACTGTCGACCCCCAGTTTCTTGTTCGTTACCAGGGCAGCGTGGAAAACCGAGGAGTGAGGAAATGACTCCTTAAGGACTGTGTCCTGGGGACTAGTACTGGAAGGACTGCAAAGGGCAGAGGTGCTGGGAACACTTGCTAAGCGTAGCAAGCGGGATTACTCCTGGATACGCACTACTGTTTATTTCATATCTGTGAGTCAGGCCGGCTGTCTAAGGTGGTTAAGACCTAGGTACTGTTACACGGTGATTCTTGTTACCCGAGGGAGTCGCTCCACTGTCGTGGGCGGACAGTAGGGCTATTTGAGTCACACCTCTGATACAGCCAAGGGCACCGACAGCTCTGTGCGCGTGTGGTCCTTGTGCCGTTTAAAAGGAGTAGTTAGTGTTGAGGACACATGACATTTTTCATTCATTTTCTTGAATTTCCCCTTCCAAAGCATTGGGGCCCAGTCCTGTAGTCACTCTCTCTGTGCAACTGTTCCGCTAAAGAACCTGCCTGTGGGTTTCCTCTCCAGAAGATGGGGAGAGGCAGGCGTTAATCCTTAGGGAGATGCTGCTACTATCCATTGTGTTCCTTTTGTTTCAGCGATCTTGGTGATTGAGTTTGTGTATGCTATTGTGGGCATCGTTTGGCTAACGCAGTACTACGCTTCCTGCAATGATATCACAGCAAAGAGTGTCACTTTGGGTATGTATTTGGAATGTGGTTTGTGTGCATTCCTGTGTACGCGCAGACATCCTCTTGCCTCGGAGAGCTAATTCATTCACGCGTGTGGGGATTGACTGTTGGAAGTGGATTGTAGCTGTAAATGTGGTGCTTGTTTTCCTGAGACATTACTGCTCAGAACAGTTGTTCTATTCATCTGTGCTTGCGCTGAGGCAAGAATTCATGTTCCCGTGGAAGGGTCTGGCTGGGGAGTCTGTAAGACCTGGTTCCCCTTCTTCAGTTCAAAATGGCTTTACTGTTTTCCTGAAATTCCCTTTCAATCTCGGCCAGTCTCCTGCGGGGGTGATGCTCGTGTTGCAGTCCCCATAGATACTCAGTGAGTATTTTACGACCACGTGCACGGGCAATCTCCTAAACCAGCTGGAAAACCTAACTGTGGTGTAGAAGCCTTTCCCAGAGGGTTTCCTTTTGCTGCAGCTGGCTGCAAGAGTATTTGGGGTAACTTTGCCCTGCAGCAACGGAGAGGTGGGCCTGTGTGTGGCGAAGAGCAGGAAGCGACGCTGCCCAGACTCGCACGCAGAGCGCCTGACTTCTCTGCTTTCTTTGCAGGAATGGTGGTGTGCAACTGGGTTGTCATCCTGAGCGTCTGCATCACTGTGCTGTGCGTCTTCGACCCGACAGGCCGGACCTTTGTCAAACTACGCGCCACGAAGCGGAGACAGCGCAACCTGAGGACATACAACCTGCGGTAAAGCAGCGTTTCTGGCAGGGGGCCCTGCTTTTTTTTGATTCTTGACGTTCTCCTTGCCTTGCGTCGGGGAGCGTTTGTTGTCAGGCGTCGATTCCCTTTGCTGGTGAGGGTGATTTTGGAAGAACGCAGCATAGACTGTCAGGTGCTCTGTGTGGGCATCTGAATCCAAAGGAGGCGAAGCACCGCGGTGCGTGGCTGGATTGCACGTTAGTCACTGGGTTTGTGAATCCTTACGAGCCCCTTGAGCCAGCGTTGACCGCGGCAGCTCGTTTGTCCATCCTGTAGCAGTGTTTTGCCTGGTGACAGTGTGGCAGAGCTTAGATTTTGCGTAGGTTGAGGTGGCATCTTCCTCCAAAGCCCCTTTCTTCCTTTATTTTTGTCNCATCCTGTAGCAGTGTTTCGCCTGGTGACAGTGTGGTAGAGCTTAGATTTTGCGTAGGTTGAGGTGGCATCTTCCTCCAAAGCCCCTTTCTTCCTTTATTTTTGTCTTCAAAATACGACCTCTTGGCCTGCGATTTCTTGTATTTGGTCTTGGCCAAGAAGCAATTTCTTTTGTGTTGGCAGTCAGATCTTTTAATTAAGAATTGATTGCATCTTTGAGCTACCCAGATGGGGGTATGAAAGCTTTTTTCACCAAGCAAGGCATTTTTCAGAAGTCTTTTTTTTTTCCTTTCCAGTAGCAGGGCAACACAAACAGGCTTTGTTTTCTTACGCAGTCTTGACATATGTAACTGTCAGCAAGGAATGTGGCTTTGTAGGGCTTGAGGCCATTAGGTTTTGAATGCTGAAAAATGAGGCTTTTAAAAAATATTCTGCAAATTTTGCATTTCTCATTGGGAATTTATATTCAGGGGGTGTTTTGAGTACATGCTCTTCCAATGCCTTGAAATGGGATCCTTCAGGCTGTCTTTTTCAGGGGGGCACCCAGGCTTTTCGAAGGACGATGCGGCAAGTTTTGGTTTTTTTCTTATTGCAGGATGCGTAAGACATTCTTTCTAACCGTTCCAATACGTTACTAATCCTAGCCTTGAGTATTTGGAGGTAGTGCCCTGTTAGCATAACGTGTGCAATCGCTGCATTGCGATCAGGACATTCCCAGGGTGATCGGGACGGGAGGCGGTGATGATACCGTGGATCCAGTACCCCACGCTACATCAAAACTGGCTCGATGCATTATTTTTCCGAAGGGAAACCGAGTGCCGCAGACTGCAGCGTTTTTGGGCCGGAGAACTTATTTTTTGAGTTTGTTTTGCTTTTCTTTTATCTCCCCTGTGAAGAGTTTTGGCATCCCAGACGACTAAGCGAAGGTGTTTGTCCCCTGGTCCGCGGCCAGGTTTTTCCCTCCAGGCCTGTAACGTTTTCGGAGAGCTTGTGCCTGCTGCTTGCAGGCTTCCACTCTAGGAAGGGAGCGTTAACAGATGTGAACAAGCAAAATGCTGTGGGCTATAATGTGAAAGAGAAACATGAAATGGTACTATGTGTTCGCTACTAAAGCAATTGTTTTCAAAGAATTTGTTTTGAAATTCTCCACTCTCTTAAAGCAATCTTTTCTGAAGAATATATTCTGAAATTCTCTGCCTGTTCCTGGATTATTGTGGTCCTGTGAGATGCTGAGGGGCAGCCATTCCTGTTGAACTCCCTCTGTCTGCATTGCTGTGTGCCTTCTGGTGTACAGCAGTGATTTGACCTTTGTGTTGTAGTGAACCTGAGCCGTATTTCCTCTGTCTTCACTCATGAGAACACTTGGTTGGTTTGTCGCATTAAGGAGTCATATAACTTTGCCTTCCTTTTTGTGGTCCTCTGCTGTAGCTGTTGGACTCTGAGACACAGTGGTTTTCCTTTAGCAGTGGCATCGTGATGTGTGTGGGCTCTTACGTTCTTGCAGAGCTAAGAAAATAACGAAACAAAAGGGCTCAGCTAGTTGTGCTGAGGCTTCTCTAAGAAACTCGCTTTAGAGCTCCTACTAAACATGTGGAAGGTCAGTGTTAGGAAGACGGCATTTGGGAAAAGTTGGAGTGAAATTAGCTCGGAGCACGCACTTGCTTGTTCAACCCCCGTGGTGAAGCTGTGAAGCTCTTTGCGTTGCTGCCCGAGTTCTTTGGCATTTGGTGGAGCAAAGTGAGTACTGCCAGCTCTGTCTTGGGACGCTCGTATTCCTGTTACTCTTTTGGAGTCTTCCTTAGAGGTTATGGATAGTTATTTTAAAACGCTCAGGCATGAGTTGATGGATTGCCCTGCGGGATCTGCTCCTTCTGTTGCAGGCAAATACTCCTTTACCAGCATCTCTTCCTTCCAGGTGCAACCTACTTTCTGTGCTTGGGCTTTTCCTAATGTGATCACCTGCCAGAAAATAGAAGTGGTGTTGAGTTAGTCTGTGTTCACATTAGAAAAAGAAAAAAAAAAAAAAGAGCTGTAGACTTTATGTAGGTAGCATGGCACTGGCACAGAATCAGTCACCTGCTTCAACACTGCTAAGCCTGGCATGATCTACGGTTCATTCGCGGGTATGCTGGTCAAGAATAAGGGACTGCAAAATGTAGTAACTAGGGCGAGCTCGCAACAGTGCAATGAACTTGGCTACAGTTCATTTTAAATAGGGTTGTCCAATTAGCTAGTTGTGAAGCTGAAATTGAAATGTCATGTAAACCAAATGTGGATTGAGCTAAACCTTCTGTAGTCAGCCTTTTTTAAATCTTCTCTAAATGGAAAGAGAACCTTTAGCTTACTTTGCTTTTTTGATTAAAGTTATGCACCATACTTGAATCAAGGGCGCAAATCATTTCAGTTCCGAGACTGTATTATGTGTAATAAATATCTTTTCCAAATAGGTATTTATTGGAAAAAATTGCACAGCTCCTCTCATACCAAGTGCTCAGGGCCTTTTGTACCATTCCCGCCCCGTCGCCCCAAGGCAGAGTTTTCCTGCCCAGTGGTAGTACATCCTAGCACATGATGCAGCTGCCAAGTTACCAGCAGATCCTCCTTCCGTCCGGAGTGCCGGGTGCTCCGGGCATCCTGCTTCCAGCAGATATCGGAGAACAACAGTAGCGTCATTATAGCTGTCCCATTCAGGCGGGACACAGTGTATTTAATACAGAGGCTCAGTCCTGGGCAGTACAGCTAGATTATTGACCTATAAAATGAGCTGAGTTGTTAATCTGTATGTGGTCTCCTTGTCTCTGCTAGCCCAGGATAAATGGAAGAATGTGGTTTAGCACAGATGTCACCAGCGACAGCGTAGGCTGCGTGACTTTGTATTGGATCCTACTGTTTGCTTGCAGTCATGTTCTCCTGCCTGTCCTCACGTGCATACTCTACGCTTTATTTATAGACACCGCCTGGAAGAAGGGCAAGCCAGCAGCTGGACGCGCAGACTCAAAGTTTTTCTTTGCTGCACAAGGACGAAAGACTCTCAGTCGGTAGGTACCGAGTCTGTCTTGTCGGAGCACAAGCTATGTGTACGGCTGACGATACGTGGGACTCAGCAGAGCGTAGCAGCGTGGGGTTCCTGCTGTCAAGCCTGGACGATGTGCGTCTCACTTCGCTGTGAGTGTTCTTTGAGATCTGAAGGCGCAAGGAGTCCAGTGAGCCCTGACAGGAGTGCATGCAAGGACTGGAAATGCCTTCCAAGAAGCAGCAAGCTGAGCTGCCCTCAGAATGACCGGGCTTGAAATTTTGCTGCGTGCCGATTCCTTATCCTTTCAGCCCCAGTAGCGTGAGTGAGCACTTGCGTTTCTGCAGGAGGGCAGCTGGGCGTTCCGTGCAGAAACAGCAGCTGATGTTTCCCTCTAGATGCGGATGTAACATTGCTGGGCAGGGCAGTTGTCTTCTCAAAACGGCTAATCTTGACCCTCTGGTCTTGAATATTACAGAGCACTCTGAAGGTAAAGTTAGTAGCACTGAAAAGCGACGTTGCCAGTCTTAAACTCTTCTCCCGAAGTTGTTCTTCACCTCGTTGTTGCAGTGAACCAGGGATAACAATTTTAAGAGGAGAGATCAGTGGAAGAATCACAGAATCATAGAATGGTAGGGGTTGGAAGGGACCTCTAGAGATCATCTAGTCCAACCCCCCTGCTAAAGCAGGTTAGCCTAGAGCAGGTTGCACAGGAATGCATCCAGGCAGGTTTTGAATATCTCCAGAGAAGGAGACTCCAC
>VZSC01004060.1:41786-56528 GCA_013398225.1 Steatornis caripensis
TGCAGAAATCCAGCAACGTGTGCTGGCTTGCTGACCCACCCACCGGCACGCTCCTGCCGCGCTGGATGAAATGCCACCGTGTTCCCAGGGAATGTCCCAGCCCCGACCTGGCGTCCCACTGAGCAGTCATAGCCCAGGACTGCCAGCTCTCGCGGATCCTCTGCTAGAGCTGCCTAGGAAAATCCACCTGGAAAACCGAAATGAAACAAGTCTCGTGTGACGGCGGCTCAAACAGCAGCGTTTCCTTGGGGGTTCTGCTCCTCCGCTTGCCTGTGCTCCCGCAGCACAGGCCCCTGACGGCACAACCAGGGCGCCTTGCCCAGGTGTCCAGAGACGCCTGTCCCATGGGGGCTGCAGCCTGCCCGGAGAGCCCTGGCAGGCATCCGAACAGCCTGATTTCTGAACAGCTCTATTTTGTTCAGGAATGCAAAATATTTCATTTCATGTCAAGCTTTTTTCCCACAAACTTTTCATTCTGCACTGACTTTCTCCTTTTTTTTTTTAAGTTCAGGATAAAAGCAGATACCAGAATCTTCAAATTCCTTCTGCTATTGAATTTCCATTTTACATTCAGCTAGAGCAATTTCCAGGCTCTTTTCTTTGCGGAAACAAGCTCTGACTTTGTGTGTCCTGGCATGACAGCATGTGGAGTGAATGCGTATGTAATGGATCAGAAATGAATCCACTGCTCTTTCCCTCAGTCTTTGGCGGGGGGGGGGAACGTTCTAGCAGAGGATCGTCATCCTCTGGGCTGGAAAAGAGAGTTCTGCAGAGTGGACATGAAATCAGGGCAAGAATCTGTTCTTACGGGTCCAAAGTGCTGAGTCTCCAGCGGCTCTGCGAGCCCCAGAGCCTACAGGGTTTGTAGCAGAACGCTGCAATCAGTCCTCCGATGCAATAGCGGGTGCTCCAGGAAAAACTCTTCTTTTTGGCACAGAACATACATGTTGAGCTTCTGTTACGGCCTTTTGCTTTGGTCAGAGTCTTAAGGCGTGTTGCTGTCGCTTCGGGTGTTTGTCATATTTTACATCGAGGCTGTTTGCGCTGCTTGTGCTTACGGGAACCGTGCGAAGATCTATGGGGTCAGTGCTTCAAGGATCTTGCAGTTGTGTGGCTGGAGAGGTTAATGCCAGTTCATTTGCTCTTCAAAGGCACAGCTGGCATGGAAGCCTGCACAGTTGGCACCTGAAGCCCCATTCTCAATGGTGATTTAACTTGTTTTTGTAGGGAAGTGAAAAATGATGGAAGGTAATCTTGCACTCCAGGAGTTTGTCAGAGAGAAAAGAATGTAGGTCATTGCCTGCAAGACAGCTAGGGAGAGAAGGGATTTACTTGCTTGCTTGTCCAAGGAGAGAGATGGAGAGCTCTTGTCCTGAAGACCAGCCTTTCTTCAAGTGCATGGCTCAGGCTTTCTACAGAAAAGACCGCAGTTGCATGGCTTTAGGTGCTGAGTAAAGGATGCTATGAGAATACAGGCTAAGAGTTCAGGATAAGGCTGTGACAGACCTTGGTAGAAAAGGTTTAGTGATGGCAGGAGTCAAAATACCGATGACTCAAGTACTACAGCACTTGCTTGGTCCAGCTTTTTGTTGATTCAGCCTCTGGGTCACCCTTGCCTTTAAGCTTGCTGGTCCGAGTGATGGCTGGGTCGGCGTTGTCACACGATCCAGCCCAACTCCAACCGCCCAGACTGTTTTCACTTAAGGTCTTGGGGGTTTTCGTAGTACAGAGCAAAAGGGAAAATAAGATTTCTCCCCAAAATATTGTTGCTTGTCACTGCTTCAGAGCCCGTTGCTTGACCCTCTAAGGTCACTTCCACTTCTGTCCCTCCTGTGATGTCTTCCTTGTTTGGGTTTGGTCACCTTCTCTTCTAGGAGCCCAGCATTTAATGCCCCAGATATTTTCCCAGGTTTTCCTTTTCAGGCCCTTTTGCTTGGGTGTAGTCAAAGATAAACCCGGAAAAAGCCCTGGTAACTTGGTCAGCTCCTTCGGTACCAAGAGCTGCGATACGTAACACGTGCTTGTTGTAATTAACTCTTTGAAGTGGCGTAGCGAAGAGCGCGATGCTGAACCACAAGCAGCTGCAGAGACTGTTTGGTCTTTCAAGTTCAGGATTCAAAAGCTGCCTGGGATGGCGAGGGCTGGGTTAAGCATGGGCAAAATGATCCCAGGACAGACTTACGGAATTGAAGAGGCTGTTAAATAGGGCAAAAGGAGTGCTTTTTTCCTGAATAGCCTTTGTTCAAATGAAATCGCTTTTGAGGAGAAAGAATGACTCCGCGGTGACACTGGATTGGGAATGGGTTCTCGTCTTACTTCCTTGGTTATTTACTCTGCAGAGATGAAAACATTTCCTTTCTGTCCCTTTGTGTCTGTTTTGACGTTGAGGTGGCCTGCTTGCCCACATGTAACCACCCAGCATAGCACAAATTCAGTCTCAGCCGAGACCTCTGTGTGTGACTGTAAAATAAATGAGAGATTAGACCAGATACGGTGTTCCCTGAAGGAGTCTTGGGAATGTTTTGGAGAGAGCTCTGCAGAAATGAGGGCATTGCTGCTGCATTGGTTCTCGTTCTGTGCCCTGTTTTGAGGCTCCCCACACCCAAACTCCTCCTCCTAAACTCTTCTCTCCCTGGATTTTGCAGGACGCCTACTCTGAAATCGCCTACCTTTTTGCCGAGTTTTTCCGAGACCTCGACATCGTGCCGTCTGACATCATCGCGGGCCTGGTCCTTCTGCGCCAACGGCAGCGGGCAAAGCGCAACGCTGTGCTGGATGAGGTGGGTGGAAGGGGCGCGTCGCTGTGCGCGGAGGCAGCGGGCATCTCGCTTGGCCTCTGACTTACCTGCTGCTCTCGTGACTCATCGTGCGAGAACCGCGTGCGTCTGCCCACCGTGGTTCGGTTGCGTGATGGGCTATTGCCTGTGACGGAGCTGCAAAATAGAAATACTAGCTGCTTTAGCAGCTTTTTGCGAGATTCTCAAAGCGCCCAACTGACAGAGTCAAGCTTGTGAAACCTGTCGTCTCTTCTAGGCGGGTGATGTGTACAGGTTTAGCTCTGGACCCCAAATGGGCAACTTGAAGGAGGTGGCAGGTACTTGAAAGTGTGAATGGGAAGATTACTCCTCCTGTACAGCGATGCGGAGAGGATTCCAGCATCTGGGTAAAGCTGCAGGGGGAAATACAAGGAAAAAGTTTCTAAATTTCCAAGCCGTTACTGGCATTGAGATTTGCGGATTGTCAGCCCCGTAGGAAATGGAATTGTTTTGGTTTTTCCCCAGAGGGTGGGGTTCAGGCAGCAGTGATCAGATCAGGCAGAAATAAAACCAGCAGAACTAGAACCAGTTGAGGAGACTGGTTGGGATACTGGAAAAGTATTTTGTCCCAGGTTACCCAGTGCTTTCTGTTTCTCAGGTGTAGATTTTTGTCTTGGTGTCACAGAGAAAAATTCTTATGTATGTTTGTGACTTACAGGCAAACAATGACATTTTAGCTTTTCTGTCCGGCATGCCAGTGACCAGGAACACAAAGTATCTGGATCTCAAAAACGCGGTAAGTTGCTGGACTGTGATCTTGCAAAACTCCCCGTGCCTTCCCCACGTAGCCTGTTTTCTTTTTCTCAGTGGCTTCTCTTAGTCCTTTCTGCGCCTCTCTGGAATAATCAAAAGGCATTAAAGATGAGTACAACACAATATAACAACAATGCTTGCTCTTGGGAGGGTTTTTTTTTTGTCTTCAGATCACTTTTAAAGCATCATCTGTCCTCCCCTTTGTGGGAAGGTGGTAGGATTTCCGCTCAGACGGAGCAAGGCGGCGGGAGGTTTCTCCTAAGCCAGAGACAGGAGTTGAGCACTGCGTCCAGGAGTGTCGTGCGGAGCTCCGTGTGGAATTACCACCGGCAGAGCTCGTGGAGCCCAGCAGGCAGGGCTCCATCTTGCTAAGGGCAGGGAGCTGCCTGGAGTGAGGTGCAGCCTTCCTCCCTGGGCGTGATTGTTAGCAGTTCTCAGGATGGCAAGGCCTGCAGTCTGCTCTCTGTGAATTCAGCTTGGCTTTTCTCCTGGCATGCTGCTATTGCAGCCCTTGGTTGGGCAAACGGTATCCGCTTGCCTTGATTAGGTGATGCTGCTGCAAGAGAGGCAAGACCGACCCAATCCCAGCATCTCTGATCAAGCGATCCCGTGATTAACCTGCTTGCGGCCGTGCTGTAGTGCGTCGTGTTTAATGCTAACATCCTGCTCGTGCTCAGCCTGTCTCTCCTGAACAGGTGGAGAGAGATGTCAGCAGAGCTTAGGGAAGGCAGCACTGGAGCGCGTGGCCCCAGACTGGCTTTATGCTCCTCTCTGGGCATCCCGTGGCTATGTGGAAGCAGCATATTTAGAGAGCTCGTCTTCTTGGGACTTAAGCTAATCTGGCTTCTCCTCAGCTAGGGCAGGGTGAGGCAAAACCCGCAGAGGATGACCCTTTGCAGCAGGGTGTTTGATACACGGAGGAGAATGTCTCTAGAACTAACTTCTGGTTTTGTTAAACGGCTAGCGGGGCCTCTCCGCTCAGGAAAATAGGCAGAGCTATGCTGAGGTGTTCCTGGGAGGGGGAGGACCTTGCCCAGTATAACCAGCTTGCTCTCCTGCAGTCACCTGGAAATGCTGACAGTGCAGTTCCGACGGTGCTGAGAGAGCAGCAGGCTGATGCTCGGAAAGAAGGGTGCCTGCGTGTGTGTGATGGAAAAGGGGAAACAGTAGAAAAACTCCGTGTCTACAAGGGAATAAGGCCTTTAGTGAGTCTCCTGTCTCTTTCAGCAAGAGATGCAGCGGTACAAAGAGGTGTGTTACTACATGCTGTTTGCCCTGGCTGCCTATGGCTGGCCCATATACCTGATGAGGAAGCCCACATGTGGACTCTGTCGCCTGGCCAGATCCTGCTCGTGAGTGGCCATCCTGTCTATCACTCTGCCTTCTCTTCTTCCCTTTTCCCTTCACTTTCTCCCAGATGTAGAATTCTCTTTTCTTTTACTGATTTGCTCTCATCATCACCCCTCTATTTATTCTTCTTCCTTTTCCCTTCTGCTTTTTTTCCTCTTTCCCCTCCTCATGCTTTTTCTTTCCATCTCTCGGTAGCTCTGTGCCTTCATACTCCGATGTCTTTCTCCTCAGTTTCTTCTTACAGTTGCTTATCTGCTTACCTTGTTAAATAAAGCAGACTGTCCTCTGCTCTGTCCTCTCTGGTGCGCTAAGGATCATGCCAGTCCTGTGCAGTCTGAACAACCAGCAGAAAGAACTCGTCTGGCACAAGACTGCTTTCACACTCGGTCAAAATAGCTGTCACGGAGCTCAGAAATCAGATCTACCGGCAAGCCCAGATATGCAGGGAGCTGACGCTTGGGTCTTTTTATTAAAGCATTGGCAAGGCTTGGCCAGAGTTTCTGCTGTGTTCTCTCTGACTAACTGTTTTTCTGCCAGGCCGTAGAGGGCTCAGCTCACGGCAGCAATGCTGTAGTTCAGTTCAGGGTTGCGTTGTTTTAAGTGTTTGCTTTCAGCTGCTGTAATGCTGTCATCAGATTCTCTTTGGGGTTGAGCTTTTGGCACTTACGCAGGCAACTTCTGCGCTGAACCTGTTAGGAGGGATATATTTCCTATTGAGTACTTTCATTTGTGAAGTGTGTCTCATAAGAGAAGGAAGGAGGGGAAAAAAGAAACCTGCGCTTCCGTTTTTGTTCTGGGATGGTTCTAGACCTGTTTTCTTTTTTGTTATGAATAGATGTAGACCTCAGTAAACGCTAGCTGCTTTGTGTGTTGAAGCAACGTAGGGCTGCTGTGAAGCGTAGCATCCCTTGAGGAGAGCGTCCCAGCCCCACCATGCGTTGATTCCTTGGGGACTGGTTGCGCTGTAGCTCTCTCTGGTGCTCAGAAGGAAAACGACAGCCCATCCCAGCGCCCCTTTCTGACGCTGAACCGTGAGTTGTGTGCTGTCTTGTGCAAGAGCTCCCGCAAGTGAAGGAAGTCGCAGCTGTGGAGATGAGGCCAGCGCGGCATGCAGGGTCTGTCTTTCCCTTATCTCTAGGCATTCGCTTCTAAATCCAGTCTCCTGCGTGTTCCCCTCTCCCTCAGAGCTACTTTTTTCTTCTGCAGATGTTGCTGTCTCTGTCCTTCGCGCCCCCGCTACGCGCCTAGTGTCACCATTGAAGAGGATAATTGCTGTGGCTGCAACGCCATTGCCATCCGGCGCCACTTCTTGGATGAGAATATGACCTCAGTGGACATTGTTTACACGTCTTGCCACGATGCAGTAAGGAGAATCTGCAACCCCCTTCGTATTTGGGGCATGCTCCTAATGGGATTTACGTGCTTCCAGGTTTAGTGGTACAAAGAAGGAAACTTAAGCCTTTTTCTGACCCTAGAGCTTCCCGTCCTATCTCTACATCGAGAAATTCTGCCGCTTGGACAGAAATATTTGCTACTGCCAAAAATCAGATCGTTCAGAGGAGTGCTTACCCATAAGGCGTAACCTGTCGGGCTGCTCTGCTGCCTTTTCCCTGAGCAGGAGAATATTTAAACAGGAATGTCTCACCTGATTGTTACAGCTGGTGGATCTTTTCCAGGTTTATGAAACGCCTTTCTATGTGGCTGTGGACCATGACAAGAAGAAGGTGGTCATTAGCATCCGAGGAACTCTGTCTCCAAAAGTAAGTGCGCTGTGCAGTGGCCTCACATGCCCTCGGCCACCGTGGCGAACTTTCAGGAGAGTCTGAGACCTTCCTGACTCGCACGTAGCGTTTGACTTACCTGAAGCACAGCGGCCGCTTTTCTTCCAGGATGCCTTGACCGACCTAACTGGGGATGCAGAGCGCCTTCCGGTTGAGGGTCACCATGGAACGTGGCTGGGACACAAGGTGTGTAAAAGAAAGGAGGAGAAACCCAAAACACGCACGCTCCGCGCTGCCCCGCTTCTTTTTCTGATGTTTTGACTTCTTAATTGTAGCCCCCAAAAAAGTAGTCTTAACTGCTTGAGGTGCTTTTCAGAAGGGTGTTACGCGTTTGTAGAGAAATGGCTTTGAGATGTTAAAATAAAATCCCGAGTTGTAACAGTTAAAATCACTAGGTAATTAAAAAAAAAAAAAACCCATACAGTTATCAAAACCTAAACTGTAAAAGGCATCTGCAAAGACCCAGAACAAAATTATTGGAGTCATTCAAATTACTTTTCTTTCTTCCAGTGACCTTTTCGGAACTTGCAATCAAACCCAGAGAATGCGTTTAAAATCCCATTGTAACGGGCTAGGCATTGAACCTCATAAAAGGATACTGGCAGGGCTCGCGTGTGTGTAATTAGGCTGATGCTATGTGTCTGTGTTAGTGAGCGGGACTGGGCTGACTAAATCAATTTACTGTAGGGCTGACCTTTGCCCTGGTCCAGCAAAGCAATGACACGCATGCTGAGTTTTAAGATTATCAGGACTTCGGCAGCCTCTCAAAGTGCAGCGCCAGGCTGGGGAAGACAAACACAAACTGCAGGTTGTGCGTGTTGAAAGGAACGTAGCAACTGCTGGGAATGCTGCCGCGCTGGGGGACAAGATGCTGGTGACCGGCCGGCTGGGGTCCCCCCAGGGTGGGACGTTGAGCTCTTAACTCCTGAGCTCCTGCTTCATTCGTGATGTCCTGCCTGAGTGCCAAACCTCTTCTCTGCACTTTGATGCTCAGCTTTAGGAAGCAGAGCGTTCGGAGCTGNGCGACTGCTGGGAATGCCGCCGCGCTGGGGGACAAGATGCTGGTGACCGGCCGGCTGGGGTCCCCCCAGGGTGGGACGTTGAGCTCTTAACTCCTGAGCTCCTGCTTCATTCGTGATGTCCTGCCTGAGTGCCAAACCTCTTCTCTGCACTTTGATGCCCAGCTTTAGGAAGCAGAGCGTTCGGAGCTGATAGATAACCACGCGCTCAAGCGCTTGGCTGGGTCTGGTAAAGAAGCGGTTACCTGAGGAAGTGGCGTTTGGACGCTCTGCAGGTCTCCCGGAGCGGGTGGTCTTGAAAGCAACCTCGTGTACCTGCCATTTGGCCAATGAGCGTTTCCTTTGTTTCCCCCAAACCGAGAAAATTAATCAACCTGGCGATAACGTAGGACGTGTGATGGGAACGTAGCTAAGCGAGGTAGCGTTTTGTCACACAGCTGATACTTAGCGATGTGAATCTTCACTATTTGTTTAACGCTCCTGAAGCGTTATGTCTGCTGTCAGCGATAGCATCGCTGGGTTTTGTACTAATTCATTGAGCTCAAAATGGCTTTGCACAATTGGCGCGAACAACAGCTTGTACAAAGAAAGAAGGGTAACAGCAAGGGAAATGTGTTCCGGTTTTAATGCGCAGAAGAGCTAGTAATAGCCCCTTGCAGAAGCTGGCTTTTCTTTTGCCCTTTATATGAAAATATTCATAGGCCGGTGACTTCCGTGAAGCGTTATCAGGTCATTCCCTCGGTTCTCTATTGAGTTTTTATTGGCCTTGGTGTTATTTCTTTTTTGATTGTTGCCAGTACAGAAATACAGCTTTATCTTAAATTATTATCACTATCAATCTTCAGACAATAATGTACTGTTGATTCCTGAGGGAAACGAATGGCGATAATAGCATTTAAAAATGTCTGTCTTAATGCATTTTTAATGTCCAGAAGTCAACTTTAATACAAAAAGAAATGAAGTGTCTTGCTAACACATTTAATTTGGAGAAAAGTACTCGGCCGTTCGGGAGCCTTCCTGTAAGTCGTTTGATTTCTGTGGGTTTTTTTTTTCTTGCTGATTCCGTCCCGCACACCCAGCAGGCTGGCGTGGCCTGTTATCTCCGCCTGTCGCTGTGCTTCACGCCGTGTCGATCAGACATCCTACAAGTTAAGACTCTGATGTTTACGTGAGCCTTCTTAGCGCTCCACCGGTACCACAGCTGAAAGTGTTTGATTGCTCGGGTTGCTGTGGATGCCGCGGTTAAAATATATTATTAGGTCTCTGAGCTATTTTAGGTCAAAAAAAAAACCTAGCTAGCTGTAACTAAGGTTTATGGGTTAGGATGCCAAAAAAAAAAGGAGGATTGTGACAATCCCTAGGGGAAATTAATGGGGGGGGAATCTAGCTTCACTATTTTTGAACTAAAAGCCGCTGCTTTTATAACAAAGTTCACTTAAAAACAATCGTAAGTGAAGGGCATGAATCCATACTTAATTGTGCTGAACGTGTATAGAACAAGGCTACTAAACCGATGGCGTTCCGGAGGTTTGTTTCCTGGTGTCGAGCCAAGCGGGGTGAGGAGAAGTAGCTGCTAGGAGGAAGCCCTGGAAGCTCAGCCATGGTCACGGCTCTCACCGGTTTGATGGGACAGTCAGTAATAGCAGTAACTTTCAAGCTCTTTTCTCTACCAAACTGTCCCCCTCTGTGGGTTTTCACGCACGCCGTTCAAATACCGTAGAGCAGTTTTGCGCCTTCGAACTGCGAAGCAGTACGCTTTCCCTCGGTCTCCAATGCTTGGTCGGTGGCGTGCGAGGTTTGAAAATTAAGCTGAGCTAGCTTTATTCCGTTGAAATTTATTAAACGGTGTCCAGTTTAGTGGAAAGCCTACCTGTAACTTCGCAGTGATAAAAGTCTCATTCCGTAATATTAAAATCGCTGTCTGTATGAGAATATACTGTAATTATCACAAATATAGCTATAAGGCTGACTAACAAGCCCATTAGTAATATCACCATGGATTTAGGTCATGCTTTTCAAAAATAGAATCCGAAATTCACGTTAGAAATTTACATAAGTAGTCTGCTGTTCACTTCTCATTAGAGCTGGAAATGGAAACTCTCCTGAATGCAGTAGCTGGCTAGCTTCTGAGAGATCTGAACACGGGCGTGAAATATCACGGCGTCCGCTTTTTGGTCATGGGGGTGGCGTTACAGATGGCCCACTTACAGGCTCCGCAGAATCACCTGTGTTCCGCTCTTTCTCGTCAGCCGTCACGTTGGTTTTGGTGGTGTGTTTGGTACGGAGGACTTTGGAAATTCCCCATTTCTTTGCTTTTTGAGAGGGTTCTCCTACGTCTCTGAGATTAAACGGCGCTCGGCGATGTTCTCGTTGTCCCTAAACTGTTTTCAGGTAGGGGTGTAATGGAAAATAGCGGAGGGAGATGATCTTCCCTGGTTTTCGGCCAGCCCAGGCAGTGTGAATGGGTTGAGGCCTGTAACTGCCAAATGAAAGTAGCTGATTTCTGTTTACCCATCTTCACCCGGGACGACATCACTGGTTTTCGGCGTTTGTAGTTCAGGCTTGCCTACCAGTGAATTAAACCGTAGGGAAGGCATAACCGAGGAGTTACGCGACAGACCAAATCCAGTTGCCTGTTTCTGACAGATCAACTGCGTTTGTAATGATTACACGGAGGGAGCAACACTCTTCAGAGGGAGCCAGAAATGTTTAGAACCAGACTATGAACTTGTTCCCCACCTTCCAGCTTAGCTTCTAGTGAATAAAAACCTTTAATTATTTCTGTTTAATGTCCTTTGACAGCTGAATCCCCTTAACAGTCACTGCCTTCTCCAGTCGTCAATAACTCTTCCTGTACAGCTAGTGCCGCCGCTTTTTCCCTCCAGTGGTGTCTTGGTGTTCGTATTTTCCCTGTGAGCTCATCAGGCCAGTTCGTGCCTTCGTTCAGAGATTTAAATGGAAGAGCGCAGTTTTCGCAGTTAAGGCACAGACGTGCAGAAGAGCAAAGTTTGTTTCTCCATTCTACTGCAGGGCCCCAGTGGCTGTTGAACTACCAGATACCCAACCTTGGGTTTAAGAATTGGGTTATTTGGTGGTGGTGGTTTGGGGTATTTTTTCCCCCAGGCTTTGCACCGTGAGCCCGGGAATAGGGCCTCTGAGTATTATCTTCATTTAAGAACCGTCATTACTTCTAAAGAGCGTGTGGCTCCTGGTGATCGGTGAGCCAAGACATGTGCCTAATGAAATCTGTTCCTAAATGTGGAGTCGGTGTTCTTCCTCAGCCGTGACACGTGCCGTGTGGCACTCGAGAGCTTACGCGGCGTTCGGGCAGTACGGGGGCTGCTGGGTGTTTAGATGAGGGCTGATACGCAGCCGTTTACATCCTGTTCTGCCTTCGTGTTTCCCCTCAGGGAATGGTGCTATCTGCTGAGTACATCAAGAAGAAATTGGAGCAAGAAATGGTGCTTTCTCAAGCTTTCGGACGAGACTTAGTGAGTAATAGTTTTCTTTCACCCTTGCAAGCTATACGGAAGGCAAGATTTCCCGAAAACACTGGTTTTTAGGGAAACCTCCATGCCCTTGAATCTGTTATACTGATTTCTCGAGTCTGTCTTCGGTTCCTACGCCTCTGGACTGCCAGACAGGCAACTGGTTACTCATTCCCCCACGGCTTTTTTGTTTTGAAACCACCAATACTGCGGAGCTCCTGATTTTTTTGTGTGTCGGACAAAGCTAAGGCAGGAAGTCCCGTTTGGCGGCAACGCAGGACAGGGAAACAAATTAGAAACAAATCGACAGGAACTAAAATCCCATCTCCATGGAGATTCTCATCGGAGGCAGCGGTGGGATGCCATGCTGGCTGTCTGCATGAGCACATTCCTTGTGATGGAGAGCTATCGGAGAGCCCAAGAGAGACGTTAGGAAGCAGCTTAGCTTAGTTTATGTGTCAGTAATGGCACAGCCTGCGTCCCTCTTGGGGAGGGAGCTTTTGAACGGCCTGACTCCCTGCCGTCAGACAGCTGTCCCTTTTCTCATGCCCAAAGAGCGCCTTGGCTTTGGCAGTGCCCACGAGGAACTTAACAATAGCTCAAAGGAGAAAGAAAAGAGCGATAAAAGCCTCAGCGGTTCCCTGTGTCACACCAGTTGACGCTGGGCTGTCTGCCTTGTGATCTTCGGTAGACATAGTTGAGGGATACGCAGGCGTCTGACTTCTTTATGTGGTGCTTTATTCCTCTCTGCCCAGAAAGTGAAAATTGGTTTTGTTAAGTGAGCTGTTACTTACGAGGAATTTTTTCCCGACGTCCTATAGAGCTCAATTGCTACCTGACTGCAAAGGATACAGTGACGTTCGGGGCTCTAGACTTTGCTGGTCTCCTGTGCAGGATAATAAGTGTCGTATTCTGTTTTGTTTGAAGCTGGCTTTGTGGATGGTGGGTCCACCTTCTAACTGATGAAAAATAGCGTAACTAGCTGGATCTGACCCACAAGGATGGAGAGAGCTTGATTAACGTGAGACGGAGCGGCTGGCTTGTGTGTAGCAAATCAAGTACTGTCTGAAGGGTATCTGAAAAAGTGCTATGGCCAGAACATAAATGCCACGCCAGGTCCTGCTAAGGGTTCATCTAGCCCAGTGCATTGTTTCTGACAGTTGCCAGCAACAGATATTCAGAGAAGTATAACAAGCGAGGCGTATAAAGTCTTCAATCTCCCCCAGCGTTCACCTCGCTGACCGTAGCGGGCACGGTGGTGGCCTTGAGGTGGTCTGGAGAAGGAAAATGACACAAAGAGAAAACTTTCGTTCTTGCGGCCTGGTCTTATGTTCTCCGTGTGCGTGCTCGTCCAAGTATCGCCACCACCGTGGTGAGACCTCGTGCCGTGCAGAAGTCGAATGCTGGATTCTCTCTCCCTCTAAAGCCTACAGGGCACTGGCAGAGCTCTGCAGAAAAACAAGACCGAAGCTTTTCAAACATTGTCTTAGGGAACTTCTAGGTTCTAAGGCGTGCCTAGTGCTCCAGCTTCTGAATAACAAGAACTGTACAAGACGTTAAGAGAATAGTTTTGTCTCTGAATTACTCGAGCAGTTGCCAGCCGTTCAGAGCATCTAGGCTTGGAAGACTGCTCTTCAAACTGCTAGGGTGAAATTAATGAAAGCGAATAATTTCTAGAACCAAGGAGACCTCAGGTGTGCGAGCCTGAACTCGGGTATTGTCTGAAAGGCTGTCAGACTTGAGGAGGAGCAAAAGGCTCATATCGGATCCTAAGTAACTCAAACAGCTTGTGTACCTTTCCTTTTTTTCCTTTTCTGCCTTTTTTTTTTTCTTTTAGGAAGGACCCAGTAGGTCAACCACTGCCTGATGGAGATGCAGGAGAGAGCACCAGAACAGAATGAATTCTAGCATCCCTTCAGAACAGGCAACGTTGCAGGGCAGGCGTCTGCTGGGGCTGCCACTGTGACTTAAACCAAACAGTGTAGATCAGAACTCAGCTTCCATTTCAAAATCTAGCATACCCACGCTGGTTGGCATTGGTGGAGGAGCTGGTTAGCTGGAGTCTGGAGTGCTCGTGTAGAGGAAAGGCAGCTGGGGCAAGGGAGCAGTTTTGGGGGTTGCGGACTTACCTTTCGGTCTGACCTCATTTTCTTGTTTTGTTTGTTTTCAGGGGAGAGGAACAAAACACTATGGCCTGATTGTGGTTGGTCATTCCCTAGGGGCTGGCACAGCTGCCATCCTGTCCTTCCTCTTGCGTCCGCAGTACCCGTCACTGAAGTGCTTTGCCTATTCTCCCCCAGGTGGGCTGCTGAGGTAGGTGTTGGGGCGGGAGGACCGGTGAGAGAGAGAGGGGCTGTGTAGTTGTAGCTGCATCACATCCTGCTTGTGATGCTCTGAGGAGCAGCAAAAGACAAGTCTCTGCCCTGAGAAGCACACAGAAAAATGGAGAGGCAGTTTATAGGAGCTGTGAGTGTTGGTGGCAGTTCTCAGGTGGCCGTTCTCCCAAATATTCTGGTTTATGACTCAGTTGCTTGTGGTAACAGCTCTGATTTCACCCTGACTAGCAGATAATGTAAGTTGAGTGGACAGGATGCAATTTCCTTATTCTCTGCACAGTGCCAGTGGGTCCTCTGACCGTCTGCTACGAACAGATGCCCAATAAGGGAGATATTTGACCGAATGTAGACGTCTGCATCAGTTGGTCTGGTTGTTTGGGCTCCTTTTGCAGCTGACAAAGAAATTGGCACTTCTGGGGTGTGATTTCTGTCATTCTGAAGGGGGTGCCTGAAATAGGTCAGAGGGATTGTGCTTCTGGGGTGCCTGTATTTCTCCCTCAGCTACAGGGGGAATCTAGGGTAGCTGCCTCAGAGGTCTCTGAAGAGAGGTACGGTGACTTTCTCCCGCTGTAAACTGGAACAGACGTGCTGCTCATGCTATTTACATGGCAGCCAAACAAAAGCATCCCACTTTATTGCTGTGAAGTGAGCTAAGGTCTTTCTAGTCGTGGCAGACAGCACGGGGGCACTTGAAAGCAGCTATAGATTATCGGAAGCTTCTTGTCGTAGTTACTACATCATGTTCTGGGAGCAGCCAAGGGTTTTAAACCATCCTGCTGATGAATCTGGATGTTGTGTGTCTTGTTATGATAGTAATCCCTGGTCTTCTGCAGCTGTAAAGGAGTTGCTCTGCAGGATGCTTCATGAGAAGTTTATAGCTTTCTGCTCAGAGCTTCCACTCCTGAGATCCCTTGATAGCTCGGGCCAGGATGTGCTGCGTTACCTCGACTGTTTCAGAGTTCAAGGAGGTGCCCGTGACTGCCGCGCTTTTGTTGCACTGTGTGTCATGGCCAGGATCGTTTCTAGGTCAGTGGTGCAGCCTCTGCCTGTGGTAACTGGCTCAGAAGATCTCTAGGAAGGTACCCGATGGCAGAACCAGCTCGGAGAGCGGAAGCCTTAATTCCTTCTTATCTTGTTACTCGGGTTGCTGTAGAAAGTGGCCGTCTTAGTTCTACAGTGTCTTTGTAAAGTAGTTGCAA
>VZSC01004060.1:57267-76283 GCA_013398225.1 Steatornis caripensis
CCTCATTTTCTTGTTTTGTTTGTTTTCAGGGGAGAGGAACAAAACACTATGGCCTGATTGTGGTTGGTCATTCCCTAGGGGCTGGCACAGCTGCCATCCTGTCCTTCCTCTTGCGTCCGCAGTACCCGTCACTGAAGTGCTTTGCCTATTCTCCCCCAGGTGGGCTGCTGAGGTAGGTGTTGGGGCGGGAGGACCGGTGAGAGAGAGAGGGGCTGTGTAGTTGTAGCTGCATCACATCCTGCTTGTGATGCTCTGAGGAGCAGCAAAAGACAAGTCTCTGCCCTGAGAAGCACACAGAAAAATGGAGAGGCAGTTTATAGGAGCTGTGAGTGTTGGTGGCAGTTCTCAGGTGGCCGTTCTCCCAAATATTCTGGTTTATGACTCAGTTGCTTGTGGTAACAGCTCTGATTTCACCCTGACTAGCAGATAATGTAAGTTGAGTGGACAGGATGCAATTTCCTTATTCTCTGCACAGTGCCAGTGGGTCCTCTGACCGTCTGCTACGAACAGATGCCCAATAAGGGAGATATTTGACCGAATGTAGACGTCTGCATCAGTTGGTCTGGTTGTTTGGGCTCCTTTTGCAGCTGACAAAGAAATTGGCACTTCTGGGGTGTGATTTCTGTCATTCTGAAGGGGGTGCCTGAAATAGGTCAGAGGGATTGTGCTTCTGGGGTGCCTGTATTTCTCCCTCAGCTACAGGGGGAATCTAGGGTAGCTGCCTCAGAGGTCTCTGAAGAGAGGTACGGTGACTTTCTCCCGCTGTAAACTGGAACAGACGTGCTGCTCATGCTATTTACATNGGGTGCCTGTATTTCTCCCTCGGCTACAGGGGGAATCTAGGGTAGCTGCCTCAGAGGTCTCTGAAGAGAGGTACGGTGACTTTCTCCCGCTGTAAACTGGAACAGACGTGCTGCTCATGCTATTTACATGGCAGCCAAACAAAAGCATCCCACTTTATTGCTGTGAAGTGAGCTAAGTTCTTTCTAGTCGTGGCAGACAGCATGGGGGCACTTGAAAGCAGCTATAGATTATCGGAAGCTTCTTGTCGTAGTTACTACATCATGTTCCGGGAGCAGCCAAGGGTTTTAAACCATCCTGCTGATGAATCTGGATGTTGTGTGTCTTGTTATGATAGTAATCCCTGGTCTTCTGCAGCTGTAAAGGAGTTGCTCTGCAGGATGCTTCATGAGAAGTTTATAGCTTTCTGCTCAGAGCTTCCACTCCTGAGATCCCTTGATAGCTCGGGCNAGTTACTACATCATGTTCTGGGAGCAGCCAAGGGTTTTAAACCATCCTGCTGATGAATCTGGATGTTGTGTGTCTTGTTATGATAGTAATCCCTGGTCTTCTGCAGCTGTAAAGGAGTTGCTCTGCAGGATGCTTCATGAGAAGTTTATAGCTTTCTGCTCAGAGCTTCCACTCCTGAGATCCCTTGATAGCTCGGGCCAGGATGTGCTGCGTTACCTCGACTGTTTCAGAGTTCAAGGAGGTGCCCGTGACTGCCGCGCTTTTGTTGCACTGTGTGTCATGGCCAGGATCGTTTCTAGGTCAGTGGTGCAGCCTCTGCCTGTGGTAACTGGCTCAGAAGATCTCTAGGAAGGTACCCGATGGCAGAACCAGCTCGGAGAGCGGAAGCCTTAATTCCTTCTTATCTTGTTACTCGGGTTGCTGTAGAAAGTGGCCGTCTTAGTTCTACAGTGTCTTTGTAAAGTAGTTGCAAGAGCATGGAGTATCTTCTTCCTTTCTGCTGTCCTGGCTGTTCCCAAACTGTTGGAAAAGGATTGTGAGGCACTGACTTAAAGTACTTCCTTTTCCAAGTCTGTTCAGAGCCACATGCAGAGTAATGTTGCTCGGGGCATGCAACGTGAATATCACGCTGTTCTTTATCAAGGTGCAAGTCCCAAAAGCCTCGAGCAGCCTGGGTTGTAGTTTTTATAATCCTGGTTCACTGTTTGGTAACCCCTCTGGCACCGGTGGTGAACTGGGAGCGACATGCAGTTTGCTGCTAGTGAAACACTGTTTGCTTCTTCTTGGTCCTGTTTCTCTTCCAGTGAGGATGCCATGGAGTATTCAAAAGAGTTTGTGACTGCGGTCGTGCTTGGCAAAGATCTAGTGCCCAGGCAAGTTGAGAAGTGTCTGCATTTCTTGATGAGTATCTACTGTTCTACACCAGTCACCTGTTTCCTATCAGAACCACCTCCATCATCTCTGTATTCAGTTTCCTCATTTACCTGTCCTTGTATGCTTCTTGCTTGTCTTCCTGGTTACCCGTATCGCCGCATCTTTACCTGGACATCTATATTGGTGTTTCCACACCTTTTTATAGGCGTGTCCCTCCCCGTCTCTCAGCTGCCTGTTTGAAAGGAAAGGGTGAATAACCTGCCCCTGTCATTGGACTCATTGCGATATCTGACACGTCAATGCCATCTTCCTGGTTGCCTCTGTTATCTCGGACCTCTTCATACTCTGCCCTGAGCTAGATGTGCTGTCAGCTCCTTTTGTACTGGTTGTCCCTCAATACCGATTCCATATCGTCTCTCATCTCTGACCCAGCTCCCTCGTTTCTGGTGTCTTGGCATTTTTCACCCTCTCCCGGGACACGTTCTGCTGAGCAGGGCATTGGACTAGGAGGCAGACAGCTTGGGTTTTGCTTTTGCTTCTGCCCTGTTGTGTGACCTCAGATAAAGGGTGGCATTCCTGTCTGTACAACGTAAGGCCTGTAGAACTCGGTGCAGGAAAGGTACCACACGGTGTTGACTACGCCTTTCGGTAACCCGTATGAGAAAAATCTCATCCATCCTGTAATCTGTTCAGTGGTGTCGTGTAGCTCGGTGCCACCTTTCTAAATTTTCTCTTCTGTGTCATCCTGTGCTTGTTTCTGGCTCGCTTGTTTCTGTGGTTGCATCATCTCCCTCCTTATCCGTTCATTGACCTCTCTCATGTCTGTGTTCACTGATCTGATTCTGCTATTCCATTTCACACTCGTTCGTTGTCACGATGGCTTCCTGTGGCTTTTTAACCCTGGTTACTGCTCCTGGGTGGTGCCACGGCCCACCTCTGAAATGATCCGCGTTATGACGTTGTTGCATTCTTGCATCTTTCATAGCACGGTTTGGTTTCTTGTTCTTCTGCGCCGCGTGTCCCTACCGTCCTGTTACCTGCCTGCGGTTCCCCGCCCGGCTGTTGTAAAACGCATCTTGCTCTTTTCCAGGATCGGTCTCTCTCAGCTGGAGGGATTTCGCCGGCAGCTTCTGGATGTTCTTCAAAGAAGTAACAAACCAAAGGTAAGAGGAAAGATTAACAGACACCCGAAGGCGAGTCTCTGAGCAGCGATGGCAAATTTTTAGTGTCACACGGCGATACTGCAGACTTCTGCCTTCCAGGTCTCCCGTGACTGCTGTTCAGGTAACCAGAGGAGTGACGGCAAGAGCTGGAAGGCGCTTAGGGAGGTCGGGGCCAAGGGCTGCGCTGTTTGCAGGCTGTGTGACGGTTCTGGCTCACATGCTCTTAAGTTCACCGTCACAGGTCTGAAGTAACCGAGCAGGAAATTTTCTCATCCGAGCCTGTTTTGAAGGCTGTGTTCCAACTGTAGCTTTTCTTGGCCAGTGACAAATGGTGACAGGCTAGGAAGTACAACAGTTGTCTGCTTACAGACGCTGCTGCGTGCTGTCTGGGTGGTGCTGTTCTAGGATAAGCGGTCTGTTAATGTTTGGGAGCTAGGAAATGCGGAAAGTTGTTCCTCTGCAGGCTGCTTTACCGTTACGCTGAGATGGCAAAAACATAACACATTAAGATTGTTAGGGGTAAGATATTGTAGAAATGACCTGTAGAGGGAGAAAACTGAGCTTGCCTTTATTTTTCTTGTTAGCGTTCTATGTCTTTTGTGTTTTGGCTTATGGGCTTTTTTGGGTTTTCGGATTTCTTTTAGTGCATAAAGGCAGGCCTAAACAGAATTTTTGTCTGTTTGTGTTGTATAGTCTTTAGCTTGTTCTTGTAGATTAAAAATTCAGATTCCGTCTCCCTCGCTTATCCTGGAAGATGTTAAGTTACCAGTTGATGCTTGCTCTAGATCCTTAACTCTACAAAAAGCTCCAGCGAAAAAAGGAAGGATGAGATTAGAAGTTGCCATGCCTAAGGTTAAAATTGGGAAAGGAAGAAACCCCTTTTCTGGGTGGGGTTATCCCTGTCTCTGGGTCTATTATTTAAGCAATCAGGGCACAAGACCTGTTTCTCTCTTTAGTGGTATTAGGCATTCAGTTTAAACCTACCAGTAGCGTTCTTGTGAGATGACTCTGCTTTTCTTTGATGTTTTTCTCTTCTCAATGTTCTCCCCCCTTTCTCTTGTGTGGAGCAGTGGCGAATCATTGTGGGTGCTACCAAGTGCATTCCCAAGTCAGAGCTCCCTGAAGAGACAGAAGAAAACTCAGTAACGAGTAATCGTCTCTGGACCCATCCCAGCGATCTGACCATCGCCCTGTCTGCGAGCACACCGCTCTACCCACCTGGCCGCATCATCCATGTGGTGCACAACCATCCCGCAGAGCAGTGCTGGTGAGTAGGCACGGAGCTGTGAAGCCAGCCCACGGGTCAGGGTGAAGACTTTCTTTTGGCAAAGAACTCCCCAAGGCGGGAACCCGCCCGTGAAGGTGATGTTTTTTCGCTGTCTTGCGGTGACAGTGACTGTGTCTGTGCTGTCAGAATAGGAGGATAGTCATGTCACTGTTGGCTAGTGCAGAGCTGTGGAGCTCTGGCGATAGCGTGTGTACTTTAATACCCTCTCGCTCTGTTCTTTCTCCTGTTGCTTTTTCTGTCTCTGCAACCTGCTGTTCCTTTTGCGTGCCAAAATACTGGCCTGCTCTTTCATCTCCCGCTCCCTGTTTTCCCCTCTGTTTGGATCTCAACTCCTCTTCCAGTTGCTGCGAGCAAGAGGATCCCACTTACTTTGCTATCTGGGGTGACAATAAGGCGTTTAATGAAGTGATCATCTCGCCGGCGATGTTGCACGAACACCTCCCCTATGTGGTCATGGAAGGGCTCAACAAGGTAACGCAGAGAATTAGGATTAGGAGCGGGGAGGGATCATTCGGTGCGGTAACGTGGGCTCTGGCTTGAATGCCTGGGGGGCCCAGGTTTGGGCAAGAAGGGCTCGGAGTGTTGGTGAGGTGAGCTGTAAACACAGAACGGACAAGGGGCTTGGCGGTTCTAGCGTATGAGCCGATGAGGCTTCCTGGGGCCAAGCCAAAGCTCTCTGTGCGTATCGGAGAGCCAGCGAGGTACCCTCAGTGGGGCCCGGTCTTATTAATTCTTATTGCAAGGGCACGTAGGTGCCCTAATAAAACCAGTGCCTTGTCACAGGCCTTTATGTACACGGACGAGGTAGTCCTTGCCCAGGAGAGCTGGCTGTTTAAATACACAAGGCCGTTTACTTTGGAGGGGAGGAGGCAAGAAGATTGTGCTCTGGGCCAATCATACACAGGCTGTTGAATGTTAATGAGGTCTGGAAATGGAAGGTAGATCTCCATCCCAATACCCAGAGTCCCAGACTAGGTGGTCCTTCCAAATCTAACGTCATAATAATGTGAGGTTGGGTGCTGTTTGGTTCCTTCTCTCAGAAGCTGCCCGTTACAGACTGCGGTTCGGGTGAGATCCAAGCTGCAGCAGAAGTCCTCCGCGCTGTGGCCGCAGCCCCACTGTTAGTCTGAGGGGCGACTGAGCTTATGTGTAATGGTTATAGAATGGGTCTCTGCCACTAAGCTACAGTTCCTAGCCATGCAGCTCTACCATGGAGATCTAGCCATGCTCCTCTGCCCTGCTGCTCCTGCCAGCAAGCATCCTGCTGGTCACCTCCCGGGCACTGACTTCCCAGCAGGGCATTCTGACGGGATAGAGTATGGCAGAATTCATTCGTATAATCCTTTATCTCAGGACCTTGCCCTGTGCTTGCAGAAGGCGTTAGTGAGAGAGGCAAATCCAGCCGTCTGAAAGTCCTGAGCCGAGAACAGCAAAGCTGCTATCTCCAGTAAAGCGCTACCGTTCCTCTGCTTGCCTTGAATAGGTCCTGGAGAATTACAACAAGGGGAAAACAGCTTTACTTTCTGCAGCCAAAGTGATGGTGAGTCCTACGGAAGTGGATCTCACCCCAGAGTTGATCTTCCAGAGTCAGCCCTTACCTAGTGGACCCTCAGTGCAGATCGGAACTGGAGCCGTAACAGCGGACAGAAGGAACAGCAGTACTAAGTAAGGATATTTCTTTGAAGGACTGTTGGCTTTAGGTGTGCGTCCTCTTGCTCTTGGGGCATTGTGATCAGTGTTTGTGGAAAGGATAGACCCAAGGGCTGCCTTGGTGGGACTTCTACGTAGCTTCAATATGTCTTGGGTCATGTTGGGGGCGAACAAAATCCTTTGTGTTGCTCAAGGATCTGTGAGCGCAGCAAGGTCAGGAGAACCTAGAAGCCGAGGGTGTGGAAGAAACTTCCTTTCCTCCTTATCCAGACAAATGGGGTTTTCCCTCAAACCGTAAAGGCAAAGCTTGTAGTCTTGCAGCCACATTTCTGTTTTCCCGGGTGATTTATGTGCCTGAAGATAGCCTATACGTGATTCTCAAAAGCTAAGAAGCAGTGAAAGCCATAAGCTTAGCAAGAGGTACGCATTTAAGGCTACTTTACGACGCAACTTGTTATAAACAGGACGCCTGGGACCGTGGATACGGGTGAGGGGAGAGCAGTTGGTGTCCTGTTTCTGAAGGACAAGAGCAGGAAGCTCAGCCCAGTGGAAAGTAGGTGAGGGGAGAAGGCACGTTCCGAGTGCCGAAGGGCTTGTTTACTGAAGGCTGGACCATCGTTGAGCACTGACATCAGTAGCGTGGCAAAGGCCAAGAGGTGGAGGAACATCGAGACGGTATGCGAAGGAGAGGTTTGGCGAAGAGCTCGTTGTTTGTGGTGTATGCGAACGGCTTGCCTCCAGCAGCAAATGGCAGGGAGACTCCTTGTAGGTTTTCAGATAACACTTGAGGCATTGCATGACCAGAGACTTGCAAGAGGCGAAGAAAGGAAATAGAAAAATGCGGGCAAAGACTTATTTCAGAGTTGGAACGCGAGACTTCCATCGCAGAATTGCATTTTGTAGGGCAAATTTGCAGATGAAATGGGGAAGATGAGAGAAGGGAGATGGTTTGTAGCCAGAGATAGCAAAATGGAGTTGTGAATGGAAACAGAAGACAGCGTTGTGGGTAGGAGAGGATTGTTTCTTTGCAAGGAAAGCACTTCTGTGGAGACTTCAGGTAGGGACCCAACAAGAAGTTTTGTGTGTGTGGGAAGAGGCAGGGTGAGATGGTCTGTGCTGAGTGACGGACAGCTGAGTATGTTGAGATAACGCGAGTGAGATGTAAAATCAGAAGAAAGAGAAGACAGCAGATCATATGCAAACGGTAAGGTTCTTGTCACAGAGTGAGTGAGTGGTCAGAGACAGCGAAGGAGAGCTTAGCACCAGAACCGCAGCTGCGATGAAACAGCAGGAACAGGGATCGGCCCATGTTTGCGAAGGCTACAAGACTGAGAAGACAAGCTAGGTCAAGCGGCAGGGAGAGGAGCGGTGGTTTCTGTGCTGTAGCCAGAGCAGACCCAACGAGCTTTTTCCCTTCGAGGTGAGTGAAAGTGTGTGCGTGAGGGAATTCTGAGATGTGAAAGGGAAAGGAACGGCGGAGAGGGTAGAGAGGCTTAAGGGAGGTGCTGGAGTGGAAAGTTGTAGGTTGATTGTGTTTAATTCAAGGTTAGAGCCAGCTTGCTGGGTCAGCCTCCCTCATTTGGGGCTCTTGAAACCTGTTCTCAGATGGCTGTTACTCTGTCGAAGTTACAAAGGTATCAAATATTGGCCTAGCTTGTAAGCCTTTCCCTAGACATCATGTCCTTTTGGCAGGCGCAGCAGTCCTCTCCCAAGCTCGAGCTCTCTTCCCAGGTGTTCCCTTAAGTTCTTGTCTTCAGGGCTCTTGCTTTGGCTGCAGCTGATGCCAGGCGTTGTGTGTGCCGGGCGTGGGGAGCTCCTTCCCTGTGTCGTTAAGACAGCACCGTTCTGGAGGAGCCTGCCTTCGAAGTCTTAGTGTGACTGGAGTCTTTCTAGATATCTTGTCTTAAGCTGGGTGAATTACTTTTTAACCTATTTTAAAGTCTGCTACCCAAAACGGCGGCTGAAACGGTCATGGGCGATGCTCTAACAGCCTCCTGGCATTTGTGCCAGTAAGGTAGGCATTGCCAGCGTGGAGGAGGAGGGAAAGGCGTGAGACTGGAGTGGTTCCAGAGTGAGAGAGAAAATAGCAGGTGAAGGCTAGTCCTTCAACCTCTCTTGCCTCAACCCTCTCTAATACGGAAGGTGCTGGGTGAGAGGGGTTTGTCGGCGTGCGTGGAGACCGCACCATGGTTTTGGGGCACTTCAGTTAGAAGCGCTGCAGGTTTTTGCTGGGAGCAGAACCAGGGCTCTAAGTGAAAAGGGTGCTTGAGAGGGCTCCGCTAGTCAGGAGAACAGGGAGAAGGGCAAGAACCTGAGTTTGCAGAGGGAGGAAACCGTACCTAACGTTTTCAGCTGGGAGGGCAGAGAGGTAAAAGGTCTCTCATGCTGTTGTAGATGGCTCTGGTTAGGGCGATGAGGAACTCTGTGCCCGAGACTTGGTTCTTCCGTCTGTTCCGGCAGCTTGTCGTTCTGGGGAGGGATGCAGCCTCACGCTGTCTGTTTCTCATTGCAGGAGCAAGTCCCATTCTGAAATTAGCTTGGAGGGGTTTTATGAGACAAAGCCACTTTCTCCTGTGCAGAAAGACCCTGTGGAGCTGCTCCTCCTGGATACAAAGGAACGTCTGTCTGTGGAGCTGCAGGACCGTCGCGCTCCTCTCGCGACCATGGAGAGCCTCTCGGACAATGAATCCATCTACAGCTTTGATTCAAGGCGCTCCTCTGGTTTTCGGAGCATCCGGGGCTCCCCCAGCCTCCATGCTGTCATGGAGAAGGATGAGACGCACTGCTTTTATATAGACCCTGCTATCCCTGAGGAGAACCCCTCCCTCAGCTCGCGGACAGAGCTGCTGGCTGCTGACAGCCTCTCCAAGCACTCCCAGGAGACTCAGCCCCCTGACAACGCGCTCAACAGTGGTGGCACTACCCCCCAGCGACGCTGCAGCGAGGAGGGGGCCAGCAGTGAGGGGGACCGCGTTTCCTTAGCCCCTCGAGAGGAGCTGTCCCTCCAAAACGGACGGCTCACTGACGTTCCCAGTCCCCAAGTGCTGGAGTTTGCTGAGTTCATAGACAGCCTCTTTAATTTGGATAGCAAAAGCAGCTCCTTCCAGGACATCTACTGCATGATGGTGTCAGACAGCTCCAGTGACTTTGCAGAGATGCCCAAGTCTGTCAGCGATCAGGAGATCCTGTTGAGGGCACAATATGAACCCAACCTAGTGCCAAAGCCCCCGAGGTTGTTTGCAGGCTCAACAGATCCTTCGTCGGGCATCTCCGTCTCACCCTCTTTCCCCCTTAGTTCATCCGGAGAACTCATGGACATCACTCCCACAGGCGTGAGCAGCCAGGAGTGCCTGGCCACTGACAAAATCCGGACTTCCACCCCCTCCGGGCACGTAACCAGCCCTGCCAAGCAGGACGACCTCATGATTTCAGCCCTTTAGTGCAGGGTAAAGGGGTGCGGCTCTGAGAGCTGATCCCGTAGGCTGAGTGCTGGGACAACGCTTGGACGAGGTGGTCATCGGGTGGTTTGGATCGGAGGAGACGGCTGGAAACATTCCTTGCGGGGTGACGCGGCGATGGCGCGCTGGTGTCTGGAGGAAGGATTGTGCTCGAGTCCCACGCTTGCAGCTGGGCGAAGAGAAGCATTGCCTCACGAGGCCTGCTGCACTGAGAGGGTCTGAGTCGCTAAAGGTAGATGCAAGTTCCCTACCTCAGCCTGTCTCGTTTCGTTTCAGAGGCAGATTCCTTGCCCCAGGGCACCCGCTGAGTTTGGGAGTGAGATACCCTGCTTCAGGGAATCCTCTGGGGCGCAGGCGTGGATTCTCTGAAGCTCGAGGACTGGATAGACAGAAGCAAGGGGGCCAGGCCAGATCACCCCCTTGGTACCGTGTCAGTGGTTCGGGAAAGGAGCGGATTGAGACTTTGGGCCCTATTGCACTACCACGTCAGATCTGGCCCAAGTTCCAATTCGTCGCACTTCCATGGGGATTGCTTTTGTAGGACACTCTCCTGTTTTAAAGCCATTGGGGCTGTATTCTTCCCAAATGCAGTCTCCCCTCCCCTGGCCAGGCGCAGCAAGAACGGGGCTGGCCCTGTGTTTTCTCTCCCCTGGGTACTTCAGTGACCACCAGGCTGCTTCTGAGAGGGAAGGACACTGTTCTGAAGAGCCAAAGCCCTCTGCCACGTCCCTGCTTTGCCAGAAAGAGTCCTCCTGGACGTTAACCGTCGTCACTTCTCAGTTCCCTGGACCGCTCTGAGCTGGCGACGCTCCTGCAGGACTGACAGGATTCTCATCTCAGAGCTGCGTGGATGGATCGAGTTAAAAATTTAACAGGCTTCTCGACGCCCAGCGTTATTTGCTGGGCCCCTGCGGAGCGTGGGAGCCTCTCCTGGGCTCCGCTGGGTCCTCGCACCACCCGTGTGCAGGAATGGGAGATCGGTGCCAGCCTCTGTCGTTGGGAGTTCAGGGAAAAGATGAACTTTTTACTAAGTATTGAAATCTCTTGTATGTTTACAGAGCTGCTAAGCTTTTCGGAAGGTATTTATTAAGCAAACAGGGAGGCTTTCCCTACGCAAAAAGCACGTTCGCTCTCTCCTTCCTGTGCTGTTCCCTCCGGGGGCTGAGGGGAGAGAGGGCGGGCAGGTATGATTGCAAGTCCCCTGCTTTTTAAAGTGGATCGGAGCGCAGGGGAAACCGCGTGCGCCCCTTGCCCACCCTCTCTCGTCCGCCTCCCCACTGCACAACATCGTGTTGCAAAGCTTGACCGAGTCGCTAGTAAAACTACCTGAGCGCTGCTGTGCAGAGCCTCAGTGCCCGGAGGAGTCTGCTGTAGACCTGTCTAGGTAGGCACTTGCCGATGATGGGAGCAGGAGAGAAAAACTACCCATGTAAAGAGTTAAACGTACCGTGACCTGTAGAAGGCCTTTGATTGACAAAAACACTTTCATATCAAAGCTCAGCGGAGTTACCAATGAGTGTCACTGGAGCTCTGTCCCCCCTCGCCGGAAAGGAAATTCCCCATTTTAACTTCCTTCTCATCACAGAGATGTGGTTGCCCTCCTCTGCCCTCCTTAGCTGCGACGTTTCCGTTGCGGGAGGGTGCTGTGCTTCCCAGGAGCTCAGCTCGTGACAAATCCCTGGGCTCTGTCATCCCAAGCCTCTAGGTGTGTTCCTGGAGCAGGCTCCGGAAGCGCCAGGCATGGGTACGGGCTGTGCCGTCCTGCGTGCCGCACGAACAGAGCACGAGCGGTATCAAATGCTGTCAAGTGAGAACGGGAGCGCTTTCTAGCCGGTGTGCGTTGATGTGAACGACTTCAGGTGCCCAGAAGTGAACTGGATTTTGTGTCCAAGTGCTGGTGTCCCACTCAGTTTAGTGTGGGATACTGCATCCCCTGCTCCTTACGAATTAGGGCCTTCAGAAGCGCAGGGGCTTTGTTAAATGGGTGGTAAAATATTGTCCCTGTGGTTTAGGTTCCAAAGGTGACCCGCTGTCTTGAATTGGAGGGAAGAAGCCCTTCTGAATTCAAGGTCACTCGTAAAAGAAAAACGCTTTCACTCTGAGCGACAAGAAGTTGCTTTTTCCTTTGTCGGCCCCGCAGCAAAGAGCGGCGGTGTTCCCCTTGCTGAGAGCTCGTGCGGTTCACGAGCTCGTGTAGAGCAGCTGCGCGAGTGCCAGCAGGTCACCTGCTATTGCAGGCCACGGGGTAAGGCTGAATTGGTGCACGCGCCCGAGAAAAAAAAAAAACACCGAAAAGGTGGTGTCCAGGAATACGCACAATAAACTGGGTAGTTCTGAGGGGGAAGGGGGGCCGAAGGGTGGGGAGGCTGAGGCTAGCAGGCTAGCTCACCTCCCGGTGCAGGCTGCTGGTGCGTGTTGATAGAGCGGGGAAAAGGAGTTCGTTTCTGCCTTTAATTGTCAGCAGAAGGGTAGTAATAACACTTAGCACTTAGGCAGAGCTTTATATCTGCAAAGCACTTTACAAACATTAATGAA
Source organism: Steatornis caripensis (assembly GCA_013398225.1). Lineage (NCBI taxonomy): Eukaryota > Metazoa > Chordata > Aves > Caprimulgiformes > Steatornithidae > Steatornis > Steatornis caripensis. The sequence goes on from VZSC01004060.1 coordinate 69,486, forward strand.
AGCATCATCTCTGTCCCTGGCAGTGAGGTACTGGGGGGTGGGTCTCTCTGAGACTAGGTGGAGCTGCTGGGGCCCTACCCGAGGGCAGAGGGCTCAAGGTGAGGAAGGTGGGTTATGTCCCTCTTAAGAAAAACTTGTTTCAGTGGTGACCTCCTGATGTTTAATGGGTCGCAATATTGCACTATAAAGTCACTTCTGACCGGGGCGTACCTCCGCCACGTCCTGGGAGACGCAAGTGGTGCGCGTGACTGTTTCCCTCTCTGCCATTGGAACTGTGTCCCGGGGGAGCGGGGTTACCGCGCCCCGACCACCTGTAGCAGGAAACGGCCTGGCATGCTGCGTTTTACTGCGTGCTTCGTGCTCTGTGATTATTAGGCCGCTTCTGGAAAGCCTGCAAATACGTAGTGCTTGTGACCTGGGCTTGCCGTAGACCGAGGCAGCAAAGGTGCAGAAGAGCCCTTTCAGTTCAGGTTCTTACTGCATCACGTTATGGGTAAGTGCAGTTTTCTGCTGTCTCTCTTGACAAACAGGTCTCTTCCCAGCCCTCGCAAAGCACATCCACGTCCTTTGCGTTATTTCAGCTTTAAATGTCTCTCCGCGTCTTGATTCTCATCGCTCCTTTGCTGTCAGTGCATTCAGCCAGGCTCATCTCCTGTGTCATCTTGGAAGAGCGTATCGGCAAAGTTTTTCTTAAAAAAAAAAACAAGTAAGCGCTGAGCCTGCAGCTACCTCCTTCGCTTGTACTGCATGCTGTTGCCCGCTGTCTCTGCCCTCACGCCGCTCTGACGTGCAGCTGTCTTTGGAAACACGAAGCGTCTGCAGATAGCTTGACCTTCTGGCTTCTGGTTCCTACTCTTGAGCTTTTGTGCCTTTTATTCTTTCTAAGTTCCCTTGATATTTCAGTAGGCTGTTCCACCGCACGTCGGAGGCAGTGCTGGAAACGCAGTTCATGGTGCCTGACTCCTTAGACCCCGGTTAAGCTGCCAGCAGTTCACCAAGTTCAACGGCACATCCTTAAAATCCCCGCTAAAAGCTTTTTGGTAGAGGAGCGGAGCTGAGGCCGTGCAGTTCCTGGAGAGCGGGCTTTGTGCACCTCAAAATTAAAGCGTAGTAAGTGAAACCCTCTACGCCAACGCGGCTTTGCCAAACAGCCTAACCGGGTGCTCTGCCCTTTCCGCGATCCCCTGGCGCGGCACGTTTCAGCTGACCGTAACCGGCGCTTGTCGTTGCGTGCTTGCTCGTGGTAGCGGACAGCAGTGGAACGTGATCCTGAAGCCTCGAAGCGTTCAGGGGCAACGTGGGAGGCCCTTAACTGGGTGCGCGTTGAACTCCATCCGACAGCGTAGGAAGAGCCTCCGACGCCGCTGCGAATGCGCTCACGACGTGTGAAGGGTTTGGTGCCGCTGTCCGTTTTTTGCACCTGTAAGATGTGCTCTGACCCTTTTGGGTGTGTCCCAGGTGGAATAAAATAATCCTGTTGATAATATCTCAGTGAGTTTTGATTGTCAAGCCCTTGGCGCGTAACGTTGGCTGGCTGTGGTGCCGGAGGCTCTTCTGCATCAATAACAATTGCTTTTATTGTTGCTTTAATCGTTGCAGTGCCAAGAACACGGAGAGGATCCTGCTGTGCTGAGTACGTACAAGTGCTGAGCAGAAAGCAAGCTCTTCTCCGCTACTTACCGTTATGCCCTCTGCTTCCCTGGGGAGCTACCCTTTCCATTTGGAACACGTGTCTTCTCCCAAAACTGCTGCCCTCGAGTCCTTCCTCTCTTGTTTGCTCCCTGTTCCTGTCACCTAGCCAGCAGCTGACTTCTCTCTCTCTCAGTTGCTCTGTCTCAGGACGATGGTGTCTTAGTTCACGTCCTCGATAGCACCGGGGAGCAAAGCGACTCCCCGCCGTCTCGTGATGACGCAGCACAGTCGGAGGGGATTCCTGTCTTGATGCGCTTGAGAGCTGCCGTCCTCTGGCGGATGGGGCTGTCTGGAAAGGTCAGAGCGCTGTCAGCGCCGGGAGGTTCTTTGGCTGTCTCTGGCTTTTGCTTACCTGGTCCGTGGTCAGTACTTTCAGCGTTCGTCATTTCTGCAGCCTTGGAAGAGCTTTATTCGGAGTAGGCTGGAGTCGTGGGAGATACTTTGCCCTCTGCAGAGGGCTGAGGTGGCAGAGCTGCCTGCGAGCGTAGACACACAAACCCAGCGAGTCCCGTTTCTGTGCTTTTAGGACGCTGTTGCTTCGATCGCGATGATAGCTGACGGTCCTGAACAGGGTTTAGGTCTCGGTGCCAATGAACGAGGGCACGTGAGAAGGAGGGAAAGCACCAAGCGTGGGGCGACGGGATCGCTGTGCGCTCCTTGGAGCTGTCTCTAACAAGTCTGACTTGCCGCCGTGTCCTGCCTCGAGCAGAAGAAACGCCGCAGGGCTGATCTGTACCGAGCGCAGCAAACTGGGCGAATGTGGCATCACTTTCTCAAAGACCATCTCCCAATAAGGTTCACCTTTGGCAGTTTGTAATCCAGGCCTAATTAAGAGGGGTTTTTAAACCTTCCCGTAATATCTTAAGTGATTTTGTTTCGTTATCAGGTGTGTCTGATTTTTTTTTCAGTGCTCTAGATTACGTGGACCCCGGTCTTAACGCTCCCTACAAAGCTTTTCCATGTTCCTGGTTACTACTGCGTCCCGCTTAAACTCATTTTAATCCTTCCGGTACCCTGCTTTCAGATGGGGCGATGAGGTCTGTGCGTGTTTGAGAGCATCCTGTTGATTTGTAAAATGGCCTCTTCTTACGTATTCTTTATGCGCTTGGATGTTTTCTTTTTTTTTTTTAATCTGCCTGCAGGCAAAGAGCAATATTGTCACTGCATCACCCACACAGCTTCCCAGTTTGATTTGCAACTCGGGGCATGTGAATAATCAGAATTATCCCTCGCAATGGTGATTAGTTGGGGTTAATCATTGCTGAAGAGCATGTGGTGGTGTGTTTAGAGGTTGTCTTTTGTGGCTACGTAGGGACTGGGAGAAGGAGCATCGGTTCTAGCTAGCCCAAAACACACACGGGGTGCCACTCGCCATTGCACTGGTGCCCTGGTGCTTGCCCCTCTCCTAGGACAGCCGTTAGGCTTTTCTTGTAGAGGAACGGGATGTGTATTACCTACGCAAGCTGTACGCGGGGTCCTTTACGCGTTTTACAGTCTGAGTGAATGGGTTTCTAGATGGGGTGAAACTTGGAGCGTTCTTAAAGTCCAGCTACGGAGCTACGAGCTCCTCCCTGTTTCGGCTGGTGAGCGGCTGCCGCGTGCGCACCAGTTCTGCCCGTACTCGCCAGCGCTGCCCACATCTAAATCCCAACGCAACGATGGTGCTGGAGGGCGTTCTAGCCCTACCCTCTTGCATTTCCACAGCCAGCGGACACCCTTCTGTGTCTGCCTTGGGAATCGGCTGGACTGGAGCCCGTACTCGACGCTGGGTTTGCGCCGTGCTTGTGCGCACCCGCCGGCACGCTCGCTTCCCTTGGCAGCACGAGGACGCTCTGGCTTTGCAGCAAGGGTAGCAGTAGCGTTTGAGTGCCGTTTTTTGTAGGTATGGTGGTTGCAGCTCCTGCCTGCAGAGCACGTTAAGCCACGCAGGACAGTAAATGGCTGATAAAGCGGTTTAGAAGTCTTTAAACGTGGTGCGGAGATACTGGCAGGCACTGAAAATAACCTCTGGCCCTCAACAGACCTAGCAGCTTTGCTTTTTACTTAAAAGCTCCTTCAGCTTTCCTCCGATCTGTAGCATTCCATTTGCTCCTTTCTGCTCAGACAACTGCGGTCCGAGATGGCTTTTGCTGACAATCCCTCCATGCTGTCGCTTGGTTATCATCCCTTCTGTTTAAGTTCACCCCGCTAAAGCTGGATTTTTGCTGAGAGCTCCGATTTAATTTTGCTGCCGCCAACAGACTCTGAGAGAGCTGCTCTGTGCTTCAGGAAGCACGTGGCCAATCTCTGCAATCCTCTTCCTAGTTGGAAAAGCGTAGCGTGAGGAGGTATTTGTTGCCCAAGTGCTTCCCTCCTTAGAGTTCTGCAGCAGCAAAAGAAACGAGGTGCAGAAGTACAGGGAAATAAAAGGGAAACGGGTCGAGTATCTAATGCGCTGAGCCTGAAAGCGCCGCGTAAGAACAAAGGCGGATTCAACGTGGATGGCTGTTGCTTCTTAGCTGTGAAACGTCAGCTTCTTGCCTGCTTCCCTGGTGCCTCTTCGGCACCTGGAAATGCAGCAGTGGTTTTGCACAGACTGCTCGGGTGCTTCGGAGGAAGGAACGTGTGGCGGAGGCATTGGAAAGCACCGGCTGCATCGGGCTTGTTGCGCTGCAGCGCTAGATTTAGGGAAGAACTGCACGTCGTGTGCCAAAGCTCCCTCTCATGGTGCTCCTGCGTGGTGGAGGCGATGCTCCGTGTCATGGGCCGGGTGCATCCCGCTGGAGCCAAGCGTTCCCTCTTCTTGGCAGCTATGGGAAGGGCGAGAGAAAGAGAGACAGCAGCTGGCCGTGGGACTCGGTCCGGGGGTTCCTTGCTCTCCAGCAAGGTGGTCATACTGGTGTTACGGGTCAAGTCCGAGAGGTACGTGATGCAGATTGTGCCAATGCTCATTGATTATTTTCTTCTCCCCTCGCTGCGTGCCTGCTCGGTTCCGTTCAGGGACGGAGCCACTGCCCGTTGCAGTGAGATCTGGCCCGTTGGACGGCAGGGACGCGCCTGCGGACCCGCGGTTTGTTTGCTTCAGAGTTTTATATTCCAGCTCAGAGTCGGGGCCGTCGCTCCCAAGATGAGCATCAGATCCGTAGCAGACAGAGCCCGAAACCTAAACCCTATTAATTTCTAAACCCCGTGTCATGAGTGGAAAAATATTTTAGGAAGGAGATCCTTGACCGTAACAACAGCCAGCTGCGCGGAGGGCAGCGCGTTCTGCGGAGCAGCGAGGCTGCTGGCTTCCTCGCGTGGCACAAGCTGCCACGCTTCTGCTGCGCTGCTTTCTTCCCCGTCTCCCGACCGCGTCTGTGCCCAGCACGTCCCTGAGGGCTGTCCGGCTCTGCGCAGGGGGACGCTGCTAGCCTAAACTTAGGCTGCTTAAGGGCACGCACCCTGGAAATTCAAAACAATCGAGGAGAGAACAGGCCCTTGCTTTGTTGTAGGGGCTGGCAGTCCTAAACAGCGTCCGCTGGTTCCGAGCGCTTTGCTGTCTCTGTTACTGTTGTTTGCTTTTGTTTTGCTTACCTTTTGGAGTTTGTACCTGTTGCGCCTCTCTTTTCCATTGGCTTGAGGTCCGAGCCTCCTGCTTGGGACCCTCGGGCTTCCTTTCCCGCTTCTGCACGTTGCTTCTTCCCTGGGCTCACGAAAGGGGACGCGGCGTGGCCGAGGGCTGCTTCAGAGCTGCCCGCTCTGCCGGGCCCTCTCTTTCTGCCTCCGCTAGGGCTTGCTGGATTTCCCCGCTGTCCCTTGCCGCCCTGGGTCGTAGCCAAGTGCCAATAGCAAAGCCTGACCTGAGGCAAGCTGCTTCCTCGTCCCTGCGCCGCAGTTACCCTGCCAGCCCGCTCCGATCGGGGAACCTCATCTTGCGCGAAGCAAGTGTTTGCCGTGCAGTAGGAAGGGAAGGCTTCCTGCCGCTTCTTGCCTTCGGCGTCCGTGACCTCAGGCAGCATTTAACAAGCCTGTTCACGAGTAAAACTTCCTCTCAGGTCTATTCGTGAGTAAAACTCTTCCTGCTCTTCGAGATCTGGCTCTGGCTTTGCAAGAGCTTACGCTGTAAGGGGCTGAACGAATTCTGAACTGTCCGCTGCAGTTTTGATTTACTGACGCTTCTCTTGTTGGCTCTGGAACAGCCACCAACAACCACTCCAAAGGTAAGCTCTCTTTTTAGGGAGTTGGGCGTTTTTGCTGCTTTCATCGCTGTGTTTTGAGATCTCTTACGTCGCCGTGTCGTCCCGTGCTCTGTTTTTTTCATTTACCGAAGGTTTCTGCCTGCCCAGCGTGTCTGCGTGCTGAGGGCCCCTCTATGTGGCTACTCCTTTCTGCAAAATCATTAAACACAGAGCAGCACAGGAACGAGCCTTCATTTTGGTTTTTATTGGGATTCCACTGCCCTGCTTTCCGTCACGGGCTTTGTGCAGTTCCGATGGCCCAGAGTCGGAGGTTCCTGGTGTGCGTGGCGGTACCGGGAGCGGTCCGAAGCAGCGTGGGCATCGCTCGGCGCTCAGGCTGGCTTGGCGGCACGCGCGCGCGCGGCCTCTCCTGCCTCGGCACGCTACTTCGGCGCTGTCGCGTGTGCAAAGCGATGGCATCGCGGCGCGTTCGCTCGAACGCTGCCGCGCACCTCTTTGGGTCTGAGCTCCTTTATGGGTACGTCCGCAGCGCTCGCTGGTGGCCGCTGTCTGGTGACAAAGTGGCGTCATCTGCGGCTCCGGAGGCTGCGGCGGTGTCCCAGCTTTCCCTCCACAAAAGCTGCAGCTGACTGAAGAGGTGATGTCCGGGGAATAGTCTCAAGCTCCTATCCTAGTGATAAACTTAATTGCTAATGTCAACAGTGGGATTATCGGTGACGGGTTGCGCCTCCCTGCCCGCCTGCGCGGGGCAGCAGGAGAGGAGCGCTCCGCGCTGTGAGACCCTTTCCTTTGGCTCAGCTGTCCGCTCCGGTGTCCTGCCATGACAGCCACGGGGCTGGCCTGCCCTCCCTTACGGCTGTGAACGAGCAGAGACAGCGAGACCAGAGGAACTGGTGGAAACTATTTCCTTTCTCATCTTTTTGTGCTTTTTTTTTTTTTTTTTTTT
>VZSC01004060.1:76413-90657 GCA_013398225.1 Steatornis caripensis
TGTTTTTTTTTTTTTTTTTTTAGTGCCAGCAGCGCTGGGCAGAGCCCAGCCGGACGGCCTCCGTGCCACAGGCGCTGTCTGCTCGTGGGGGGCTCCGTGCAGCAACGGCACACCATAACGCCCTTGCCTCCCGCTTCTCTGACAGCGGACACCAATGCCTCCACGGAAAAGCCTTTCTGCCCGTTTGTCGCCTATCTCGCGCCATGTGCTGGGGCAGCTCAGAGTAGGGTAGCTACGAATTAACTCTTTGACCCCAGTTGCCTCTTTATAGCTAAAGCCTTTTGCTTGTACGGGAGAAACAGTCCTAGGGAGCCCTGAGCTGCTCTGCCTGGCTCTTGCGGGGCTTAGAGCGCTTGCATATGCAATCGGGAAGTGGCGGNTGTGCCACAGGCGCTGTCTGCTCGTGGGGGGCTCCGCGCAGCAACGGCACACGATAACGCCCTTGCCTCCCGCTTCTCTGACAGCGGACACCAATGCCTCCACGGAAAAGCCTTTCTGCCCGTTTGTCGCCTATCTCGCGCCATGTGCTGGGGCAGCTCAGAGTAGGGTAGCTACGAATTAACTCTTTGACCCCAGTTGCCTCTTTATAGCTAAAGCCTTTTGCTTGTACGGGAGAAACAGTCCTAGGGAGCCCTGAGCTGCTCTGCCTGGCTCTTGCGGGGCTTAGAGCGCTTGCATATGCAATCGGGAAGTGGCGGCGGGTGGGGGGGGAGAAAGCACAGGATCCTGTGTCCCCAGGCTCAACTGAGAGGTCGCTGCCCATCCCGGGAATGCTGCCCTCCAAATCCCTGCTCCGAGCTGCCCCAGCATGAAGACTACACGGAAACTAAAGCACTCCTCATGTGCCATTCTCACGTGACTTTTTGTACCTATGTACGAAAGATCCAAACTAATACTGCTGTAAAGAAAGATACAGATTAATATAGCATATTATATAAAGATATATGTATATAAAAGTTTGTGTATATTGTATGGCACTGTGTATAAAATGGATGTCGAAGCATGGCTGGTGTATGTGACTGTTCCCAAGGCTGACCGGCAGAATGATGGTTGTGTTTTGCCTGAGGTTACGTCCTAAAGGATTGTGCGTGAGTTTGAGAGGCGGAAGAAACCGCGCCGTGCTCTCTCGTTGCAGAGGGACGAGGACTATGGTGTCGGCGCATCGCTACAGCTCTCCGGCAGGCTCCGGGGAACAATTTCGCTGCCACTGGGGCTGTTCGTCACCTCGCTAGCTCTCTCTGTTCTGGATCTCAGCCCTTGATGGAGTGGGAAAAACGCCTTGGGGAACATCTCTGTCCNGCTGGGGATGCAGCTGCTGTTGCCAAGAAGGCGCTCTGGCTGTTTGCTGCGTCGGTGGCCGTAGGAGGGATTTCCAGCTTACTGAGAAAAGTGGTTTTCAACCCCTTGGCCGTAAAGCGTCCGGGAGAACAAATTTTCAAATGATTTGTAAGCCAGGTNCGCTACAGCTCTCCGGCAGGCTCCGGGGAACAATTTCGCTGCCACTGGGGCTGTTCGTCACCTCGCTAGCTCTCTCTGTTCTGGATCTCAGCCCTTGATGGAGTGGGAAAAACGCCTTGGGGAACATCTCTGTCCCTTGAGATCAGCGTGACGCTTCTGTGCCCTGCCTTTCTGTGCAGCGCTCGCTAGCTCCGGCTTGGCCCCGTGCAGCGGAGGCCGGAAACGGCTACCTGCGGGAGACTCGGCTCTAGCAACCTCTCTTCCTCAGCGGAGAAGAGAATTTAGGAAGAAACTGGATGCTCTGCGTTATCGAGTACGTGGATTCAACGTGCCGNTTGATGTGTTCGCAAGCCAGCAAGGAAAATGAGTGAGAACTCACGGGAACAAGTAGTTAAAGCTGCCATCTAGTTGTCAACAACTTGTAAATGGAAACCAGCGTTGTGCTAACTAGTTAATCAGCTTTATTGAGGACGCTAGGTTGTGTTTCACTTAGAGCAGAGGAAGCAGCAGAGCACGGGGGAGACAGAGAGCTGAAGGTGGCCGTACAGAAAGCACATGTAAAAACTCACGCGCCGGAAGGCTGGTTAATAAGTCTGCGCTTTTCAGAAGCGGCAACGTTGGGCTCGGGCGCATTGCACGACACCTTGCTTTGTCTTGGAAACGAGGGAAATGGAAACAATTGCTGGATGGAAGGATTTCTAGCTGGGTGGTGCCTCTGGCTTTCGGTGCTTCGATGCCGGTTCACTTGGTGCTTTCAATTAACCGAACAGTAGAGAAAGTCGNAGCTCCGGCTTGGCCCCGTGCAGCGGAGGCCGGAAACGGCTACCTGCGGGAGACTCGGCTCTAGCAACCTCTCTTCCTCAGCGGAGAAGAGAATTTAGGAAGAAACTGGATGCTCTGCGTTATCGAGTACGTGGATTCAACGTGCCGTGCAAAAAGATTTACGTTAGTGCAGACAGAGGCGGTTGATTCCAAGGGACTCCTTGGAAGCGGGTGAGAAAGTGGCGGGGAGAGGAGGAGAGTGAGAATAGCGTAGAAGATTACTCCGGGGGAAAAACAGCAGGGTGCTGGGGTCCTTCTGCGGCGGAGGGCGAGTTCAGATCGGCCAGCGGGAGTTTCACAAGGCAGGGTCTCGATGCCTGGTGCTGTTTACACCACAGCTGGATAACGGCTGTAGTAATTCGTGTTCTGGCAAGGGGAAAGCGGTAAGCGTGGCTTTACAGGGTCGGAGAGGAGGAGGATGAGGGGAGGCAGTGGAAGAGCTTCAGGAGAGGAACAGGAGCTCTCTGACCGGCCGGGAGAAATACAGGCAGGAACAGGAATGCCTGGAAGAAAGTAATCCTATTAACGGCTGCATGGAATAGTTTTTATGGCTGCTCCTGAAGAGAGTGAGTACTATCGGGGAATTAAGGGCTCAAGGGCCGCTGAACTACTGAGTTCCTATAAAAACGCCTATAAAAAGTGCTGGTATGTATAAGTGCCTGCCTGATGCTCTGGTTTTTTGTGGGTTGGCTTTTTTTTTTTTTCCTACCCCTAACGTATCCGTCTCGTAAAAGGCTATTGCCTCTTCTGTAAACACTTCCTCTCGTGGGGAAAGAAAAACATGAAACTCTGGATAGTGCGTACCCTTGTATAAACGTAACGTAGGAGTGACTTGTATAAACGTGCTTAGGAGTGACCGTTTGAATACAGTTACTGAGGAGAAAAACCCATGAACGCCTACACAGCGGGCAGTGTGGATGTTGCTTTAAAACCTGCTTTACTGTGAAAAGCCTTAGCTGGGGATGCAGCTGCTGTTGCCAAGAAGGCGCTCTGGCTGTTTGCTGCGTTGGTGGCCGTAGGAGGGATTTCCAGCTTACTGAGAAAAGTGGTTTTCAACCCCTTGGCCGTAAAGCGTCCGGGAGAACAAATTTTCAAATGATTTGTAAGCCAGGTTGATGTGTTCGCAAGCCAGCAAGGAAAATGAGTGAGAACTCACGGGAACAAGTAGTTAAAGCTGCCATCTAGTTGTCAACAACTTGTAAATGGAAACCAGCGTTGTGCTAACTAGTTAATCAGCTTTATTGAGGACGCTAGGTTGTGTTTCACTTAGAGCAGAGGAAGCAGCAGAGCACGGGGGAGACAGAGAGCTGAAGGTGGCCGTACAGAAAGCACATGTAAAAACTCACGCGCCGAAAGGCTGGTTAATAAGTCCGCGCTTTTCAGAAGCGGCAACGTTGGGCTCGGGCGCATTGCACGACACCTTGCTTTGTCTTGGAAACGAGGGAAATGGAAACAATTGCTGGATGGAAGGATTTCTAGCTGGGTGGTGCCTCTGGCTCTCGGTGCTTCGATGCCGGTTCACTTGGTGCTTTCAATTAACCGAACAGTAGAGAAAGTCGGGGTGCTACTTGCGATTACGAGGCCGGATTGATACAAGGAGAGCAGGAGCCAGGTTGGTCTGCCTCAGCGTAAGGGAAAACTTGGAAGACTGTGGCACGTGGTGGTGCAGGAGAGGACGAGCGTGGGGCAGAGCTCGAGACGGGGCGCGACGGCGGAGCTGGGGTGTTCGGAAGGACGCAGCTCGTGCAGCGGAGGCCCACGCAGCCTGTGCACGTATTGCTCTGGAACCACGCATGTGAGAGCGTGCGGGCTCTTCTGGCCACGTTTGAATTTCCCTGCCTTTTCAGCCAGCTCTGCTTGTGCTGCCAATCTTCCGGTAACGGAGCCTCCTCGAAAGGCAAGCCCAGCTTTCGTGGGTCGATTTGTTCCCGTCAAGTCGAGCAGAAGGGCTCGATCAAACCTCGCTTTCCGTGTCAGGCGACACGGACGCATGAAGTTTGCGTGCCCAGTCCTGGGTGCCCAGTGTCGGTTGGCCGTGCTGCAGCAGAGGGTGCTGTGCCCATGCCGGCTGCGCCGCCTGCCCTGACCGCTTCCCCTGTTGCAGGGGTTTCCAGTACTCAGCTGAGCACCCCTGGGATCAAAATACTGCTCACTGCACCCTCCCGGCGCTTGCTCTGCAGCTGGCAGTGTGGGCCTGGGGACTAACAACAGCAGCTGTGAGGGGCTGGTCCCCGGGGGGGGGTCTCGCTGCTGCAAGGCCTCAGACGTGCTGCGAAGCGTCACAAGGCCCGCGGGGTGCGGTAGCAACTCCTTTCCAACCTGCCCCAAAAGTTTTGGACCAATGTTTTGGTGGTGTTTGGGATTTTGTGCAGATACCCTTCCCCTTCCCTTGTTGCTCTGAATCCCGGCCGTGCTGGTTTGAGCCCTTGTGCTTCTGGCTGTGCTGGTCTCCCATGACAGAGAGGTCTCCCAAAATATGTGTCCCTCGCTGACGACCGTTCTTTATTCTTTTTTTTTTTTTTAAATCAATTGTGGCGTTCTCTCCGTCTTGGGAATGAACCTCTTGCGGTTAATGAATAACCAGCACAAGATTTATCAGCGTGGTCCTCTTGCCAAGAGGAGATAACAGAACGAGCCCGCAGCGGTCTGCTTCCGCCTCCAGCAGCGTGGGAGCTACCTCGGCTGTGTACGGGGTGCTGGAGAAGGGCAGGATTGCATCCTCTGCTGCCTTACCCTGTGCGGGGGTTGATGCCAGAGGAGGTTTGCAGCATCAGCGTGAAGGGCGCTCACAGTCAAAGCAGGCCACCGCTCCGAAGGGCTCTGTGAGCACAGATCGCCTTGGGCCGACCGAGCTCTGGGGGCCAGCGCCGTCTGTCTGTACCGGCCCTTGGGGTGGGGTTTGTTGGTTCACGCCCCGCAGACCAAGGTGCTCGCTTGTGGGATGTGGTGGTGTATGAGCGCGTGCCCTTGCATCGGTGCTGATGATGAGAGAGGACCCATCTGTGGCGGCTTCACCGAGGGCATCTGGCTCAACTTCGATGGTCCATCACGCCCACGAAGGCCTCTGTGCCCATCACTGACGTTTTTGCTCTGTGCTCCATGACGGCAGTTGTTTGCCGGCAGAGCCACGCTGGTCTCCTGCCGCAACTGTGTGTTGAATTGAGAAGTCTTGACCCAAAACTCCTGGAGGGGGAGCGGGACGGGTACCTCTGCTTGGCTTCTCGCTGCGTTTTGGATACAGAGCTCCTGGGAAAGGAGGCTCTTCACTGAGCGTTTCTTTTTTGCGCCCTCTGGGCTGAGGCGGCGGCTCCCAGCAAGGCCTCCTGGAGTCCCAGCCTGCCTAGAAACTGGCAGGAGTTGCTTGGGATCACGAGCGAGAGGCAGCGTTTTGTTTAGGTGGCTGCACGACTTCCATTATGAAACGCTTGCGTTCCGCACAGCTGGCAGGGGGCTCCCGAAATAACCGCGCTTGCCGGGGAGGGGAAGAATTGCAGCAGTGTTTGAGGCAAGGAGACGCTACAGCAGTAAGAAGAAAGCGTTCGAGCAGCCTGGAGGGAGAGACCCACAGAGAGGAGGGGAGAGATGGGGCGGTGGGGAGGAAGAATTAAACGTGCCGTGGTTTCCCAGGGCTGCGTGCTGATTGCTGTGCTGCCTCAGAGCCGTGGAGGAGGATGCTTGCTGGATAAGGCCAGGGGAGGATGGAGGGGGAGGGGAAAGGGTCCTCGAGGCGGGCATATTTACGTAAGCGCAAAACCGAGGAACGAAATCAACTGGTTGGACTCGTGGTGGCAAGCCCTGGTTCTTTGGCTGGCCTGGATTTAGGCTCCCTCGCTCCGGTTACAGCAGCAGCGTTTGACGGAGAATGAGGTGGAAGCATCCGGGAGCGTGGAGAGGTGCCTGCGTCCACCCGTCCTTCACGCAGCGTCGCCTCGGCGTGAGCGGGGAGGGCTCTCCGAAGCCGGGTGGCGCGGGCGGTGTGGCGGGACGCATCTCGCAACAGCGAGAAGGCGAAGCCCCTCGGCGCAACGCCGGGTGCCCTCCTGAGGCTGCGCGGGGAGGGGGTTTGCTTCCACGTTCCGGCTGTCTCGGGGAGGCAGGCGGTTCCCAGGACACGGGCAGAGCAATCTAGGATGTACCGGACGCATCCGCGATAACCGTATCAGCAACGTTGAAGCTAAGGAGGCCGATGACCCCGGAGCAAACGACACCCTGCTTTGTACAGCAGTAACGTTGCCTCTCAACCGGTCTTTGTGTTCCGCTCTGCCTTTCTGTGTCCTCAGACAAAGCTCAATTACGAGAACGGGAGGGAGGTGCCGAGTTCAACGAAGGGAAGTTTGGTAGAGCGTGGTAACACGGATCAGAGCAGCGTTAAGGGTCTCATCCCTCGCGTGCCCCGCTCAGCAGCGAGGTCTCAGACATCCCAACATCCCTCCGTTTGAGCCATGCAGACCACAGAGCTCTTCCTGCCTGAGACCGTCGTGTGAGGTAAGAACAGGATGGCATAACCGGTATCTGAAACCCTTTCCGTAACCTCCTGCTGGCTAGCTCGCGCCCCAGGCCACGCATCCTCTGCCTGGTCGGGGCTCTTCTGTATGCCAGCTGCGGTATCTCGCTGGCAGATCCCACAGCGTGGGTCAAAATCTGACGCTCGTCCCACCTCCGTTCTACTGCTGAGACCACAAACTGACCCACTTCTCAGCCGTACTGATCGAAGGGACGGCGCGTCGGCCACAAGCATCAACGTGCTGCATCCAGTCTCGGTGAAATTTCCAAATTTTTCTCTGTCCTAGCGTTCTTCCTCTCTGCGTGCCGCTACACTGCACCTGAAGGGACTTCAGGCTCGCGTTGGCTGAAGTTAGAGGTCCTTATTTTCCCCACACACGTTCAATTCAGTGGTGCGTTAAAGGGTGGCGCGGACATACCTTCACTGTCAAACTCCATGGGATCTGAACCGGACTCCGTTATAAATCCATTTCAGAACGAGGAAACACAGCTGAGGTAAAAGCCCTCGCTCTGTGACGTATGGCTGGTAAATACACAGCACGGTCGTGGTGGCACGCCGCGCTCAGCCTGCCGTGAGATGTGGAGCAGGACGCGGCTGTGCGCGGCGCGGACCCTGCCGAGGTCTGGCAGAGAGGGGCTGTGCCAGGGTGCCCAGCCATGGGTAGCGTTAGGTAGGAGGCACATTAGCTCCTCGCTGCGGCGTGGCATTGGCGTTGGGCCGCTGCTTTGCTCTTGCTTCTAGGTTTGGTTTTGCGCAAGCGCGAGGGGCGGTCGGTTGAGCACTGGGCTCCTGCTTAAAACCGACGGTGGAATCCAAATTCGCGCGGGTGCCTTTGGAAACTTCATCCTTACGTATGCGTGAAGGGAGAGAGCACTCTGGGAGGAGCAGTAACGTTGGAGGGCGCCGTGTAGAGCAGCAGCTGGCTGAAACAAGAGATGAGGTGCTTTCTCAGGTGCCCTAGGAAGGAGCGAATCCTGGGCTCTTCCAAATCCATTCTTCCTGCTCAGAAGAATCAATGACTATTGCGCTTAGATCGCTGCAACGCTCTAGCTTTAAAATCTGTAACTGTCGGTTTCTGTTGTTGGAAGAGGAGTTGAAGCTGTTGATAGCTCTTCAGCGATAGCATGCGTGAGAGCCCGCTGAAAGGGGTTGGGGACTTGAGCGCGGTTTACGTGGCGGATGGCGTCTCGGAGGAGCAGCGCGCCGTGTGGAGGGCGGCCTGCGTGCTTTACGGGTCGGAAGCGCTTATCCGCGGGGTCCTTCCTAAACACTGAACCCTTGCCTTGCAGCCCCAGAAATTCGGCCGTGGGCTTTATGAAATCTTTAACGATCTGATGAGCGCTTCTCACGCTTGCGTGAGGATTTTTCCAAAGAGCCTTGAACAGGTCGGAGAGCTTGTAAGGCTTGGAAGCTCCCCAGCCCTGCCTGGCAGCCCGGTGCAGCATCACAGAGCAAACCCACAGAATCCCAGACCTGAGCTTGGTTCTGACACTCACTTGCTGTGAGACCCTCCGGAAATCCGTCACAAAAAGGATTCGCTCCCAACCACGGTCTCGGTTTCGGGCTCTCTGGCTTTAGGTACCAGCGGACCTTTACGGGCTGTCAGCGTTGCGCTGCTTCGTTTGGTGGAGGTCGGCCAGAGCTGCAGGAGCTGCTGCGACTGCTGAAGGTGGTTTGGAGGAGGCCTGGGCTTGAAGGCCACCTCTGGAGAGCGCAGCCCTGAGCTCTGCCAGCTCTCGCTGTACAAGCAGCGTTCGCCTACCTGCTTGCAGAGGATGGGAGCGTCGCTGCCGGCAGGGCCTGCCCGCTCCTGAGGAAGAGGTTCCTCTCCGTGCCTCATCCCAGCTGCGCCGTGACCGTAGCTGTCCCCGAGTAGCGACGGCTTCTTGGTGCTCCTGCTGCTTGGCAGTGAAGGGGACCCTGCCTTGCCGGCGGCCTCGGTCAGCACAGAAGATGGGCCGTCTTGTTTGGCAGCAGGGTTCTGGCAGGTGGAAGCCCATGGAGAGACGACCGTGGGAGAGCCCAGAGTTGCACAAGCTCAGTGTCGCACGAGCGGCAGCTTCGTTGGCAGCTTGCTGGTTCCCGTCATCGACTGCATTCCCGTGCAGTTACTCATTGAAGCCGCAGTCTTCACTTGAAGGTTTTTGATCTCTCTGTGATCGTGCTGAATTCACTGGCTGGCTCAAAGAAGCATTGTCGCACCAGATAAGAGCAACAGCTCTTCCCGAGGGACGTCGGGTGGGGTCAAGGAGAGAAGTTTCTCTCTCCCGTGCAGCCAGATAACCACGGGACGTACGAGTTGCGCACAGTCCCTGCGGCCGAGCCACCTGAGCCCTGAACAGATACGAACGCTGCAGAGCACAGGTGAGGCCATGTGGACCATCCCCAAGCGAAGCCTTTACACCGCAGACTCAGCCAAACGCCCCGGAACCCTGGTGCTAGTACTACGTGTGGGAGCCTTGGCAGCTCCTGGAGCAGATGGCTTGTTTTCTCTGTCACCTACGCCACCTTCCCCGCTGCGACGCTCTCGGTTTCGCCCAGCCCTGAGGGCAAGCCCAGCGACCCTTGCCGCAGCGTGCCAACGGCCCGGCCGTCGCCCCCGCGTGACGCCACGGGCGCTTGCCGGCGCGCCGAACGGGGGCGATGGGAGCGGAGCAAGGGAACGGCCGCAACGTGCTCCTGGATCGCAACTCTCGTAACCCTCCTGGCGTCTGCGAAGAGCAAAGTTCTGGGCTGTATCAGTAATTACTAATATTTATTACAGCGGCGCCTTCTTTCTACAGCCTTCGAGGCCGCCCGTAACTTGGCCGTGTTATGGTTTCTCTGCTTTTTAAACCCGGTGGCTGCAGCAACCTGTGCAAAATCCAAGGGGGTTCTTCTCTTCATTCCCAACCATGTAAAATGCGGCTAAATTCAGAGCGTTTATTCTGCTTATGATTTTTTTTATTCGCCTCCACTTGCCTGTGGGCATGTTTTAAGGGAAAAAAAAAAAAAAACAAAACCAACCACCCCAAAAACCTCCCCTAAACCTTGGGTCGCGTACCGATGTACCATATCCCGGCAGAGGAGTGCTGCTGCGGCTTGCTCGCGAGTCCTTGCAGTTGTTCTCACCTGGAACGCACGGAGACTCCCTCAGAGGATAAAACGCGTCGGAGGGTTTCTCTCCTCTTAACGTGCGGTGTTAGGATGTAGCCGCTACCGCGTTCATCGTTCCAAAAAAAAATAAAAACCAAACCTCCGGATGGTGAAGGAGGCCACCTAAACCCCGCTCACGTGGTCCGCGTGCCGCGTTCAGTACGCCCTACTTAAGGCAGCGCTGAATGTGCGCGATATTGCTTAACCGTCCCTCTCTCAAAACGCCGGTGAGGCTGCTCAGCGCAGCCCGACGCCCGGGGAGGCGCGGCCACGGTTTTTGGAAGCGTGCGTCCCGAAGGATACCAGGCAAAGCCGGGCCCTGAGGAAGGCACGCTGCTGGTGTGCGACCACCTCTGGCAGGGACGCAGCCCCATTGCCCCTCCGTTTTTTTGACCGCAGCGAAATCCAGCAACGTTTCTCGTCACTTCGGGCGGCCTTTAGCTCGGAATCAAAGCTGATAGAGCCTTAATATACCAAACAAACGGGTGTACGCGCGCTCTGAGCGTAGCGCACGTGAACCATTCGTACGAGACGCCGAGTCTTCCCGCGTCTCCGACAGCGAAGCAGCAGCTTGTTTGGCGTCCGACGGCGCGGTCGCGGCACGAGCGACCTTGACCCAAGCGCCCCGCTCGGCTGAACGTCGCGTTAGCTGGAGCGACGGTTCCGCCGCCCTTCGAGCACGTTTCTGCGGCCCCTGCGCAGGGACCGAGGAGTCTCTCTGTGCTTGGTGCTGGGGGGGGAAGAGAAAAAGAGACTAAAAAGCCTTCCAGCTGTGCCCGAGAAGCCCGGCTCGGGGCTGGGGTGTGGGGAGGGACGGGGTCTGCTGAACTATTATTTTTTTTCTTTAAGCTGGACTTTGAAATTTAGCGCTGGAGGGAGCAACAGCCACACCTTCCGTGAGTAATATCCCTCCACCCCCTTCTTGGCTCGCGCTCCCGGCCAACCGCGTGGCGTAGGGAGAGCGGTGTTTACGGAGAGCGTGACCCAGCCGGGGGGGGGAAACGAGGAAGGGAGCGTGCGTGGATCTGAGGGGGAGAGACGAGGGGCGCGGGGAGGACGTGGGCTGGCCGGGAGGAAGGGAAGCAAACGGCGTGCTGCGATGGGCACGGGGCTTCTGTCCCCTGGCGCTGCCTCCCGTGCAGCAGCAGCGGATCAAAGCGACGCCTGTTAACTTCCCTGGGTTCGGATCTCGCCGGTATCTCGTGGGGATCGCTCAAGCGCAACCGCGAGATGCCGCATTGCGAGCTCGTTGCAGTACGGGAGCAGCTGCCCTTTCGGGAGGGGGCGAGGCGGGGTGCGTCCCTCGGTGCCGGCAGGAGCGCGTGCCCAACGTCTTCTCCCTTCAGCCGGGTGCAGGGAGGGAGACAGCCGCGCTCCTTGGGCCAGGGAGCTGAGCAGCACTGAGAGGCTGCGAAGGAAAACGAGGTGAGAAGGGCACAGGCTGCCAGCACCTCGCTTGATTCGGACCGAGGAAAAGAGCAGCGATGGGCGAACCAGCCCCGCGGAGGCCGTCGGGTCCGAGTGGCTTGGGATCAGGAGGCGCAGCTGGGCTTTCACGTGCTAACCCCTGCCTTCCTGGTGCAACGTGGGACTAAGATTTTTTTTTTTTTCTTCTTCTTCTTCTTAATTATTATTTTTTTAATCCCTGACAGATCGTACTCTTACACCAACGTAGCGCGCAATAACTGTGCTAATGGTACCGCGCAGGTGAAACCGCGTTGAGCCTGGCGGCTGGGACGCCACGGCCGTGCGCCGGGGGCGAATACCTGGCTAGCTTAATGCCGTTGCCCAGAGTTATTTCAGAAAACCATTTTTGCGCCGTCGGGCTGCCTGTTCCTGCGGTGACTTCGTAGCACGGGCAGTAGAGACGAGTGTTTTGTTTAGCCTGCTCCGCCGAGGAGTATTTATCAGGAGGGCGGTTTGCTGGGGGTGGCGGCCGCTCTGTTGGAGGTTTACAGCTCGGTCCGGAGGGTTACAGCTCCGAGGCTGCTCGGTCTCTGGGTCGTTTGCCTTTCAAATCTTTGGATCGTCTTCGAACCCAGCTTTTGGGTCCGAAAGCAGGAACTTGTTCTTCTGCCAGCTTGGCCTGTTCGCAGCTTCTCTGGCTGGCTTCGGCAGTCACCGGTGAAGTGACCCAGAATAGCCTTGGCCTCCCCTTGTTGTTTTATTATGCCTGAGCAGCTGAAGCGCCAGCTCCCTCCTGCCACTCCCGTAATTTATTTGCTGTCTCCGAGAGACGCGTGGGTGATGCGCCGTAGGCCTGACAGCGCAAGAATAAGACTCCGGGCTGGGCAACGTTGCGGCGGAGCGTCAGGGAGCACGGGGGAGGGTCCTGCAAGCGAGACGCGGCCGGGAACGAGCAGAGGCTCGAAGCGGGACGCTTTCCCGCGCGCCGGCAGCGCCGAGCTAGGTGCTCGGGTCCTGCGCGCGCTCCTGCGAATGTCTTCTGCCGCATTCTCGAGCGAAACGTGGGCGTACGGGGCAGCGTGCTCGCTGGGAGCTCCGTTCCCGACGCCTTCCCGCGGGAGGCTCTTGCTGAGCGGGGGTAACGGTGCTGCTGGGAGGATGGAGGGCTTGAGTCCTTGGCAGGAGCGTTTCGGTCTGGGGTCTAACCTAGTACGGCGTAACGTCGAACCTGGCCCTCGGGCTCCGCGGCGACAATAAATTTTTGCTTCCTTCCCGCGCAGCTCGCGCCTGAGGCTGGGGGAGGCGAGCGTGGCGCAGGGGCGCGGGGCGGTGGGGGGGGGGAAACGGAGAATAACAATTGTCTTAGTGGAAGGAGAGAGGGAAGAGAAAAGGGCTGTTGAGCTCTTTCTGTCCATCCCCGAAATAATAGACCTATTACGATCCCCGAACCTCGGCCCCCCCTCCCCTCCCCAGAGAAGAATTGGTCACTGCACAGCTGTGCGAGCGAGAAAAATATATTTATATATATAAGAGAATCTGCCCTTCTGAATTGGTTTGTGGGGACGGACAAAACGTCATTGTGCGCTTTATCTGCCCCGCAGAGAATGGCCCCACAGTCTGCGGCTGGCAGGGGCCCGGCGTTTGGTGAACTGTGGTCGGATCACTGTAACTTCATTTAGATAGTGTACTGGTATGGGNCCGGGACCCCGCCGGGGCGGCGGCGCGGGGCGCTGGGAGCGGAGCGGGAGCGGGAGCGCGGAGCCAGCCCCGGCCCCCGAGGGGATGCCCCCCTGCGGGCGCCGAGACTAGCCCGGGCGGCCCGTGCATGGCCCAGCTATGGAGGTGGTGGACGAGACGGAAGCTCTGCAGCGGTTTTTTGAAGGTAAGGGGTGCCCCGGAGCCCCCCCCCCAGCCCCCGTGTCGGGGCGGCAAGGGCAGGATGAGGCCACCGCCTTGCGCAGCGCCCGAGCGGCCCCGGGGCAGGAGCCGCGGGCTAGGCGCGCATCCGGCACGGCCGCGGGGTGCTGAGCTGGAGGTCCCGGCACGCCGAGGGCTGGGGAGCACGTCGCGTCGCCCCAGCGAGGACACCGGCGCGGCCCTCGGGGCTCCGCGGCTTGGGTCGCGGCCGTCGCCACGGGGCCAAACTCCTGGGCCCCCCCGCTCTGCACCTGCGCCCCGAACCGCGCTGGACGCGGGCTCGCCGCCGCGGGCTTCGCCGGGCGATCGCTCCTCTTTGGGCCAGAAGGCGACTGATCGTACAGCGGCGGCGCGCGGCAGCGGACCCCGCGCCCTGCCCCGATCTCTAGGCCAGCGCTGTCGAGCCGGAGCCCGGACCCCTCGAGGTACCACGTGTCTGCGGATCACTCGCCTTCCATCACTGCGAACCAAAGGCAGCTTTTACCCAAACCGACGGCCGAAAAGCGCTCGTAGAGAGAATTTGGCCTCTCTATCAAGCACGGGCGAAAGGCGCTTGGTTGGGCTGAACCGTGCGGCCGGGGAGGCGCCGGGCCCCCGACGCCCTTTGTTGTTCCTCCCTCGGCTCTGGGTTTCTTCTTCCCGCTCGGGCTTTGTTGGCACGCTTCGCTCTTCCTTGTTGACTGTATCGTCGCTTCTCTTTCCTCGCTCGCCGTCTTTGTCTTTCTGGTGCTGCGCCTCCGCACCGCGCGCGCCTTGTGCTCTGGTGGGCTGTTTGCCGCACGGGTGCGCCGGTCGAGGGGCAGCAGCGTGCCCGTCCGAGCAGGGCTCCGTTGCGTCAACAGGTCCTGGTGCCGGTGGCGGAGCTTGGGGTCTGCTGGGGTGGACCCCGGTCCGTGGAGAGCAGGTCGTGCGCACGAGTCGGCTCTGGAGCTCGGATTCCCTCCGGAGTCCTCGCGCTGTGCTTCGCCTGCGGTGGGATCGAGCAGCGTGCTCGCTGAGCC
>VZSC01004061.1:2554-90454 GCA_013398225.1 Steatornis caripensis
GGGATTTTGTGGAGTCTCCTTCTCTGGAGATATTCAAAACCTGCCTGGACACATTCCTGTGTAGCCTGCTCTAGGGGCACCAGGCTTGGACTGGATGATCCCCAGAGGTTCCTTCCAACCCCTACCATTCTGTGATTCTGTGATTCTATGATTATCTGTTGCAAAGACTGTTTCCAATGTGGGGTTGTCTTCATCAAGGATTTCACTGATCTTTTCTGCTGTGTCCTTTGTCAGACCTGAGTGCTGCTCACTTACATGACGACACACTTGTCGTCAATATTCCCACCAACTCCACAGCATCTAAAGTATTTAAATAACTTTTTGTTATCAGTTTGAAGATCCTTAGCAAGTTATACTTCAAATTATTTTTAGACCTCTCAATTTCCTGCTTATGTATAACCTATCATATTCTTATGGGGTTCTCCTCGCTTTGACAAGCTTTCAATTTTCTAAATGCTAAGATTTTCCCTGGAATAACTTCCTAAGCTTTCCCATTGATCCTATGGCAGCTTTTTTGGGCTACTTTTCTTTCTTTTTGAGTGGTGACACGCATTTTGCCCTTTTTCCACTAAGGTATTTTTAAGACACTCCAGGCTGGTTTAAGCTTTCTGCTTTTTGGAATGCTCCTTTTTGAATGTTAGGGGTTTGCTGCGTATTTTTAATTTGGAGGGAGCTGTTCAAGTTTTTTACTAATTTTCTCTTTTTTTACATAATCTTTTTTTCTTGAAATTGCATAGCCACATGCTGGTTTTATTTAGTCTTCTCTCTCTTCTACAGTATTAAAGCTAATTGTATTGTGATTGCTATTACAGAAAGGCTATTCCAATAGTCCTTTTTGAGCTATTTAGTGTGCACTATTGATGACCAAATTCAGCACAGCATCTTTTCTTGGATTCTAAGACTTATATTTCTTGAGAGTAGCCACTTAACTACATTCAAAAACGTTACCTCTACATGTCATCCTAATAAGACATTGACCAAATCAATATTTGGGTAATTGAAATTTTCCACAATTAATACCTGATCTCATACCTGTCCTAATAGTCCTTAAAGATATTATGTATACTCCATAATGTCAGCTGCTATTCAGCTTTTCACAAAAAGAGTGACTTCCACACGTACAGACAGGTCGAAATATAAGTGCCCTCGTGTGCTGAGGCCAAGGACAGCCTATCACCTGTTTAAAAATTTTAAGCCAAGAAATAAAGTTATTTTCTTTAAAGACACCAGTCTGGGATTTTCTGTAGTTGAAATATGTTCTGGTAGTAGATCATGTTTTGTGGTATTATTAATTATGCATTTTCAATGAAGGATAAAGGCTTGCACATGATTCGAAATTGCCAAACTATGTTGTCATTTTTTTACGTTCTTAGCATATAGAAACAATAAATTATTTATAACTCTGAGATGACATGATTTCAGAATAATTCTGAAACTGAATTCTCATCTCTTTCTTATTGTACTGAGCCTTTTGTCATAAGAGTTGTAAACAGGATTTATTATCTTCAGTATTAAAACTCAAATTCGTGCTTTGCCCTTTGTATTTCCTAATTCTATGAGGAGGATAGATTTTTATCAGAGAAGTGCTTTATTTAGGAATAAAGTTCTTTGTGTGGCATCAGTGGGCAAGTTATATTGTTCCTGAAATCAGGCAGCAACAAATTAGCTTCCAATTTGGTCTCATTCCTGTCAACATGAGATTTACTTAGTCAACATGTCTAAAATCAGAACAAAAATAATTCACCATGAGCTTGAGTAATTTAATACCTGAAACACAGGTCTGAACTTTTAGTGGCTCTTAACATCCTGCAGCTGTTGTTTACATGTTCAGGATATAGAAGAGGCCACTAGAGGAGACAGAGGGATGACTCCAACTCTAGGATCTGGGGTGTTGAATGTAACCACAACTAGCACCATTTCTTCAGATCTTCTGGGTGCTGCAGGTAGATTTATTTTCATCCTGAGTGAAAAGAGTGGAGGATTTGGATTTAGGTGAGCTACCTGAAATGTATTCTACTCATGGCTAAGATGGCTTGATAAGTTAGGTAGGTAGTGAAACCAGAGGACATCTCTCTCCCATGATTTGAAGAAGATTGTCTATTTGCAACCACTTTACCTCCAGAGGAACTTACTAACTTCTCTGTATCTTTCTGATTGTCCAGGTGGTGGCAGTCTCAAAGTACATTTCATCTCTACTTGACAGGAAGATTTCAATTCATCTTTTAATAAGGATTTGGTTCTTTACCAATTCAGGAATGGCAAAATAATTCACTGAGAAAAGAAGCGACTCTTGGCAAAACCAAGATAAAACTTTGGTACGCATAATTTCATAGCTGTTGCTCAGTAGTGTAGGCAATGACTTCTCCCTTGCTCTGCAGTCACATGGTGTGACACCACACGCTTCCTCATGTTTAGTTGTGCTTCCCAAACAGGGCGGCCTCATCCGAAGAGACTGCACAGCTGCCAAGGCAGAGCATTGCACAAAACATCCTCTTGGGGAGCAGGAGTTGGCACAGTCCAAAAGCATGTCAGGAGGTATGCTAGCGATTAAACACTTGGGAAAACTGTGAGATGGTGGTTGAAACAGTGTCCACTGCTTTACTGCAACTGAACAGCCTTCACAATGTTTTATCTATAGATACAGGCCTTATTTGGTACTACACCAAAGAGGAAAACTCCAGTTTGCCTACGAGGTACATGAATTCCTTGTTAAATTCTAAGAGGCAAGATTCAGTTATTTTGCCCTTCGCATCCTTAATACATCCTCGTTACATTGAGTAATTGTCATGATCCTTCTGTGACAGAGATTATGCTATGGTGATTGTAATAATTCAGGTTTCCAGTCCCTCTATGAAGCTGTGAAAGGGACATAGCTGTAAAGGCATTTTCTCAACCATTGTGCTGAGTTCATGCTTTTGGAACTCAATTTGCTGCCTATTTGTTGAAGTCCTACAGTGCTGTGAGACCCCTCTGGCTTCGTAGGTTTTTCCTATCAAAGCGCAGCTTGAACTGGGACATGGGATGGGTGAAAAAGAATAAGTCACTTCTTAAATTTGAGATTTTCTATATAGTTATTTTCTAGAAAATGATGCAAGATAATATATTTTTAAGGACACTAATGGTGCCTACAATTCTAGATGTATGCCATTTATAAAGGAAATAACCAAGTAATTTAAAAAAAAAAGCTTTAGGAGGTGAAACATTTCTATATTTTTCTCCCTGTGTCTGAAAGACTGTTTTCACCTCATTCAGGCAGATGTAGATAAATCACATGTCTGTTCACTCCGCTCTATTTGACCAGTAAGAACTTTAAGTGATTTTCTGGACAACTCAAAATGTTCTAGTGGAGATTGGAAGCTGAGAAAAACCAATCACACTTCCTGAGGTAAGTGGAAAAATAACCATAGAAACAAAACAAACAAATATAAAACCCTATGAATAGTATTACTACACAGAGAAGAATCTTGATGAAGTGTGAAGTATGATACAGGGCAGCTTGCTTGGGGTTTTACTGGTATGACTGGTATGCCTTTTAGTTTATTAGCCAGGAGTAAAAATAAAAACCTCTGAGGTGAGCCACAGGGAATTCCAGTCACACTTTAAATATAGTCACTGAAATAAGGATTTAATTTAAAAGTGTTAAAAGTGACCAGGTTTTAGAAAAAACAAATTGTTTCAAGAATCTCTCTAATGAAATTTATCACCTATTTAATTAGATACCTAGGCATATAGTAAACATTTATTGAAACTTAGAGGATATCTTATTTGACAAACAGTATTTTGTATAACTAAATATGTCACCCTATGTTTAATTACATGATAAGTCCATATTACTATATGTAACAAGGGAAGACTTTTCAGCAAGTTATTCAGGGAAGTTAGAGAAAAGTAAAAATTTTCCAATAGCATACTCATAAATGCAGATAAATAGGCAGATGCATGTATGCCCAAAATTTACGACAAAGTCCAATGATTTTGCATGTGTCACTTTTTGAAAGATGCTAAAAATTGACCTCATTTCACAGGCTAAATATTTAGTATATTCAAAACCTCTTTCAGAAGTGTTAGAATGGGCAAGCTGAAATCTGTATGGCCAGCATAGCATGCCAAACCATTTGGTTTTTAATCCTGATAATAACTTCCTATTTTGCTGAAGTCTCAATTCAAGGTCAAGCCGTTAAGTCCAAGAAATAACCAGTGGAATATTTTAAGAAAAATTAGTATGGAAAGTAAATTACATATGTTTCCTGAATAGAATTTGGTACTTGAAAGGTCATAGATAAATGCCTTAAAATCCCAGATCATCAGTAATAAAAACAGATCGAGGACATGTACCGGTATTTCACATTTTCCTCTATTTTGCATCCTCAGCCTTGACCATTACTGTCTGCAGCTCTGCATATTTAATCATCTTCCGACTTTCTTCTGCAATTGTAGCAAAGGCATCACATTTGAAGTAGAAAATGACACACTGGGAATTGGACCAGAAACTTCTGAAAGACAATGACAAAAATATTTAACTACTACTATTGCCTGGGATAAGAGGTTTTAAAGTATTTTTAGCTTAAACTGCTGATTGAAAAAATTCCTGATTATGAAAATTGTCAAGTCTTTCTGGTTTGGGTTTTACCAGTTTAAAATAAAATAAAAGAAGCTGTTGTTATCTGTTCTGTTAGTATCAATATTAGGTATAGGAACACACTAAGTGTGCTTTAATGGAAGGCTACTAAAAGGGCAAATTCCAATCCAGACACGCACTACTACTAAATTTGATCTGGACTTTGACATTGTTCTAGCCTGCCTCTCCAAAGGAATTCAGGACATAGCCCCCTGCCTCCTCATTTAGTTAGCACTAAATACAGCATGCAGTGCTTGGCTGCCTGGCAAAAGGCATGAGCAGGACAACACTTTATGCTCAATGAGAGTTGACAAAAAAAATTAACTGATTCACCTTGAATCTGCAAAATGTGTCCCATTTTTAACGTTCTCTAAAGGGCTAGGTGCCCACCAAACTTGATAAGCTATGCCTGTAGGCTTGGTTGTGAATTGCATTCGAGGAAGATGCCAAAATACTTTCGTGAGTCTATCTCCCATTGCTTTAGGCCAATTGCAAACTGGGCAAATATTCAAATTTTTAGTCCTTTCTCTCTGAATCTTAACTTTTTGCCAGCATTGGAGAAAGATGAACAAAAGATCACTGTAGAGCAACAGATCATTAAGAGTAACGACAGTTTAGGATTGTCATGTAGTTCACAGAAGCCTAGTGAAGGCTGCTCAAGAGAATTCACAGACATTATGGAAAACAAAGCATCTGTCTTAGCACCCTTTAGGGAAAAAGACGCTCCTGCAGATATTACAGCAATATTTAGAGAAATAAAATAGACCTGGACAGTCATTCTTCACAGCATGGAAGAGGCTTAAATGAAAGGGAGATGCAATGGATGCTAAATTGGATAAATTAACCAAACGTGTGCATGCAACAGAGAAAGGAATAAGCAACACCAAAGAAAGGGAAGCTGAAACAAAGAGATCTAAGAACCGAGACAGAGTGTTGATTTTTTATTTTGAACAAAGCAGAAAAATTAGAAAACAGAAACCATTGTAGTCTTGCTGAAATAGAAGGTGTAGAATTGGCCAGTGTGATGCTCTGTGTTAAAATCTTGTTCAATTAGGTTTTTGAGCATAGTAAAAAAGCATCATCACATGGTCCAAAGGACGAAATCTGAGCTCCTCTGAGACCTAACAATAGTGCTGAGATTCCAAGATAAAGATTGTGTTAGTCAAATCAGGTAATGCTGACATGGAGCAAGAATCACAAAAGCCTGGCAAGCAAGATAAGGAAGTGCTCCGTATCCAAACCTGAGTACTGAAATCCTACAAAGAAAGAAAGACTGGAACTCTTTCAGAGATTTGTTGGTAAGATGGAGACTGGAGCTTGCAGTGAGGTAATAAACTATTCAAACACGAGAGAACCTCTTCCGATTCTTCTCAACATTTATGAAATTTTACAAATTATTAATTAATCACTTTCAGATTAAATCAGTTTGCTACCTTCAAAATAAAACTTGAAATAGAAGACAGAGTGTAAGAAACAAATTGTATATTCAATCTGAGATATGTGATTAAGTTGTCTCTTCTTTATGAGTTGTGTCTCTGCTGGAAATAGATTTTTAAAGCAAGGATTACAGGATAGCATCATTATACAGTCACCTAACTCCTTTTTTGTACGTGTGAATAGCATATTGACTTTGAGGAAATGCTACATTGTTCAGGGTTTTGAGAGTTGGCTTAGGGGTGGGACAGGGTTTGAGGTAATTTCTGAGAAGGACTTTTGGAAAAGAATAAGGATATTTTCACAGACAGTTCTCTAAATAGAGCCACTTCTTGAAAAAAAGTTGCTTTCTAGAGACCTAGCATTGGACTGTGAAAGAACAGCAACACTGTCTTTTGTCATACTGATGTTGTACTTGATTTAATGACTGTTTCATATAACTAGAAGAGAACAAGGTATATAAAGCAAATACTAGTCTCTGCAGTTCTGATTTCTGCTCTATTGGGAAGCCTCTATGCAAGACCCCAGCACTGACAACTACTTAGGTGGTAGGAGAGTCAAATAAAGTCTTTGTAATAAAGATGATTTCATTTATTGTTGAGGGAATATGTGTTAGCTTACAGAGCAACTGCTTATGATGGCCTGCAGACAAATGGTGCATGCAGGCTTGCAGCAGTGAAGGACAACCTTTCAGTTCCCCTTACACACTCAATACAACCCATCTGACTACAATCTCTTCAATGCCTACATCGGTCAGTGTCTGCTTGGATCTACTGCAACATAGCTGAGGTTGGTTCTGACCAGTCTTAACATTTCAGGATTGTTGCCTTGCTTATGATTACCTCTCCTTTTCCAACGTTCATTCTTAGAATTCCCTCTTTCCCCATTCCTCATCATTTGGTATTTGTAAGTTTCTAATAGGTATGCACATTTGCTAAGATAGTCAGCCTCTACTAACAATTACTAGACTCCTTCATGGTCTTGGTATTTCCTTACTGGTTCTCAAATTTTCTGTGTCTGGCTATAGCCTGTCTGAAGTCCTCAAATACCCAGCAGACTAACATCTATCCTCTTTAGTGTCAGCTTGTTTGCCATCCTACTGGTACCAAGGAGTCATCACAATTTTGTGTTGTTCCCAGTTGTCTTCTCCTTTGTTTCTCCTTCTTATACTGCAAGATCATAACCAGTTACTGGCTTGATGTATGGGAATCCGTATTGTACCTACTAAACTCTATTAAACGATGGACCCTTTCCAACTTTCCTTAGCCTATCTCCTTATATGACATTAAACTCTGCAAGAATATCCTACTAGAATATGACATTCAGCAAAAGATAAATTCCCAATATGCACTGCTCTATAGCCATGACCAGACACCCAGGGTGTGAGTTACCATGAAGTGTGAACTGAACTATCTGTTGGTTAGTGGCTTATCTGTTTGAAAGGTGCATTCGCCACAGCTTCACTGTGCACTTCAGTAGAGTTTTCTAGCCTGCTATTGCTCATATCAGGCTGGGGAGGATCACGTTGCGGCTGGCCCCAGGGGACCAACTTTGGCCAAGTGAAACCACTCTCCCCTCTTCTCATTTTTGATGTGAGCATGCCAAAAGACAGTCATTACACCCAATCTCTAAAGCTAATGTTTTATTTAAAGAACAAAAAAATCAACCAAACTACAAGATAACTCAGAAGCCTCAGAAACACTGGATGAGACAGATTAAACAAGATGTTTGGAAACAACCTTTTTTCCATACTGTATTGTAAGTGTGACCTTCAGCATCTATTTATTTTAAGGAAAACTCCAATCTCTCTCTCTCTCTCTAGGCCTTCCTTATAACTTTTCAGGAAAGTCTCCCATCTGTCACTCCTAAGAACTAATTTGGGACCGCTTCCCTTACTGGGCAGGACATCTATTTTGTAGTCTCCCATTTCTCTCTGCCACTACTTGCTCCGCTCTACACTCCAGTTTTCCAGAACCCATTATACTCATTTGGGCTACTGTGAGAGTAATCTTTCTCTTTCTCCTGCTTTCCAGGAGAAAAGAATATTTCACAAAGTGTAGTATCTAAAACAAGGTAAACATAACACTTTCCTGATCCCCTGCATAACCTTTTAAACACAACATAATGTAAATACACAAATGAGACAGCTCTACCCATCTGTTACAATTTAAAGTGCTCACATTAAATTGTAATAACATAATTGCCTGGCACTCCTCTGAAATTTCTGTCTTGAGAGTCTGGATCACCTAAAGTCACGTGGTAGCCTTTCTCCTCCTTCCTGTAAAGTTCTCCTACACACACATGCATGTTTATTCCTTTTCTATCCTGAGTAGCTGCAGTGTTGGGACTGCAGTTCCATTTCTCAAACATCTCACTCTTTTTGACTGTTTTTTAAGAGTATGTGTGCTGCTCCATTTGTTGTTAGTTTGCCTCCATTCCATTTCTGGCTTTGATTGATGTTACCCCGTTCTTCATCCTGTCGTGGCAATCTTCATGTTGATCACTCTCTTGGTGAGCTGATCCTTCCCTGCTGTTTGGAGACCTTTCACTAGAGTTATGCCTCTTTCTTTTGCTCAAGCACCCTCCCCAGAAAAGAGAATCCTTTGCCCCTTGTATGAACCTTCTTTTCAGACCAGTCTTTCTGAAATCTCAAGAGTTGCATGTGGATGCCAGAAATCTGACCTCTGCAATGCAAATATTTGCTTCAAGATCTATATACTCACACCTGTGAATGAAGTTGACAGAAGCTGCAACCAACTGTGTATGGTTCTATGCGTTGTTACGTGTTAGAAAAACAGGTCATTTAAAAATTAGTCAAAATTTAAGTAAAACTGTTGACTTTAACCCTGCGTGCCTCAAATTCCCATCTGCAAACTGCTTGTTACATAACCTCTGTCTTCTGAAGAGGGCTTTTGTGCAGCTAAATGTATTCATGTTTGTGAGAAATTTCAATGGTGCGGGAAGGATTCCTATAGTAATGTTCCCAAGGGAAAGGATAATTATTTTCTAGTGCTCGGTTTGTTCAGTATACACATATCCTAGAGCCATATGGTGAAAACTGAGGAACAGACAGACAAATAAACAAATATTGAATGCCTACTCATTAAAAAAGCAGCGTCCAGCCTATGTACAGAATGGGGCAAGGGTCTCATGGTTAGTTCAGATTGTGGCTGGTAATGGAACGAAGTACAGGATATGTTAATTAAGACAATTAATAACTCTGGGAACTGAATTGAGGCTGTCCATGCCGCTGTTACTGTGGTATTTCCTAATGTAAAGTTGGATGACTGAAAATCTTGGTAAAGTTGTTTTAACATAGGTTTTGTGTAAAATATCAGAGATGTATAAATGGCATGAAGAGGGCTGGTTTTCCCCATGCAGAATTGGCTTGTTGATAATCCATGATAACACTAACAAAAAAATATCCCATGGTAGATCATAAAAATAATGTTAAAGTAACTTCTTTTAATATTACAATTGAAGTTAATACCTCTTGAAGAAATTTATTCGAGTTGTATTGTCGTTTTGAGAGTGACTAGTTCTGGTTTCTCCCACTCTGCCATCAGTTTGTTTACAAGAATTAATCAAATTTGTATAATCAAATTGTACCTATTATGGTATTTTGCTTATTATAATGTGTAGTAATTGCTTGCATATATAAATTTGTAAACAGCAGGTACCATATTTTGATATATAAGTGAGACCAAAAATACATTATTGATGACTTACATCCTTGCTGAGCTGCATAAAATTTAAAGGAAGAGCAAACCACTTCTATCAACTGTTTGCTCTGAAATAGTGACTAGAATTTTTATGTGGCCTAGAATACTCTATTATTTCTCACCACTACCTTTCAACTTTCTAAATTAATTATTTTATAAAACTCAAATAAACTTTTAAAGAGTCTGTGTGGGGAAATGAAAGCATTTAGGTCCTCTGGCAACCATTCTGAGCCTCCACCGAACTGGGTGACATTTCCTGTCCTAATTTTGATCTGTACTAATAGGAATCATCTCCAAATCCTTTTGTCAGATTGCTATGTACGTTCTGAATCAACTTAACAAACTGCATCAGAAAAGTCTATATCAAGAACTAAAGCTACATGAGATACTCCACTAGATTATACTTGACTAGAAAACAGCTAAATTTCATGGTTCATTTGCAGCCATTACTGATAAAATGATTTGAATGGGAATACTTATACAACTAAATTAAGCTGGTTTTGGTCCATTATGATAGCAGTTCAAGTCTTGGGAAATTACGTTATTTTCATATTTGGAAGCAACAATGAACGTTTTGATTCAAATGCTTTGGCCACATGATTACTAAATACGCTAGCTATTTAGTAGAAGCAACTGTGTTGGAAGACTAATTGATAGGCATTCTAATGGTGTTAGTAAAATATCAAAATAAGCTTCCCAAATTGAGGTAACTGCTTCAAAATTAGGGATTCATTCCCCCTCTTTGCAAAAAAAAAGTATATTATTAATATATTTGTGTCCTGGTTTGAGCTAGGACAGAATCAATATTTTTTTTGAGTAATTTTACTTTTCAGTTAATCTGAGCATTGTCAGTATGCCAGTAAATGTCAGTAAATGTATGACTCAAGTAAAACTCAGGCAACAGAGAGGGCTCTAAAGACAAATCCACACACAGAGGGAAAAAAATTGTAATCAAGTTTGTTCTTCACTGAGAGATATAAACAAATTCTGCATAAATTTTTGCCAATAAGATATATTGAAAGACACAGAAGAACAGAGCAAAAGTATAAAGCCAAGTAGTCATTGCTATATATGGCAAATGGCATTCAACGTAAAAAAAAATTACTAGTATGTATGTACCACAAATGGGATTCTATAGCATAAAATGTTATGGCTCAGTTGGAAGGTCAGAAAGTTTTGGTGTGTTATAAATTTTATTCCTAGGAGTGATTTTTGTCGATATAGTTGTTGAAATATAGCCAGGACAGAACTAGCCATATAATTGTCTAGAAATCTAGCAGCAGGTAACCATGATAAATTATTATAAAGACTTTTGCAATTATACTCTCCTTGATACCTAGAATATGATAGCAAATAAAATAAAAATATCTCTGAGTGGAAAGGTGAAAATTAATGAAATCTGGTTTGTCAAAAGCGTGAAAATCTGTCTCACGAGAAACATCTAAGTTATAATGTACTGCATCCTTGTTGTTCAATCAAGGAACCGTGAGTTTGTAAAGAAAAATGTAAGCGTAAAACGTACTGCTCATATCAACACACTGTGAATATTCACTGTGCATTCCCTAAACTCTCCGGCTGCATTCTCAGCCGATATAAATCTGCGCAGCTCTTTGTTGACTCCAAGTTTTCCTCATTAGATACTCCAGAACCTCATCAGAAATTTCCAGTGTGATTCCCAGAATAATAGACAGTGCTATGGGCATCCTTCTTTACAGGCATTTACAGTGAAATTTATCCTGGTGTAAACATCCAGTACGCTCTCCTTTGCAGTGTTCAGTGCCTGTCTAGGGTCTTGAAAGCAAAAAGGATGAGCCAGGACAGCAATGCGCACAGAAAAAAAGACTTTTTCTGTAAGTGGGTGTCGAAAGCTGCAAATAAGGCAAGCCAGGAACAAAATCTAAGGATCAGCTGTGAGGACTCTATATATTGATTGGAAGGAGTGGGTTCTGCTTCCCAAAGTCCTCAATGCTTTATAGAATGATTTTATGCAGATGGACCAGATTTCACCCAAGGGGAGAAGCCATCGCAATGCATGGCTTTCACAGGAGTGTGCATCAGCTTCCTATTTGCAAGCTAAATATTGCTTATCAATTATTAACATTCAGGAAAAGGTGACTACAGTCTATCTGTGATGCTATAGTGAAATTAGATGAGAACTCAAAAAGCTCTTAGGATAAATAATAGATGATTAACATGTCATATAAATCAATGTATCATGTTATTTTAATTTGTTTGCTTTTTCTTCTTTTTCTTTCCTTATTTTAGTTTTTATCCTTACTCATTTTGATAATACTGTCCAACTCAATTCTCTTACGTATTAGGGGTAACTTCTGCTTTATTTATGGGCTAGAGTAGAGTTCAGCATAGGAGTTAATACGAAAATTGCTAAGTGTTGTAATGCTGTATCATTCTATTGTTGACGTTTAAAAGCTAAAGATTGGTATGTTAGATCTGCCTTTTCCTTACAGCTACTTGACACAGGTCAATTAATAAAAACGTGTGCAATAAATCTATTCGCTTAATTCAATAGCTAGTAGTAAAAATTTAATTTAATAAAATTTTATCATCTAAGAACAGGGTAAGCAAGAATAACAATAATGCATAAATGCATTCAGCGACTCATAAGAGGTTTATGGCCCATTCTTAAGGGTACTTCTCTTTTTTTATGATTTAACACAATATTCTATTGAAGTTTTCTTATTTCATAGATCTACCATTCTGTCTTGCTCATCTTCTGTCTTACCTGTGCTATCAGCCATAGCTAGTTGTCTGTTTCCTCTCTTATACAATGAAATCCATGTGTGACAACCCTGAAAGAAGAACGTGCAGTTACCTAATCATGTAAGTGCCTTCCCGGCAGCCAGCAGAGCCCTGGCAACTGTACAGCACAGAACAGCTCAGGGTCTGTCAATAGCTTCCAAAATATCCATGTAGTTTGCTATTACAGGCATACAGACCTGGATTCTAACAGTCAAAGCTCACTGCTGACATATAGTTGCATCTCTGAGACAGTGAGATATAAGATTTCTCTCTACTGCAGCATCTCAGGTGCTTGATTTTAGTGACTGTGGGTAACTTGTAGTCACGGGTTCTGATGCCTATACTA
Source organism: Steatornis caripensis (assembly GCA_013398225.1). Classification (NCBI taxonomy): domain Eukaryota; kingdom Metazoa; phylum Chordata; class Aves; order Caprimulgiformes; family Steatornithidae; genus Steatornis; species Steatornis caripensis. The sequence continues at coordinate 15,435 of VZSC01004061.1, forward strand.
TTTCTTTCAGAACCTTAAAAAGTGGCTCATGGCAGATATAGTCCAGCTGATGAACTTGTCCAAGGAAGAATACAAGAGTGTTCAACTTGTGAATTAACCTGCTCATGAGGTTCTATTATGATATTTTGTAATTACAATATTTTTTCAGGTAAACATTTCCTAGGGAAAGAAGTGTATATAACAAAATGTAGACGGATCAGTGCTTTCTTTTTGTCTTATATCTTTGTTCTTAAATTNCTCATGAGGTTCTATTATAATATTTTGTAATTACAATATTTTTTCAGGTAAACATTTCCTAGGGAAAGAAGTGTATATAACAAAATGTAGACGGATCAGTGCTTTCTTTTTGTCTTATATCTTTGTTCTTAAATTTGGAGGTGGAAAAAATCAGTTTTGTAGCAGAAATGCTCCATGAAATTGGCATAAAAAATGCAAAGCCTGTCCCTATCCTCAGTGAGGTCATTAATCCCATTAACTTTTCTGAGCATTGGTAGATTTTTTATTCTTTCTTTAACAAGCCCGTCTTCTATAGATCTGTTCCCACAGTGCAGGGGATGATGTCTGATTTCCTCATGATGTTGTAGCATATTAGCAGAGTTACTTGTTTCTTATTGGCAGGATGCAAACAGAGGAGGAGTTTCTTAGCTGAACTGGATCACAGTTCAGACATCACACCATAACTGATCTTGCAGGTCTGTTCATTGTCTATGCACTCTATCAAATGCTTTAGTGCCCAAGCTTATTACTGTACATGAGAGAAATCTATCCCGATTCAACTTTAATCCCACTCATGATAGATGTATATGTTGCTTGAGAGGACCATTTTCATTTATATATGAAGTGTGTTTATGCATCAATATCACATTTTTGTAGGTGCATCTTCAAAATTTAAAACAAATTTGTCTGAAACATACCTAGGATGATGAAGCATATAAAAAACCTTCAGGACCTTTTAAACTAAAAAATATCGCAAAAATAGAAACTTAACATGAAGGAGATAATTTATACCTAAACCAGTTTAAATGCTATAAAATCCAGGTCCAGCTTTCTAGCTTCATTCAGCTGAGATGTACAGGTGTGCTCTTGCTTACTTCAGTGACTCAGAAACTAAGAAAGGATTCAGCATTTGCCTTTATAGCACTCCACCGACATGCAATGAATGGGGTCATAGCTTGGGAACTTTGCAGGATGTAGCCCAGAGTAAGACTCATGGCTTGAGATCCATTTGTGGATGCAAATATTCATGAGACATATGCAAAATCCTTACTAAGATAAAGCAGCAGTGGTATGTGAGATGCCCATTCCGTAAGAGCAGACTTGAAAAAATAGCACCTATTTGATCTTCAGTTGACAGTTTGCTGCACAAAAGCCAGACTTTCTGTGTTGGGACAAACAATATCAAAGTTCAGTTTCTTTCTTTCAGATGTGCATTTTGGTTATGCAAGAAAGACATGACTTTCATTAACATATGGGACATAACAGGGCACAAGATGACAAGAAGGACCTTGTCAGAACTGGATTTTTTGCAAGTATGCCCTATAGCTTCAAGAGTCTTTAAGCAAAACTCATTTCTGTTTGTCTGACTTCTACAAGGCTTTACGTTACAGTACTCGTTATTTCTAGCATGTTCCTCATGCACAGTTGCATTTGCTTCTTTCATTGGTTTAGCTTAGGAAAAAGTTAATTAAAGCAGGCAGAAGAATGTTGTGTACTGGGTGGAGTTTCATTTTGAGCAGGTAATCTGCAGGTGTTTATGGCTTGTTTGCAATCTTATTTGAATACCACCAAGTTTGTTGTGTCTTGCCCTTCAGAACTTTTAGTATTCACTTGCAGTACGGAAGATTTATTTTAAATGGGGATAGTCAGGTTTAAAATCCTTATAAAGACCCTTCACGGTAAAAGCCCTTGTTTTCAGTATTTTGTGTGCCATCCTGATAGGTTTTCATGTTCTCAACTCACTCCAGCTCCAAATTTGTGTACACAGACAATTTTTTCTTTAAAGGAACTTAGCAAATTAATTTATAACATCTGTGTCTGTTTTAACAATTTCTTTTCAAATTTGTTAATTGCTTTCTTTTCCATCTGTAAGATCACTACCACTTTATAATGTTATGGTCTTAGGTAGATGTAGATCTAATTGTCATTTACAACAAGGCCTCTTTTATCTCTTTTCTAAAGAGACTTTAAAAGGGATGCAGACATTAATAATGCACAATTTAGGCAAAAACAAAGTTGAGAGTACTTTGCTGGAATGGAATAAAAACTGCATTTGAATTCAGGAAGAAGATGTTACCTTAAGGCTGATGGTTATTCTTATTCAGATATATTTCAAATGTTTAAAGTAGTTTTATTATTAACTCGTTAAAGAGGAAAGAGGAATGAGTATGATGTAAAGAATGGATTATTATAATTAATATTATTGCAAGATTGAAAAATATCACAAGTTTGGAAATCTCTATTGTCAAGAAGTTAGACCTTCACCTTCTCAAATTTCTACTACATTGACCTAACTTAGAAACGTTTTTGCAAGTCAGCACAAACTTCCAGCACAAAAGGAATAATATTTATCACAGTTACCACTATATTGTTTTAAAACACTTCATGAACACATATTAATACTAATTAATCCTTACATTATCCAAAGGTAGAATGATAACTATGATTTCTATCTTTAAAATGAGGAACTGATTGTATTTTCATTTATGCTAGTGGAAGTCATGAAGCTTTCCACTGAAGTGAATGGAATTACACTACTGGGAAATTAACATGAAATTCGTATCAGATACAGGGAAAATGTTATAAAGGGGCTAAGTGCTTTCCTAGAGGAAAGAGCCCGCTTCAAAGCTGTCCAGAAAAGTTAGTGATTCCTGCTTCTTAGCCTAATACTTTGACCATTACAAAGCAGTTGCATATTTGAGGGTTTTGAGGTTGGTAGCATGGCATTTAAATGCAGCTAAAAGGGACTGTTGTTCTGCAATAATTTTATGATCTCAGTATTCACATCAGCCCGTATTTTTACTTACATATTTCTCAGAAAGTATAAAGCATTACTAAGAATGCTCACAAATAATGTGTGCACCATGGACTATGAGTAGCTTGGTTATTTCCCAGTGTATTAAAACTACAGGTTCAATTCTTCATGAGTAGTAATAATAGAATCATAGGATAGAATCACAGAGTAGTTTGGGTTGGAAGGGACTTTGAACCCCCCTGCCATGAGCAGGGACACCTTTAACTAGATCAGGTTGCTCAGAGCCCAGTCCAGCCTGGCCTTGAGTGTTTCCAGGGATGGGACATCTACCACATCTCTGGGCAACCTGTTCCAGTGTTTCACCACCCTCATCGTAAAAAATTTCTTCCTTATATCTAGTCTGAATCTACCCTCTTTTAGTTTAAAACCCTGACCCCTTGTCCTGTCGCTATAATCATTTAAAAAAAGATCAGAGAGAAAGGATTGGAAGGATTGATATTTCTGTTTATTCTTTAAGCTTTGATTGAAGGTGACTGCTATATGATTATTGTCAAACTAAGAGGACTCAGAACAGCAAATTAATTAAGTCAGCAACACAAAGGAGAAAGGTTATAACTAAAGGCAAGCTGAACTAGGTGGGGGAGTGGATCCATCAAAAATATTATACACAGAATAGTGCATCTTTACAAACCACTGAGGAGATTTATACAAGTATCTTCAGAGAGCAAACACACACACACAAAAATCTATATAGCCCATATTAAAATCTACAAAGTCAAGTTCACTGCTTTTTTTACTTCTCATACATTCTAAAACCAATTGCTAATGTGACCTTGAACAAAACACGTCTTTAAACTGAGCACATGAATCTATATTTTGGCTGCCTAAAATGATGAACAGAGACTTTCAGAAGTGTTGAATATTTACAGGATGCTGAGTTCAAAAATTATCCCAAATTACTATCCAAGGGTACTCTTCAAATACAAGCTTGTGACTCCTTATTCCTTCTTTGGCTGTCTGGCGGGGAGAAGCAGTAGATCGACTTCATGTATCATGAACTGCCATATAGTTCATAATTACACAGTTTTAATACAAGTCTGGGAAGAGCAGGCACATAGGGGAAAATGTCTGCAAAAGACCTGCTTTAAGGCCTAAGTAGCACACCATTGCACACAGGGCATGAAGGGAGTAGGAGCTTAAATAGACTTAGTACTAATGTTCTATTTATTAGCTCTTTGAATGTGTTGAAGGTTTAACACAATAGAGCACTACTTGTACTTTTAACAGGACTAGCATATCTACATCTGTAATTTGTAACAGAGGCACAATAACCTTTATATATAGCCACTTTTTGTTCATAGCAGGAACTCCATTTAATCCATAAGCACCATCGATTACGTAATGAGTGGAAAAAGAGAACGGAGTAACTGCCCCAGCCCAGTCCAATGGATCATATGGTATGGCATTTCCAAGTCTGTCCTCTCTGTTTTTACTGAAGGATAATCTTAATGATTTATGCTTCATTAAATATGCATTAATAAATAGAGCAGTATATTAAATGGCTAGATTATTAACAACCACTCTTTCATTGATAAAAGGCAAAGCAGTTCAAGCATATATATTTCATTTACATTAAGATTCTCAAGACCAAGGTGCGTACTAGCTTGAGACCAATACCCGTTCTCCCCACTATTGTGTTTCCAACAGTTATCATATGAGCTGTCTCACTAGAAACTTCCAAAAATTATGCTGCAGTCATACTTTCAAAGAAGTTCCCTGGACACTCCCAACACATAGGCTGTCGTATGGTCTATGGTAAGACTGATTTTATCCTGTGCAATTTTCAGTTTGTCTTCATTTGAAAAGGACCAGTGCAAAAACATAAGACACATGTATGCTTATGGTTTGGCAATTTATATACCATAGTCAGGTTCGTATGTACATTCAGTATAAAATCTTAGTGCACTTTTTACCTAATTTGTCACCTAATGTAAAATTTTATTTTTCTCTGAAAAATACAAGACTTTTTTCCCTGGACATCATTCATTACAGATTATCATCTCTTTTCTGATATTCATTGGTATCTTTTGTATAGCAGTCATTTTAGAGGGAAAAGAGTAAGTAAATGATACAAAAGAGCTGAAGGATTAGATCTCATGATAGCATCACTACCCATGTTACCAGAAACACCAGTGAGGAATCAGAGTTGGGACGAAAGAAGTTGTTTCAAGCCTACATGAGCTGTCCATCTGCATGTTCATCTGACCATCTAATACCTATTTTGCCCGTGTGTTTTGCCTTATTTTATTTCAAGGCTGAACACAGAGAAATGGTGTATGCAGGAGATCTGCAGCTGGAGCTCTCAGTGCAAAGGTGAGCAGGGAGCCCCAACGCCCTACCCTACTCATCAGCAGCCAACAAGAAGTCATAAGCCATAGTTTGGGACATGCAATTCTTATCACTGAAGTGGTCTACTGTGCTGTGTGGTTTGTCTCAAACAGCATGTGATTTTCTTGATTTGGCTGTTTATGGATATTAATCTTAGAGCAAAAAGAATGGGGGAAATTCAGACAGCTTTTTAGGAACGAAGTAAGTCATCCTCATCATGACTTCCCCATGGGCAAGTCTCCACCTGACATATCACTATGGTTCCTAAGAGGGTTAGAAACATTCATCTTCTTAATATGCTTTCTTTCCCTGTTGTACTTTACTTTGTCATAAATGTGTCCCATGTAATGGTACTTCGGCTACTTTTAGATGTGCCAATATCTGACTCTTTTCATCTGCACCTTTTTGTCAACATCTCCGGCAAAATTCCCAGCTGCTATGACCTGGCCTATATCCATGAAAGTCAATGGACACCAGCTGAGAATTTGGTGCTCTCAGCAGCTTTGGCTGCGTGCGCAAATCATCAACTCATTGGAGACAACTCTAATTCAGCCACTGATTTCAGTGGAATTTTTTCTGAATTCTTTAACAGCAAGGTAGAAAACACATCAGAAATTTCTCTTGGCTTTCACCTTTAAGGAAAATATTTTTGAGGAATCAGAAGAGCTGTAGAGCTTTGCTGCTGCAGCTCTACGTAAATTCAGGCAATAGTACAATAACTAATTAAAGAATACATGCGTGCTTCAGTAAACATGGCCTTAGCTCTGTCCCTCAGCTATGCTAAACATCTGGGCATGTTCATCAGACACCTGAACACAAAAAGGTGAAATGGTTATTATCATTAGAAATGCCTTATGGAGAGTATTGTGGAAACTGAGACAGACAATATACTTTGCTGTGATGTCTCCTACAGTTCTTCTACCCATAAGACATGTGAGGTCCAAAGAGCTGGTGAAGTGGTGCTGCCTTCAGGCCTGAGTATGGCAGCTATTCACAGTGTCTGTCTGTGCTACTAAATCAAATATTTTTGTCTTAAGGAGGCCAGCTGGCTGCCTCTGTACTGTTCAGACACCTGCCTATTCAAGGGCTTAAACTGTGCAAACCTCTTGCTACCCAGGGCAGGGTGCATGCAAGCTGCCCTGAACATGCTAACTCCCAGGATGTGCCTGAGGAGTGTTTGGGGGACTGCGCAATTGACCAGGGTCAAAACAGTGTCAGGACTCTCAAAATTCAGTGATATTCAATGCACTCCAGTGCTCAGGAGCTTCTTAATTTGCTGGTGTAGCCAGAGCCTGAGGCTCTAAGCCCAGCAGAAATGAAATAGGGGGAACACATGTGTGGTCACCAATGTCAGCCCAGAGCAGGTCCCTTTGAAAACATGCATGCTTCTGAGCTTTTCTCTCTGTGAACAAGTTTAAGTGCTCAAAAATCATATGCTTGGCTTAAATACTATGAAAGCTTGAGATGTCCATTTTATTTGATTTTTTTTCTTTAATCCTTTAATCCAGAACATTCATTCTTGGTCTTTTTTATAGGCTAAAATAATGTATTTTTTCTGTCTTTGTTGTTATCATGAATGTACTTGGTTCCTAGAGTAAACTAGGGGTGTGGAAATCTTCTGGTATCTTGGTGGCTTTTACAATCCACTGACAAATTAGTTACACCTTTTTTTTTTGTGTTAAGAGGACTTTAAACAGGTCTGCAAGTGATTTTTAAAGGGCTAGTAAAAAAAAGGCGATTATCTTATGTTCTTTGAAAGAAAATATTTTTAAAACTTTCATCTTTAAAATTGCTACTTAATGTGTTCAGCCTTCTCCAGACACTTTAAAGTTAAACGCACTCATTAGTCAGTTTATTGGTGTATGGCTATTGGAAGACAGCTTTTGAAAAGGTGGTGTTATCCCCAGACCTTGACTTGACAGAGGCTGAATAACGCTGGCTCTGGTTCTAAAGAAACAAACCAGCTTCTGAACGGGATCTTTGTAGGCATCTGAAAATTATGTTGAATGCTTGTAACGAAGCATCTCTGAAAGCCTTTCATTTTTAAAATTTTCTTTTTTTTGTTTTTCTTTCTTTTTTAAAGTTACACATGCATGTTCTTTCAGGAGCAGGGACATTCAATCCTACAGAGGTAGGGTTTTTTTCCATTATTTACTCGCCTTCAGTATTTTTCCAAGTACCAAGGTACTTTCAGTTTTTTAAAAATGAGAAAAAAACTAATGTTGTCAGCATCAATAAATCAACAACCAGGAAGAGTCACTTCCAATCAGGGTTTCAAAAGTGCTTCATGGTTTTCCGATCTCCTGTCTGTACTAATCATCTCTGATGTTTCACATATGCATGGTATATGATGCCAGATTTTAAAACACAGCTAAGGAAAGAAGGAGGAAAGAAAGTAAGAAGAAAGAAAGGAAGGAAAAGGCAGGAAGACAGGTGGGCAGGCTGAATTATCTGTTTATAACTACATTATGTCCTGTTGTATGTGGTGATGGATAGGATCTCTCAGGGGTCAATTAATGGCAAGCAAAGCCCAGTAGTGGAGAGACAGACATATACATGAACAAAATGAGGAAAGAAACTACCTTATTTTCTGCGTGTAAGTGTATATGTGTGAGTATTTGCATAAATACAGAAAACAGTCATGCAGTAGTCAATATGCCAATATTGTTACTTATATTCAGCTCAATATGTAAATAGAAACTGAACAAACCTAATGCATTCTACTGGCTTAATACTGTGGATACTAGAAGGCTGCTCCAAATGCTGCTGCCATCTGCAATACAGTTGCTCAAAAGTTCTGTCATTTCAATAGGAGGGGGAAGTGATATTATGCCAAGTTTTCCTGCTTGCTCATAAAATCACCTAAAGTTCATCTTCATTTCACTAGTTAATGTATCTTTTATATATTATTAGAATTAGTTTGGTGGGGTTTGTTTACGTAATTAAATGATTTTCTTAACAGGTTTCCAAGTTGGCGTGCGTGTTCTAATTTTGAGTATTGCAGGGACATGGCGATGTAGCAATCATTTTCATTTTATCTTTCTCTTTCATTGCAGTCAGTACTGCTTTAATCAAGTATTCACAGTCTAGTCTCTCTCTCCTTCCAATGTATTTCGATTTTCATTTCGGACAGGCTTAGGGATAATTTGTGTAAGTTGTGCCGTTTGGTGTTTTTCTTGATGCTTGAATGGGAAGACTGTGTGAATACATCAGCTTTTTAAAGGTGAGTTCTGACTCTGGAGATTTCAGGGAAAGCTTGAAAATGGGAAGCAGAAGACTTGAGAACTGGAATGCAAAAAGCATTATTCTCTTTATGAGTGTTGAAATTTCATGACTTCAGGCAGATAAAGGGATTTGTTACTGCCTGTCAGATGCCTGAAGTTGCTAATGCTGCCCTTGCTCCTCAACCTCATCGCCTCATGTTGTCATTAAAAATGGTCATCAATACCTGTAAAACCTTTTGCTTTGGGGATATTTGCTGATTTTTATAACCTTCAGTAGGAATCCACGTGCACACGGGACTTCCTGAGGATAAGGCTTCTGTTAGAAACTCACCTCACTTCCCTCTGCCCTATCCGTATGCAGCCATTCAGCTGAACTGCAGCAGAGCTGGGAGTGCCAAGGAATGACCAGATGGCAGACCCCTCTGAAACCACAGCATGATGTTGAAGGGGTGAGCAGAGAGGAGCCCTGCAGCCCGTCTGCCTCCCTGCATACACTGGGACAGAGCTGAAGCACACACCCAGCCCCAAGGCCAGGGAAATGCTTCTGAGGGCCACCCTTTGGAAAACCTTTATGAATCACCAGTTTGTCCGCGCTGTACAACCTCCTGCAGGATGTCTGGTGGTTATCGCCCAGTCTCAAGCCCCTATAGTAAAAGCCATCTTGCAGAACGCTTTCTGTACAGTCTTAACAACTGTACATCATGTTTACGGAGTATTAATGTCACCACTTACCTTAATACGCTGAGGAATTTACATCTTGATGCCTTGGACTGCTCGGATAAAAACATGCACAAAGCTGTCTTCAGGTGAGGTAATTTGGCTTGCCTCTGCTGGCTTCAGTGGGGCCAAGCCAATTCCAGTTCCAGTGGTGCTTAAGTAGTAATTTTAAAACAGTTCAGACTGTTTAGCAAACTGTAATTAATATTGTTCAGATGCCATAGTGTTAAAAGGGAAGTAGAGAGAAAGCTTGAGGAAGAAATAGAGACACGTGTTTTCATGTAGTATATACACCAGTTCCCTAAAAGGTTTCTCTCATAGTGGTGTCACTTGGAGTGATGAACACCAGGAGCTAATCCACTCAGGTCACACCAAAGTAAAACTGGTGGAAGAAAGAATTGAGGCAATATGTGAAGATGTAGAAACAACATCTATGAGCATTTTTAATGGTGTCCTGTGCCAAGGAGTTAATATATGAAAAGCAGTTTTAATGTAATGCAGAAGGTTACAAGTGATCAAAAAAAATCAGTTGGAATTTTGCCACTGGCCTCCATGGGAGAAGGACCAAGGCCTCAGAGAGCTATTTGGTTGACATTTAACTTTTAACAGCTGAGAAAAATTTATTATTCACATGCATTACAACACCAATTTTGAAACATAAAGGAACAGCACAAGAGAGGAAGTGCTTGGTTTCTGTGGGACACAATGAGAAGTGCTATACAGATAATTGTAGAAGTTAGCTGAGTACACTGTGCTTCCAACATGTGACATGACTGAAACATATAGCTGTTCTAGTATGTCATAATTTTTCACTTCCTAAAAGAAGTGTTGAACCTGATGAGGAACAGCTTGCATTGGGTCCCACTGATTTAATTTGTACATACTGTAATTTACTAGGCTGCAGTAAAAACAGTCATTTTGCAGGCTATCATAAGCTCATTAGAAGCGTACTGAGAAAGCTTAATGGCTTACAACCCACAGCTTCATGCATCCATTTTACAGAGATCCCTTCCCAACAGAGCCTGCCGCATGGTGTTCTATGCTGCTGGCAGTACAGTAGTTTTCACACACGCCCCAAGAAAATTAGAGGTATTTGTGAATAACAAGATTAAAGACAGAGCCAGCATTTCAGGGGTACTTGGAGTGCTGCTGGGACAGGGAAAATCTTATGTGTTGTTAACCACGGTGAGGCTGGTTAGCTGTTAAGTACTGTATAGTGTAACTAATCAAAAGCCCTAACATCCCAGACAATGGAACAGAAATAATTACTCTCCCAGAGCTACTATTGTTTCCTGCTCAGCCTTCTCTGGACTAATAAAGGGTTTAAATTTGAATTGTGTTAAGAAAATGTCAGTATTACAAAGAACTACAGCATTCACTTGCTCTGAACACAGCATCAGGTAAACTACATAATGGATTTAAACATAATGGGCCAATGGAGAGCGAAGCACAAACAAACTCCTTTTCCATCTCTTTTTCCATTTGCTTTCTTTATTAGCCTCTAATGCTTTAGGATACAAAATAATAAGGGCACTTTGCCAAAAAAGAAAAAAAAAGGCAAAGAAAGAAGGAAGGAAAAAGAAAGAGAAAATGCATAGAGTATTCTGCATTCAGTTAACTGAGCTTAGAGAAGGGTAGATTTTTAGCATTGAGTGGGTTGATGCAATGAGCTAGTCCTTCAGCTGGTAAAAAAAAAATCAGAAGATGTCTGTTCATATCAGTGGGGCTGCTCCAATTTGACACTAGCTAATATTAAGATTCATATTAGGAAGTTTTTGTCTGTCATTCTCTTCCTGAAGAGAAGAGCATGCTACTCCTGTAAGATGCTAAGCACTATGACTGCTCTCCAGGAAATCACTTTAAACACATACATGTTCTCACAGTAGTCAGCACGCCTCCTCTTCCAGTGTAAAACAATGTGTTTTGCTGATCTGGACCCACCGTTCTTAGTGCTCACAGGTTCGAACATGTGGCTGCCTCCATTTACACATTGTGGCCGTGTGAGCTGAGTTACGCCTATCAAGAATAAGTTAATAAATTGCCAGTTCTCTCACTTTGTCTTGTTCAGCTAATCAAATTAAAAACAAACTTTAAAAAAGCAAAAGTATCATTCTAAGTATACAACTTTAACATTACAATGAAGAGCATATCTTTTCAGAGAAATATGTTTCCTTTAGTCTTTCATATAATATTCTCCAAACATGCTGGTATTTCTTAACTGCATAACCGAGGATTGAACGGCAGGTTGATTTTTCTGAGCAGCTGACTGAAAATTCAAGGATATTGGGCTAAAAGCAAAGTTCCTGGACAATAAAGATTGGCCCATGCAGTGACACTTAGACTTGAACAAGTCTAGTAAAACAGTATTTGCATGTTGGACAGACTGAAATTAAAATGCACATAGGCATATTGATGCCTAAGATGTTGACGCCAGTTTCCCATTTACTTGAATGCAAGTTTACAGTTCTATCTTCAGTGAAGCTGAGCTGATAGGTGACCAACACCCACAAAATCTATTAGACCTACCTTTACCAGAACTCGGAAGATATCTCTGCAATTTTGGTCTTATTCTACTAAGACTGCCTCCAAAATACAGTGCTTCTGGGAACTGCTAGACTTGAAAATGCTGACTGCTTGCACTACAGTCAATTTTGTTAGAACCATTACTTTTCAGATGAGATTAATATTATTCAGTTGCAAATGAAAAAAATAGATTGGTACAGCATTTTTATTGTAGCTCTGAGTGCATGCTACGGTTATAGTAAAAAGAACACATTCAGCATATAATCTCTATTATTAACTTACTTCTTGTCCACCACATTCAAAATATCTTTGTGATATTAAGTTCAACCTATTTGTGATATGAATTCAAGGACTCATCTAACCTTGGAGGTCAGCGGAAGTAATACATAATTTCCTGGATCGGAGCCTGTTGCATACTTGTATGTTATAATGTGAATGTCTTTTCACAGAAAAAAAAAAAAAGAAATAGAAAAAGGAAAGTGGCTGAGGTTTTCTGAGATGAGCGTCTTTGTTTTTGTGGCAGCTACATCTTTGTCAGTTCGACTAACAGATAACTATGCTCTACCTTAAACAACAGCTTCCCAACATTTGCCACAGAGTTTGGACTGTGTTTGGGGCTTAATGAAGAACCTTTTTATGTGAGGGTCTTTGACCTGGAGAGTACCAGAGACAACATGGGAGAAACTGGTCCTAAGTTATGAAAATGTTAAAATTGATTAACTTTTCTGTCAGTTATTACATTTCACTTCTCTCTGGAGCACTTAATTAAGAAACAAAAAGAAGTGCTTTTATGTGTGCGCGTGCCCCTTGGTTTTTTTAATAAATAAAGAGAAATGCAGTTAAATTCCATTTAAGAACTTGCATACAGATTTTCACCAGTGCAATAACAGGCATTTTACCATCATGTATTTCTTCTTTTTAGAATGCATTTGACCATTCTGTGACCCAAGACAATCTTTGACTGGTCTTTATGCATGTACTTACTGGGCACAATGTGCATGGCATATTCAAACAACTATTTCACACAAAAACATGAATTACAGACACGTAAAATTTTTGTGAACTGGGCTGTAAAATTTCTGATGCCGTATTCTCTATCTAACTTGACAGCTGGTATCTGGTCTGAAAATAGTGTATTTTTTCTTAAATGCTAGTCATCCTGTTACTTTGCATTGCACAGATATGAACAAATGTATGGGTAAGAAATAACCTGGGAAAAAAAGTCTTCTTCTAGAATAATGGTAATTTTGTGACATTTTGGTACGAGCATACCCAGAGTCCACGATTTGTCTGCTGGCAAATGTGTTTGCAGTGCTGTGTGTGCTTAGTAATCCCCTAGATCAGAAACAAACATCCTGGGCCCAATCATGCAACCTTTATTCTTTACAAATTAATTATTCTGTGAATAGCATTCCTAGCTAAAACTTGAGTATTAAGCCTATTCTACCTATGTTGAGGGACAGTGGATAAAGTATATGTTCTGCAGCACTCCAGACATGCGAGGAGCAAATGGTCTTGAGAGATGATGTCAGAGCTGGGAGCTGAAGTGCACAGTCACTGCTCTACCTGCCTTGACAACAGGCCTGATGCATTTTTGAATTGCATCCCTGTGTCAGCGCAAGCTTTGCTGCCACGTTTCGGGTGTGCGCATTGGTAGGGAGGCTCAACTTTACTGGAGGCAGGAGGGCTCCAGCATGGTCCCGGCAGCACCTGCCAATTACGTCAGATCTAGAAGGGAGAATGCATGGTAGTTTGTGACATCTACCTGGAGAGATATTTTCCCTGAGTAGTGCTTTCCTGTAAGAGATCACAGGTACTCCATCTTTTAAAATTACTATGGTAGGATGGAGATCTGATGACAGGCTGAATTAACGCAGTGCTCACTAACAATTTGTGTAGTCTGGGAGGTTTGTCAGAAAGATACCACTAGCCCAGTGCAGGGTGCTGGCTGTTGTTGTTCTGAAGTGACAAGTAATAGGTGATTTTCTTAGATATCTCTCTTACAGTTGGATGCAGTGAGATAGAGATGGGCCTCAAAGGGAATTTGATTTGGATCATCATAATTAGCTATGCTGTTGTGCTGTCCGAGTACCCTTCATGTAAATCATGGGCAGCAAACCGGTTATTACATTTTTCAATTTGTTTCCAGCAGTTTTTCTTCATAATTACACAAAAGATGACTCCTGAATGCAAGGGAACAGATAGCGTTATTTCTGCTGTGTTTTGGATTACAAAATGTCAGTTTGAATTATACTGAAGGAATGTATGCGTTTGTTGCTGTAAAGAGTTGATTAAATAGTGTTCTCGGGGATAAGAAGAGTATGGGATTTTATAGTTCAAGAAAACAGTTTTATGAAAAGCTGCTTCAGTAAAGATAGGGGGAGGAGCAGAAGAATAAAAATAGATTTCTGACTTCTAAATAGCATGTCCTGTTAGCATCTATGCAGTGTGTCCCATGTCCTACTGCCTTCTCTCCTCTCCCTTTCCTGGAAAAATAACTTGTTTCAGTCCTTTTGTTTTTAGTTTTAGAATTGAGGTATTAGGCCTATGCAACCCTGTGTGTACTCATTCCCTTGTTTTCTCACCAGCACGCATCCCTGTGAGGTGAATGCCCCTTAATAAACCCTTCCGTGAAGCTTTGTCGGTGACTGCCAACCTAAGAAAGAACATGATGATGAAAACCTTCCTTCCTATAATACATGCAAACAAGCAAACAAAAACACTCAAGGCTGACTTGAGATTGAACTATTGGAGCTACTTTATGTAAAATTTTCTGTTCAGAGTGTTTTGAAATGAGTGTCCCAATTCTTAAGGGTATGAACCATATTTTCTCTGTGCTATTTGTAAAGTAAGCTCTACAAAATATATCCCATTTTTGTAAAAATTGGAAAAAATGTGATAACTACCTGTGTCTATCTACATCTATATCTCTCTCTGAAAGCCCAATAAGTACAACTGTTATCATATCTACTGCCTTGTTACAAGTAAACTCTGACACTGAAAAATATCACTGCCTCCTCTCACAAGGCATCCTTAGCCTGTCTGTCTTCTAATCTGCAGGTTTGCAGGACAAGGAATTTTTTGATCCTGTGAGAATTCATGAGGCCAAACGTTATTCCAAGCTCATTGGGGACAAAATAAAGTAGAATACTCAGTATTTCTAGGAATTAAAAGCAAAAGAAACCCCACCCTACCGGGTCATATCAGTGAAAGTGTTTTCCTTAAAACTTAAATATTAATACTAAATACTTTAAAAATATTGCTTGGATTTTTATATTCTTTTCTCCTATTTCTCCTTTGAGTTGTCTAAAGTGTGAATTAAAGTTTGCTTTTAAAAAAAAAACCAAACACAAACCTTTATAAATAATTCAGATGGGATATTTTGACAATTTCAGAATTTTCCTATTCTTTTTACCAAGTAGAAAACTGGCTCCTGACAAGGCTTTCTCAAAAGATATTACTCTTAAGAAATCAACACTTCTCATGTTGTAAAAATGCTGAAGGATTCCTTCTCTGTTGCACAGGTGCTCCTAGCCTTATTAGGTCTCATGTTCTCCCCAAGAATTGTATCCGTCATATCTCTGTGGTGCTTTCAATGGAGCAATCTCAGAGGAAGTTTGTTCTTTTGTTTGGTTCTTTCATCTGGTGGCAGAATTAGGTCAAACAGTTCCAGCGATGACTTATAGGCTCCCATCTGCTAATGCCCTCAAATAGGTTTTGTCAAACTCTGTATTTTGTCAAACACAGAGTGGCTCAGGAAAGATAGCTTAACTGTTGAGCAGCCTCCTTGCTTGCTTGTTTATCTGTTCAAACCAGGCAAGACCTGAGTCCGCAGGCATGTGCCTGGAAAGGACCAGGGACCTGACCCATTCAGGTGCTTCAGATCCTCATTCAGACACCACGCAAAGACAACTGAACTTGAAAGACCCTATTTCTAGGCATTCTCTCGGGTCATTATAGTCTTCCTCCAGACTGTTCTAGAAAAAAAGTGTTACAAACATTTAAAAAATGTCCATTAAGCACAAATATTTCTCTCTCTGAATTTCCAGAGAAGTGTTTCAGGCTTAATCCTGGTTCCCAGATTTTGTGAAGGGATCCACTCTCAGTAAAATCTGAGTTAACTGCCAAAAACCTAGGCAAGGTGCTGACCTGGCAGAATCTATTTACACTGCTATTTGTGTACTCATTTATTTGCAGCCTCCTCTTATCAAGCACACTGTCTCAATGAGACAATTAGTTGAACCGAACATTGATAATTAAATTGGTCATTGAATCTGTCCTGGATTTTAATTTGTTTTTAAGTTTTGTGTGGAAATCCTATTTTAAACAAAAGTAAATGCAGAGAAACACAGAAAAATATCCAACAATTTATTTTAGCATAAAGAGGCATGTACTCACTCTACCATCACCGGCTTCGAGATATTTCGAAATAAATTAAAATAATGAATGGTTGTTTAGTACACTTGCTTTGATTATGTCTCTGGCTTATAAGATTTCCCACAGAACTAGACTTTATAATACTGTTAACAGCAAATGTTGATGGCACCCTTGCCCATTAATGCAGTAAATAGACCTTCAGGTTCGTTGTGTACCTAGTGACTTCTAGGAAAGTCATTAAAAAATCATAAGAACCTTAAACACGTGCCACATAACTGTATGAATTGGAGCATAGTTCTTGAGGTCCAAGACATATTTTTCTTATCTTGAAAAATTGTGTTGCTTTAACAAGTTGCTCTTTATTCATTCATCTCTATTACAGCAGTACCTAAGAAGTGTCTCCCAAATTACAGGTAGCACTATACTAGACAATCTGCATCTACCCAATAAAATACAGTCTTTTCTACAGCTTGCAATTTGATTAAGCCATGTATGAGGGAAAGGAAAATTACAATAAAAAATGACATTATCATATTTTTGTCAAGAAACTGAGGCATAGCCATCACTCTAGGAAAGTATTTAAACTCAGGCTAGAAACAGGAAGTACTTCAATAATTCTTGAGATTTTAAAGTTGCCTCTACAGAGAAGTAGTCCTGCATAAAAGAAGATTCTATTGGACTTGGAATTCCAACAGATATAAACATTTCTCAGTTAAAGCAGCATTAAAATGTAGTATTACTTATGACTGAATCTGTTTATGCAGCCCTCGTCCTGGCACTGAGCAACTTTCCAGAAATTGACTTTGCAAATGTAATGTTCTTTTAATAAGCTTCTCATATGTAATCTAATACTGAAATAAAATTTTTTAAATTGTTAATGCTGGCAATAGTGTTTTCATAACTGGTTAACTTCTCCTTCATTTACTTAACCAGGCATTTACTTTTTTTATATTAAAAAGCTGCATCATGTCAGAAGACATACGAAATCTGAACCACAGGGAAAATGAAGACTTTTTTCCCAGTTGGCCTCACAGACACCAGGATTCCCACACCGAGATTTTAGATTCAAGAAAGACATGAAGGCATCAAAATCAGATATATGCTTGACTTGAAGCAGTTGAAGCAGAGCAGCCTTATATTTTAAAAAAATGATTCTCTAGAAGTTCCATAAAACAAGAGAGTTTGATTCTTAATGTGGCTGAATTTTAATTGTAAAACTCATCTTTACTCTGGAGAAGTCTCAACTCATACATGAAATGGATCAATACATAAACATTAGTTTTAAATTGTGTGATAATTAATTTCAGTAGAGATTACTTAAACATTAATTGCCCCACATTCTCTCAGTAACCGCACTAGTACTATATGCTGCTAAATAACTGCAGCGCCAGGCAAATAAATAACACTAGTTATTTATGTGCATTTCTAATTTTTAGATGGCACTTTCTATGGCAGAGCAAACCCATACTGTGTGTAGCAAATAGGGGGAAACAACACAAGTCATTACTCATTTAAGAAACTTGTTTGGTTATCCTCATCAAAATATTCTGACATCTCTTCTTCTTTTAATGTGGTGTTATGATATATACTCTCATGGATCAGGCAAGACAAAGATGTACAGCTACTGACTTCTGCACTTCAATGAATAGCAGGAATCCTTGACGTCAGACCAGCAGAGCGCCAAAGCCATTTTGCAGGAAGTATAATAGCACAGAATAGTATGTAACAATACCTACCCAAAATAAGCTCTTCTAGATTGGAGATCTTAACTGTTGAGGTCTTCTCAGAGATGTTACTGAGCTCAGAAGAGCTGTGCTCCGGTGGGTGGGATGCTGGAGAAAGAGTCACACCATCTGAGATCAAGCCTCTCTTCTCCTATAACATGCAATCAGATTTTTGAAACTTATTTAGAGATGCAAATACGTGGAATTTTTGCTTAAAGCTTTTCTAGCTGTGCATACCCCTACCTGAACTGTGGGATCCCAGGAAGATCCTGAAGTAAGTGGTTGCCTGTGCCTGGCACTCTGTTGCTTCTTAGGAAATCTGCAAGTGACATCAGGGCTCTTTGAGGAAGAGACCTGAGCATCCTTGGAGAAAACAGAGCGACAACTCCACAAAGACAGATGAAGTAGGTATAGGCAAGTGGAAAAAACAGACAGCTAAGCTCATTTTCCAAACAAGCATATGTGTGTTTCAACATATTCTGAATGCTAGCAAGCCTGTCAGTAACCTCTTTATAATTCATCCTAGAAGAAAAACAGTCTTATTTTGTTCTGTTGGAAAAACGGTTCTGTTTTTGTCAGACTGTGGGTTTTACTGACCTCAGTATTCCTTTTCCAGGATCTGAGCACTTTCTTGCTGTAAGTAGAAAAATTGATATTTAGAAAAATTCTGCAAAGTAGAATTTTCAGAAACTGTTCATTTGTCAATAAACTCTGCTTTGTATAGGACTTTTTGAACACAATTTTGCAAAAAAAAAGGACAACACGGAGTGGTATTCATCTTGGTACTGAGTGGCTTAGAAAAGACGAAAACAAATACAAGCAACTTGGAGAGGCAGGAAAAGGCCCTTCTTGAACCCATGGAGAAGATTTGACTAACTGGGAAAGTCTGAGGAACTAGAATAGAATAAAGTAAAATAAAAGTAAGAGCACATAAAATGAAGGCCCTCTTTCTTGCTTTTTACTTTTGAGCATCCTGTTTTACAACTTCCAGTGCCTTAGGTTGGCAAATTAGATTGTAAGGGCATAATGTGGGGATAGATTGCCTAAGGAAAGAGGACAGAAATATCTTGCATGAAATCCTGAAAGCTGTGGAACAACATTATGGAAACTGCAATATTTGCACTAGATGACCTCTAAAGGTCCCTTCCAACCCAAATCATTCTATGAGTCTATGATATTTCTATGATGAAGCTGCTACATGCTTCCCCTCTCCTGGTGCCTGATAAATCCCTTTCCTGTTCCTCGCCTGTGTGGGATAGTGTCTCACAAACTCTGAGTTCTGCTTTTCCACGATAACTTTTCACCTCTCACAGGTTATTTTCTTTTATTGGTAAAGAAAAATGTTTCTAAGTATCATTTTTCTTTGAAAGGGGAGCTTATCTTCAACATTTATATTGGCAAAAGCATTTAAAGAATCATGTATTTCTTGTCAAGCTCAATTTTCATGTAAGTGTATTCTTTGTGTTCCCCTGTTCTTCCACATATTCTAATGCATAAATAACATCCTATTGTAATTCTTTTTATCTGACTCTTCTGTTTACCTCCTGCTGCATGTGGAAATCTTAGAGAAAGCCTATGGAGTGGAATATGTTTTTATCTCTATACCATATTTAGTAGAATGAACAATAGGAGTTGGGAAGAGATCAGCAACAAACAGAAGCTTTAAAAGAGAGGGAGAGTCAAACATGTCACTTAAATGGAGCTTTAATGAAGAGGCCCTTTAGGTACATTATTTTAATTTATGAGGAGCAAATGGCTTTAAAGCTGAAGTCAGATAGTTCCACCTTCAAGCAAATACATAAAAGTGTTTACAAAATCATTAGCACTTTTGAAAACAGCTGATCCTTCTCCAGGTCAAATAATTTATGATCATTGTGGGCAAATGCACGATTTAAGAGATGACTTACACTAGGAAGTGTGAATTACAAAAGAACAGGTTGTAAGAAGAGAAAGATGCTATGACCATGATAAGGAACAATGGTTTCTTAACCATCATGTTTGGCTAACAAGATATGACTGGGAGGCAAAACGTTTGCATATAGTATTATTTTGCAAGGATTATTGCTAATAGAAGCTCCTTTCATGAACAGTACCTTTTTAGCCTTTCTCCATTACTTAGCAATGGTTTGCTCCTTAGGCAGTGATATTTTATCTTCTCTGTGCCTACAGTGTCTGAGACTTTAAGCTATGAAAAAATCTGGAAGGAAATGTGTACCAAAGTGTTTCCTCAGGAACAGTGCTTATAAAGACAGCATACAAACAAAAAAAAAAGAAAAAAAAACAAATCAAGAAACCACCGACACCTCCCCCCAACCAAAAACCTAACCACCAAGCAACCTGATATGGGTTCGTCCAACCTCCAATCTAAAGAAAGATCAAGACCTTTAAAATGACAGTTTTAGTCTGAGTTGATCTGAAATACTTCCTGGATGTACCCAACTCACTCCATTTTCTCCAGTGGGAGCCTAAAGGTAGGAAAATTCTGATTTGAATGCTTCAGCATGTACAATTCAGTTGGATAAGTACAGACGTTTAAGCGTCTCAGAGGCAGAAGAAATGTTCAGAATCACTTCAGAAATGTTTTGTCTTCCAGAAATAGCCAGGGACAAGCAACAGTCACAGCAATTTGCATCTCTGCAATTCAGAGGTTGCGTGGACAACTAGTTGCTACTATAATATTTCTATAGTGACTGCCATGTTGCAAATGATTCTATCAGAGAGGCTCATCCCCACTTTTTTCTTCTGTTTCCTCTCATCTCTCTTTCTTCTCATCTGCTATTCACTTCATCCTTTTCCTCAGCATACCTGCGCTGAAGCTTCCTATAGAAACTGGGCAGAGATTACTTCCCAGTCAGATGTGGATCCTGACTAGGAAGTACAGAAGTGCTCACTTTTCCCCACAGAAGCATCCAGGATGAGAATATAAGATGTCACAGAAATCCCAGATCGCTGAGATAGAGGAAAGGGTGTATGATCACTGAAAATGACTCCCTAGATGCCCTTGGCATACTTACGCTCATGGTCTACTGGCACAAAGCACAAGTAATCTCTAAATGTCTGTATAGCAGCAACAGGAAAAACAGCCACTGAAATAAATTCAAATGTGACTCATGCAGTGCTACTAAAAGGCTGATTGCTCTGTTCTGTGTGATATCCATTTGTTCTTTCTTTGGTTTTTTACATAATTTGAAATAAAAGTAATTTAGACTTTGCAATATGTACATTCTCCTAGGTAACCTGTGATAATGAAAAGCACATCAAATCATACCAAACCTATCATGCTATGTTATAGAGTTTTAAGAGATACATCATTTGCGAAATCAGTAATGGAAAATTTAAAACCTTCCTATAAAAATGCACAGCAAGCTGTTTTAATAATTTGGTGTCTTTTAAAAGAACGGTTCAACTGAGATCTGTTTGAATTTAGGATTTGGATTTTTAACATTACAAAAATGTGCATATTGCATAACTGAAAGAACAGATCAAGCATTCAGGTTTTTTAGGATCACAAAAGGGAGCAGACTGCATTTAATCCTAAAGCAGAGGACTTTCCGTGGGCTGTTTCATTAAATGCATTTCCTTTTCTCTGGTAGAAAGGCAAAAGGCAAAAAAAAAACCATCCAGAAACATTAACGAGTAAAGACAGGGTGTCTGGAAAAAATGCTGGCACCTAGCAGTGGTATGTATGATTTTATAGAGGTTACCGGATGGAAAGCACAGAAAGTTTGTGTAAGTTGGAGGAAGAAATTTGAGCTAGGATCCCTGAAAATTAAATACCATGGCTGTGTAAATCTAAAGTAGAATGAGAGGCAGAGTAAGCTGCAATAGTTTCCTTGAGCTCTTTCTTACTGTTGCATGGCTTAATATCCTCCAGAATGTTATTCAGGATATATCCACATGAGAGCAAGGGAAATAATAGTCAATGGGAAAAGCGGCAAGATAAAATGCATAAGACAGAAAATTGCTCAAAAATGTTCCTCAGAAAATGATTTTTAATATCAAAAGACATTTTCAATCTATATTTTAATTCGTTTTTCTTCTCTGTGTCGGGCAATTGGGATGAAGGTTTTAAGGCTTGCACATCTGTTTTAAAAATCATCCAAATATTGTTTGGAGGGAAATTCTCTCAGGTGCAGAGGGTCATCACAAGGTCTTTCTATCATTCATGCCAACATCCACCCTTCATATGTTGTAAGTGGTGCAGGAAAAGACAGGTGGGAAGAAGAATTTCATCTAGGAAAACGATAGCAAAGCATCTGCTCAGGCTTTGAAACACATTACAACATATTGGATCCTTGTTTCTGAATGTACTTGGTCTGCATATTGTTCCAAAGTAATTATTGCTGCTGTAGTAGGCGACATCAATGATGCTTTGCTGAATAATGCTGTGTTCAACATCAACCGCGAACTTCACCTATAACATTTTAGAATACTCAGTTATGAATTCTTTTTCTACAGTGTTCCTAATGAGATTGCACACAATGGCAACAATTAATTAATCTTGAAATTAAGGGACAAGCAGTGGTTCCATATATCAGTGTTTTGTGGGACAAGAGACATCAGGTATAATTAAAAGAAGGGACAGTGGACAGGTGGGAACTTTAATTATTGATGAAATTTTCTCTAAAAAGGATTCCATTATAAGCTCTTTAGCAACACTATCTTACTTGATTACTGCGACTCAGGTTTTTGTCACATACCCACCCATAAGCAGATGTGTCCTGCATTTAGATAGTGGAAGGTGTTGGCACACAGCCAGCAGATTAAAATGCCTCAAGGTATATCAGTTGTCAGCATGGGACCAAGTCCAGAGGATCACTTACTGCCCTGGACAAAACAGCATCTCTCCTTTGCAGTGTTATGTAGGAGGGAGACATTCTGCAAAACAACGTCAGCATTTCTGAAGGGCTATCACAGGCAAGGACATAGTCTCCCAGGGAATCAGCAGCTCAGAGTGGAGTGCAGACTTTCAAGTTTGTATCGCCATTTTGGTGTGTATACACCTTTTTTTCAGTGGTTTATGCAATTTTTCCAGGCACTTGCATTTACTCTGCTTGATGAAAGGAACTGCTTCTTGAGATTCAGAGCTTCTGCTACCTCCCCTTTTCAGGGGAAGTTGGGAGTGATAATTCCATACTCTATAATGTAATTTGGTTTGAAAGCAACATGTGCTTAGACACCCAGTAAAAGGAGTTGTTTCAGCTTGACTCCAAAACTGACAATCAGCACAAAAAACTGAGGGACAAGGGGAGAGGGTTCGCCCATTCCCTGGCAGGTAGGTCAGTCTTCGTAAATCTCTTGCAGCTTCTTTTGTAGACTATCAATCCAGTTTACTATCTGTGTACTCAGAAACTCTTAGAGCTTACAGAACATGTCTGGATTTTCAATTAAGTGCACAAATAAAGTTGCAAAGCTGTAATTTCTGGTTCTGTATTTAAATTTCCTTCTGTTTATTCACATGTTAGTGCAATTCGTGTGTAGAATGGAAAACCAGCAAAGGGCTCCCTTCCCGTTTAAAATCTCCAAGGACATCCCTTAAAAGAGGCTGCATATACAGCGACAGGCAGTATGCACTGAATGCCATGTCAGAAAGCAGGGACGGACACTTAAGGGCCATAATTAATGTTAATTGCAATTACTGGAAATTTTTATGTATATGCCAAACAAAATATATGAGAATCTCCAACATAATATCAATGCATAAGAAATTAGACTTTAAAAAACAGGCAAATCTTAAGCATATGGCTTTCCAGATGAATGATGACTTTTTTCTTTTTCTTTTTTTTTTTTTTTTCTTTCAGTCTTTCCTTCTTTCCTTCAAATTGAGAGATTGGTGGATGAGTGATAGCTAGCATTTGTACCTAGCATTTGATACAAATAAGAATTGAGAATGTAGTTAAGCTGGAGAAGAAAGACTGATCTGAGATCTGAAAAGTGACCAAAAAAACAATAAACACAATATAATGATAAATGAAAAGCACTGAGTTGGAGAAAGTCTAGCAAGGCACAACCAGGATTGATGGTTGGTGGAAGTTATTTATAATTTTTGTTAAGTCATTAGTAGTCAGGTCTATTAGTGAAATTCAAAGACTGGAAGAAGTTTAAACACCTCAGAGGCCAAGGAGAAATAAATGAAAAGGACTGTGTTCTGTAACTATATAAACAACAAAGAAAAATTAATTTTGGCATGATGTATAATAATATTTGGCAGACGTAATGCAAGGATGTTCATTTGATGAAGGAGAAAAACCTGGGAAGTAATAATTGTGCAGAAACACATGGGATTAACTGTGGACAGCAAAGTATTCATCAATCTGCAATGTGTAACAGCTGCCAGAAAAAAGGGCAGTGCAATTTTAGGCTGCGTGCACAAAGCTATCACATGGTGGAGGAGGAAAGTAACAGTATCCCTACAGCTCCTATGTCATCCTAGTTAGACTATTGCATGGTGGGGGTTTTTTGGCTGCACATTGTCAAGAAAAAGACACTTTGAGTCTGGAAAGAGTTTTAAAGAACAGCAACAGAAATGGTGAGTTGGCTGGAGGGATGGATATCCTTGGGAAGAAAAGCTTATTTAAAGAGATGCCACCATGCTGAAAACTGCTTAGTTTCAAATAAAAAAATTAAAGTAGCTTACTTCTACCCTTTCCCTTGACTCGTCTAATCAGATTATTTTTTCTTAGACTTTCTTTCAGTTGTGTTTTTTGTAGAATTTATACGTAGTATGAACAAGAATCCAAAGCAAAAGGACATTCAGGGCAAAGCATACTTCTATTAAACTAACACTGTATCAGTACATATAGTTTAGTTAAACTGTAAATAAAATAGAAGATGGAGCTACAAATATTTTATCCTTAACAGTAAGACTTTATACCAAATTATTTAATTGTAAAGAAGCATAATTAAGAGCAATGGTGTGAAATTGAGAGAAGGAAATTACATTTGAATACCAGAATCCTGTTCTCACAACACAAGCGATTTTGATATAGAAAAGTAAGTGCTCCACTCTCAGAATCTGATAAAATTAAGCTAAAGAAATTTTAGCAAATGCACTGTTAGGAATAGTCCTGTAGTGTCAACAAAGTTATTAGGTCTTAAAAAATCTCTGAGTTTGTCTATGATTATGTAATCTCAGCTGCTGTGCATCATTTGTCAGCTTTTACAGTGGATCTTCTCAGAGACCAGACTTCCTTCTTTTCCTCTTTCTCTGCCACACATACAAACTGTATACGCATTTAACATATACAAGAAAGAGAAGTTTTCCAAGCAACATAGACAATGTAAACATATTTTACCCATTAACTGTAACGAGGCATATACATTTGAATTCTTATTTGGTTTGGGATAGATAGATATCCATTCATTTATTTTTCCCCGTGAATGAGTTCAAATTTAAAAACCTATAGTTTATCAAAAGTGTAAACACCAAAAGAATAAGATGTCAGTAACACTTAGTAATGTTCTATTAACAAACTAAATGTTTGACTTGCTTTATTTTATCCTATTTTCAAGAAAGATAACCTAGGTTGAACAGTGACTGGTAACTGTGGGTTACAGTTGTCTACAACACTTAAGAAAAACTTTAGGACCTGTTAACACTTCTCTAAATTTGGAATGTATTAATTTTCATGGAGGAATTACAGCATGTATGTTTGCCTGTATGTGTTACAGGATGAGCAGAGTCAGGCCCACAAGATGAAGGAGTTGTGCTCCTCGACACAATTGTTTTGGGGAGCAGCATGACTGAAACTGATGCCATCAGTCACCAGTGTCTTGGTATTATGGCAATAGTCTCCCACAATGGTCCTCAAACCCACAGTAACACCTGAAAGCAGTGCATAATCATTCACGGTCTTTCTCAGTCTTCCTGCCCCATTACCCACCTGTTTAACCACGACATTTCAGAAGTCCCTCCATTTCTCTCTCTGGGTTTTGTTCTCTACTAAACGTCTCAGTGATAAGCAAATGTATAAGGGAGNGTGCATAATCATTCACAGTCTTTCTCAGTCTTCCTGCCCCATTACCCACCTGTTTAACCACGACATTTCAGAAGTCCCTCCATTTCTCTCTCTGGGTTTTGTTCTCTACTAAACGTCTCAGTGATAAGCAAATGTATAAGGGAGCTGGCCAAACTGTAGGGCAGGAAAAATTGCAGTTCTGGCAATTCTTTCATTATGTAAATAAATTTGAAGTAACTTCAATGAAGAACAATAGTTTGTTATCTTGAATATTCAGATTTTAAATGTGCTTGTTTCTGAGAGCATGTCTATAATTTTTTTTTTAAGATGAATGGTTACTGTTGCTAAGCTTAGGGACAAAAACTAGGTGAAAATAGAAGATTACATTTAAATATTTCCTTTCATCAATTCTAAAAATTCCTGTTAAAATTACATTGTTCCCTAAATAGTTATTGTTTCGGATTTAGAAAGTTGGTCTTTAAAACTATAAAAAAGGGGCTTTAATTCTGCTTCAGAAGTAAACTTCAGTGCTTCCTTTACTAATCAATGCCTTCTGATACCTCTATAGCATAGGAAGTAATATTGCGAAGACGTTATTTATTCTCCGTCTTCAAGTATATGCTACAAACATGCTGCATAAAATAGCATATGCATACAGTAGTTTGTGTTTACATATACATATATATTAAAAACATGCACACATTATCTTACTGGTTTTGTGCTGCCTCATTTCTATGGTAGATTTTCAGTAAATAAAGTATTCTTTAATCTGCATTGACCACTTCTTTGATATTAAGTTATTAAATATTCCTACATTATTTAAATCATTAACATGCTTTTTCTACCTAACTATCTACCAGTCTTATGAAGTATTTCCTGTGAGCTGCATGTTTTGCAACAGCTCAGGTAAAAAGAGTTGGCAGCATGGTGTCAAGAATAAACTTTAAAAGGGTTCTCTAAAAGTAATGCTTGGAAGGTATTCATTTGACCTTCAGTGACAGAGCTTATGCCTTGCAAATTGATTAATACAGATACAATATCAAATCATTTTTCATACAATTTTTTAACGTTTGTTAAATGCTGGAGCAGTATGTAAACAGAGTATTTGGCATTTTTATTAGGCTGCGGAACTCAGTCATTTCCTTTGCAACAACATCTCATAAACTATTTTGACAGTCTAATAAACTATAAAAAGCTGTGGTAAAAACTGGCTCTGAATGTTATAACCGTACAAAATGGAAAGAGCAAGAGAAAACATCTATCACTGAGATTATTATCACTGTTACCATGGCAACCTGGTTGCAATGGCAATATCTCCATGGTTCT
Source organism: Steatornis caripensis (assembly GCA_013398225.1). Lineage (NCBI taxonomy): Eukaryota > Metazoa > Chordata > Aves > Caprimulgiformes > Steatornithidae > Steatornis > Steatornis caripensis. The sequence continues at coordinate 42,643 of VZSC01004061.1, forward strand.
GCTGTTTGTTATCATCTTTCTTGATTTTACATCATTGAAATTGTAGTAATTACACTCTGCCTGATGAAAAATGCATGCTGTCATGGCAACTAAGTCAAATATTCTTAATCATTTCACCTCTTCAATCTAAAATGTAATTGTTTGTCAGTAAAATAGGTTATACAGAAGGCTTCTATGGACTTATGATTGCCTTAAGTGTTTTGCAAAAATTGTGCTTTTAGGCTCAATACTCTAAGCTAAACTAATAGTCTACAATGGTAAACAATGACTCATTAGAGAAAGTAATCAGTTCTTATTAATTGTAGAGTAACTGTTCTAATGTGATAGAATAATGAAATATAAAACATATTACTTGAAATCAAATGTACCAGAGAACATTGACAATATTGCTAGAATCTTGAGGTAAATCTTATGTGATTCAAATTCTGTACTCATTTCATTCAAGCTGGCTTGCCAATTACATCTCAAGAGTATCCACCTAAAACTTAAAATACTTTTTTTGTAATATTCATTGACTACTCCCTCTAGTCCCTCACTTCCACACATTTTTTTTTTGTAAATTCAAGGCTGAAGATCTAAAACACTGAAGACAATCTAAGGGAAAATAGTAATAAACACATCAATATTTTGAGCCCTACATTAAAACTCAAATACCTTGCTTTTCCCTCTGGTAACGTACTGTGCATCTTTTCAAACTGACTGTAAACCAAATTTTAAAAGGGATCTTGGTCCACCCTGATAATTGGGCCAGCCGTGTTGGTTCTGCAATACATTGGGAACATTTTCTTATGAGTTATCAATTGCAGGTAGAAATGATCAAATTTGCAAGTCTCGTATCCCAGATCATGCATTTTGTCTCCCAGAAAGCCACTTGCTCTTCATACTATCTTTTAAGCTTCAGGTAATTGTTACTTTAGCAAGCTATCAGGATTAATTGTAGGGTCAGACTTGCTGAGGTTTTTCTTTTAATTGGACCCGTTTGCCTGTTCTTGAATATGTCTGATAAACTTGTTCTTGTCGATTTGCAATGAAGTGAACTCCACTGATGCTTACTTATCACCTGGGTTTGTGTACACTCTCTGCTTTGCATTTTTTCAAGTCTTTTACTACTGTTCATGCAAAGCAGATGGTTCTAGTTAAGTAGAGGCACAGCATCAAAGTTTCTGCTTCAAGCACGATTGCTTATCCTATTGATATTTTGTATACATTGAGGTTTTTTGCCATCTGGGGAACATGGAAGAACATTTCCTCAACACTCTGAATCAATTAGGGATTTGTTTTGTTTTGTTTTGTTTTATGCTGGGAATAACAGTGTGCAGCCAGGTGCCCAGCCCTGAATTATTGCTACTTCAGTAAGCGCTTCATTTAAATACTACACAAATATTAATGAACTCTTCAGAACACTTCTGTGAGAGAAGGTAGTATTGCTGATAGGTAACCAAGACACGGGGAAATAAGGAGACTTATTCGAGGCCACACAAGAGATTATGAGATACCCTGCAATCAAACCCAGATTTTCACTGAGACCTTACCTAGAAGATCATTCTTGCTTAAACGCCAAATCATGAACTATTCACCCAAACAACATTCTCATCGGAATGACTGGGACCTCCCCTGTTACGTGAATCCTCTTGCAACTCCGTGGTGACTCTACTATGTGTGGAATTAAGGTTTAGGGAAACTGTGTTAAAATGACATGCCCACTGGGAATGTGCTGAGCCACTGGCAATTATTCCCCTGTAGGGAGCATGATTTCTCCCACAAAATTACTCAGGTTGAACCACAACTCAAGCTGGGTAGAAAATTTGTCCTTTCGTGAGAAACATCCTGCTACTTTTAATTTAGCTGCTCCCTTCTCCAGAAGAAATTAAAAGCTACATATGTCCAATTTCCCCAAGAGAGAATCATGCTGTCAAGCCCCATTACCATAGGAAAAAGAAGCCAAATAAAAAAAAAAAAAAAAATCTAGCCACAAAACAAAAGAGAAATTTACCCACTGTACAAATAATTGTATCGATTTGAAATTGTCCACCAAACGCAAATATCAGGCTTCAAAGCACAAAAGCCATAGGCTACTCAGTCGGTGAAAAAGTAAACATGGGACAGATCCCAAAGAGCTAAAATATATCTCAGTATTCACCTTGTATGGAATTCCTGCCCCTATTGAACTTACTGTCTTACGAATCATTGGGGCAAAGAAGGAAAAGAGTATCATGATCTTCAAGTGAAATATCTTTTTTTTGGTGACAATGTTCAGGTCTCAGACTTGGATAAGGTTCTGTCATTTGTCCCGTATTAATTTCTACAGCTACTTTCCCAATGTAACCTCTTCATGTTTATTGCCAACAGTAAGGTCTATTAAGTTACAGGTGTTGCTCTTTTATATTTAGGAGCCCTAGAGCTCCCCGTTTCTTAAGGTCATCTGTGGTTTTCAAATGCTTCCAGATAGGCATCTTTCCATTGACTTTAATGGGCTTTGCATGAGGCCATAAAATGCTGCCTTTGCGCTAAATTTTCTTTAACTAAATGTTCATTCAGGGTGCTACTGCCTGCGCCTTAGATGCTAACAACTCTGCCTGGTGTCCTATAGCCCCTTTCAACTGCTCATCCCTGGAGCTGTGCCTTCAGGTGGAGCCTCCATTGAGATTACCACTGTCTGAATCTGCTTCATCTTTCATTAATGACACCCAGCATGCAGCTTCCCCATCCGTGCCACAGCCTGGCTGTGGTCTCGTGCTCGGCACCATGACTGTTAGTGGTCTGCAAACCAAGAATTCTCATTCCTCTCTCCTGCTGATACACTTGCCTATGACTTAAAATTAGTTTTGGCCTACAGATTGAGAACCCCTGCATAAGGAATGTGAACATTATGATTTTAATTTATGAACTAGCAATAGCCTGAGAAACAAAACAGCTGAGTGAAGGAGGCATTTCTTAAGCCTTTGCTCTGATTTGTGTGAGACACTGACGGAGTGGGAAGTCTAACTTCCACTGTTAAATAATATAACAAATTCCAGATGAGCATGCAATTGCTGCTAACAGAAATTTAGCCAGAAGGAATAAAATTAATTAATTGATTAATTAATACTTCATATGTGCTTTCTCTTGCCTCCTCTACTATTATGTATAATTTGTCCTAATCAACTTGTCATGACTATTTACACAAAAAAAGATGTGATCTTTGTGCAGAAGAACTTAACAGTCACATTTTAAGTTTGACCTGGCCTGGATATAGGACCAAGATAGGAGGGTTAGTAGGAGTCATGTCTCACGGCCATAAGCCCTGTATTACTGACAGATAATGGATTTTTGTTTGCTGACAAGGGAGAGGTTTGTACAGTGACAACAAAAAGGTCAGTTTTTCCCATCGAGTGTGACAAAACAGTATTTGTGAAATTTCAGGTGGTTAAGAATTTCCCCATGGTTTTTGAGATTGGAAAATATCTCCGAAGTTTAACATGCACAATACAAACAAAAATTTAATATTGATAGCATAGAGAAGCTACAGCGTTCCACAAAAGTTTGTTTGGTAGGTGACTTTGCTAGCTATCTGTTAATATTACTATTATAAGTACTTAGGTATACTTTCTGTGCTCTAAATAGCATCTTCTGTGTAAAGCTATTAAGCAATAGAATTTGTCACTTGCTTTCCTGGAGACAAGAGGCAAAGAGGTAAGTTTTTCTTCTACAATGAAAATTACTGTTATAAAGCAGATGTACCCTAGCTTCTCATTTTCCATCCCAAATTTTAGTTAATGCATGTGTCATTTGCAAAAAAATAAAAATAAATTGAAAGATACTCTCATAATATGAAAAGGTTTTATCGGAATAAGCATTATGATTTGTTGAGATATTTTTGATCAACAGAGCAGTGTAACTACCCAACCTAAGATACGTAGATGTGTGCTGAATGAGGGTGTAGCGCATGAAACAAAAGTAGAAAAGAAGAAACCAAATATGTCTCTGTATTTCTAGTATTTACGGAACCAGACGGAGTCAGTAAGGCAATCTCCTGCAATGTATTGCTAGATGAATTTTTGGTGTCCCTACTTTTCTCCTGCAATTTCACTAAATATTGTTTCTGCTGTTGCTTTCGTTCTTACTGATTCTTTGCTGGTTTATTTATATTTACGCTCAGAATCTATAAACAAACACAGAAGAGGCTAGATTCTTTGCCACAGAATGTCTTTGTTGTTACTAAGGAATTGCACAGGCCTCTGACAATAATTGTCCATTAAGAATAAAGATTATGCTACAAAAAGCTTGTTGTGAAACTGCAAAAGGTCCATGTTATAGACAGTGAGTTTAAGAAGAGATCTCAAAGAAAAAATAAAATATTCTCTGTGATCCTAAAAAGCAGTATTAAATATTTCCCCAAATCCTTAAGGCAGAAATACCATTAACGTGAGGAAGTATAGAAAAGTTCGTAAATGTCATCTTTGTCTCAGTAGGTCTCTCATTTTGTAATGAGAACTAGATGTGAATTTTTATTCCTTCTTTCACACTTTCCCATAGCAGCCTTAAGACTGGGTCTAATAATTCTTTTAATAAAAGTGTACTCTGTAACATGAACCCAGAACAAAACTTAGTGAAAGGTAGCTGGAGACATCCATCAATTCTCACTTCAGACAATGTAATGTTATCCCGTTTAAAGGTCTTCAAAATCAACCCAGTCGGATGAGATAGCAACCAATATTTCACTGAAGTGGTGACAAATTTGCTGTGTTGGTACTGGTTTTGGGAAAGAGAGTCCAGTTAATCATGTAGATTTTGCAGTGAAAGGTGTCAGTAGATTCTGCTGAGTGGCTACATCTGGCAACTCACAGGTAGAAGTTAACATATAAATTTTAATTGCAAAAGAAAGTGCAATTTGTATTAACTCGCAGCAGATCCTTTCAAATCGAGAAAATCTAGGACAACTTGTGCTGATCCCACTTTACAACACCTGTAAGGCCATAGGAAATCTCAAGCAGAAAGTCTCAAATTTTTAATGTGTTGAGTGTTTCTTTGGTATCAAGCAGTAAGACTGGAATTATTATGGGAATTTTTGGTGTGATGGGGAAACTTTCTTGAAGAAGGCTACACCAAGAATTCATAGAATCATAGAATAATAGAATGGTTTGGATTGGAAGGGAGCTTAAAGATAATCTAGTTCCTACCCCCCTGCCATTATTGCAGTGTTGTCCTCCTAAGTGTTTGAATTGGTTGGATATGCTGCCTATCTCTTCTTTCTGGCATTTCAGTGGCCAGCTGAAGAAGTCTGGTTAATTAGCAATGATGGTAGCCCTTCAAGAATTTGAATGATTAAGCAGGCACAGGTGTTGGTTTTTTATGAGCTAGGCTCGAACCTAAATTGCAGCTTCTTGTGCTATCTGTAGAGTTACTTCTCATAAAAAATAATTTATTTTAAAAATGAAGGGTAAAGATATAATAAAAACCCAAAAACCCTGAAGTAAGTTTCTAAATCTGATGTTTTGCACTATTTTCCCTGTGACTGTATCAACTACACCATATCTCAAGTTTTCTTTAAGATGGAAAGAAGATGTTGAGGAGATACATGGAAGTACTTCTGCAACTCTCTTACACCACTGCCAGCATTAATTTTCAAAGAGGTATCAGAACAGCTCAGAAAGTAGTCATGATTGACCTCACCACCTCGTTGACTTCACTTACATTCTTGTCAGCCATCCATCCTTACCTTCATTTTCAGCTGCAGTGGATGTCATAGTATTCTTTTATTTTCCTACCTATATTCAAAGAAAAAAAATACGTGTATTTCTGTGGGAATCCCTAGTTCTTGTCTGTCCAGGCCCTTATTTTACTAGGATACTCACTAGACAAAGTACACTGAATTCCTATGGTTTTTCTAGCAATGGTTAGAAGGCATCTTGACTGTACAGCTAATGGTCTGGGATACAAAGGCTGATGGAAATGTGTTACACTTACACATCGTGATCCATCCTTTTCTTACCAAGTGTACATCATTTGGACAGATGCAAGTCCCTTCACTTGCAGCATAATCTCTGCACCCCAATATAGTCCAATGTCCCTTCACCTATTTTTGAAAATTAAGAACTTTGGAAAAGAAAACTAAAAGAAAAGTGTATGTTTTTCTAAAAAGAGCAAGTAGTGAGTCCTTCAGTATTTCAAGACAAGTTGTTTGTCTTTTCCTTTGGATCTTTTGAGGTCTCTGAGACTTACCAGAATTCAACATATGGAAAGGTAACATACTTAAGGACCTTCTTCAAGATTTAGGCTTCTTAAAGGTGAGAGTAAGACTCTGGCAGTGGATAGTTTCAAATTACTTTTTCTTTCTAATTGGCAATTACGTCTAATTAGCTTTTAGTTAATATTCAATGATTTCCTTTAGCAAATGGAACCCTGATGAGATCACATCTGTGAAGACCACTTGGTTTGTGTCTCCACTTTCTGCATATTTCTATAGTCTGCAACGAATTCTCTTCAGACTAAGAGATCAGGTATCAGCAGGAATGAAAGTATGCATTTATATAAAGTTGCCATGAGTCCAGGAAACTGAAACAGTAATTTGAAAAATAACATTTGCATGTAATCCTCAGGGCTTGGGGTGGAAAACTTGTAGAGATCTTGTTGGAACTTTGAATATATTGGGAGTTTCTTTGATATTAGCTGGATTCTTTTTGTGAAGTGACTTAGAATATTGCTCTGTTTCTTAGACCCAATGGATAGAAATTTAAAGGGTCGTGTCCTCAATTACTATCTTCAGGGGAAAAAGGCCACTGGGTAAGTGTTCATTGAAAACTAGCTGAGGATTCTGTATCACTGTGTATATAGTAAATATATTTTACTTGTGGGTCTTGGAAGTTAATGTTAAGATTTACATGAGTCTCCCGCAATGAGAAGTTGGAGATAGCAGGTTACGTTATTTTAATGAGACATGAGGAAGCAAATAAGTATAATTAAGTCTTTCAGCAACTCAGCTGCAAAATTTTGTCCTTACATGGACAGTCCAGCTAACAAAAATAGAGCTGTTTGCATGAGCACATAACATTTGCCTAAGTAAAGGTTTGCAGGACAGTGATTAGGCACATTTTGTTCCCTTTAGCTTTCCAGGCACTGATTTCATTCAGTATCTATTTCTGTTTATTGCTTTTTTATTTTTTCACATTGCACTAATACACGTCATGACTTGATTCTTTTGCTACTCACCTTATGTTTTGCTTTCTGTTTCTGTCCCACTTTGAGTGTGTTTTGTGCAATCTCTCAGTAAAATAACATGCTAGTAAATCCTTGGAGACTGTCTCCATTTTAATCATGCTTATTAGGAAGACTTTTCTAACTTGTTTTTTCATGAGCTCACTATTTAGTAAATAAGCAGTTACTGCTCATCTCATGTGGATTAAGGGACATGTTGGCCAGCAGAGTAATACCTTTCTATTTGAGGAACACTCATACCACAAAGATGACAAAATTAAAGTTTGGTTACAAGTATTTTGTATTTGAACATCAGATTCTATTTCCTTCACAGAAAAAAAAATATTTTAAACTTTACTTGAAGAACCAAAGCAAAGCAAAAATGTCAGTGCACTACATTATAATTGTTAATATGTGGTGCCAAAGTTCATATAACAAGCAAAATTTACAGTGGTGCAAAGCTACATAGAGCAGCTGGATGGAAATAGCAGAAGTCATTATTCTTTGTATAAACAACATACGTCATAAAAGTTTGTTTTGGCTTAAATATAGGGCCTCTATATATCAAATCTCTGCCACTTCAGTGTTGCAATTCAGAATTTAGTTTTTTCCTGCCTTTTGAATAGAACTCTAATTGTTTGAACTCAAAAACATGGATTTTCCTCACAATCAGTGGGTTGTTACTAGCTCCCGTCACATATCTCTGCCTAATTCGGATCCCAAAATTCACTTTTCCCTTAGATATGATAGGTTTGGTTCAATTCTCGTTTGCATGGTCTGTGCTGATGTGACCACGCTGACATTGTGGAATTACTTCTAACTTTTATCTGTGACAGTGAAACAGGAATGATAGCTTTTCAGTCTGCTGTCAAACTCTTCTGTAATGTAATCATCTCATTAATTTCCAGAAATCAAGGAAGACTTACTTAGGTGGAATCCTTCCAAAACCAACCCCACAAGTGCTTGGGAAAAGAGTAACTACATGATATTCTGTGGAATATGTTTTTATTAAAAACACAAAACAAATAAACAAACAAAACCCCCCAATAACATCTTGAGTTCCTATTTTAATATTTAACAGCACTGTACAGGTTCTATATTTCATTCTTAAAAGTAAGGTCCTAGCATCTTAGGAAAATGTAGAATATGATAGTACTTCTCATGAATGTAGGTTTGTTAATTAGCTCTAATTCTTTGCCTAGAACACGCTTTTGTTAATTATATATGCCTAGGTTAAATATTAATGGTTAGCATTTATAAAGAGCTTTGCATTTTTTTAAGTACTCAGCAAACATAAACTAATTATATGTCACAATATCCTGTCTAATTAGATAACTGTGTAATTTCCCCAGAAGATACATTATTTTTCACTTCCTGTCACTGAATTGTTGTGTAGTATTGCTTTACATTGCTAGATAGTTTCTTTCCACTCCAGGAATGATTGAAGTAGAAGGAAAAAAATAATACATGAAAGTTGCCTGGAAAATTTCATTTCCTCATTGGAAAATTCTATGCTTGTAGTCTACTTGAAGGAAAGAGTCAGTTTTGCTGAAGCTCCTTAATTAAAAAAAAAAAAAAAAAGTAGTTTCTTTACGCAATGTGGAAATGTTACATATGGTGTTTTCTATAAAAAATATTTTGGAAAGTCTTTTTGCTCCAAAAATTTGGTTTCTGTATACTAAATAAAAAGGAAACACATCTTACATGCCCCCTTTTGTAGTAACTTTTTGAAACCTTTCATATTCCTGGCTTCTGGCCTAATCTGTTCTCTACTGCTGAGAAACATTTGCAACTTGTGGTATATGTAACATGAACAGATCTTCTGTGCATCCTTCTGGGCAAAATATGTGTTGCCTTTGATCTTAACATTTTTAAAACACTATGCACTGATATCTTTCTATTTGTCTTATTTTTTTATTTTATCCATTCTTCACGTTTCTGAAGACATCAGTTCTGGGATCAGTTCAGAATGGAAAAATGAAATTTATACCTTGAAAACTCGGGCAATATCCTGAAATCGAGTATCTTATCAATAGAATACTTTAGTTAGTATCTACCTGAGTTTAGCTTTATTGAAAATAGAGAATTTTGCTATATTTGCTCTTCCCTTCCATTTGTCACATGAATGCTGAGATATATCCTGTGAATACTGATGTCACAGCCTTTGCTGAATGGCAAATTGTTTTGGAAATATGTTACATCCATGTACCAAGAATGACTTAAACATGAATTTCATAAAATTTGTTTCTGTCTTTTACATAGGATGAGATCTGCCTCTTAAGAAGTACCTGTCTGTGATATAACCTACCAACTTGAGTCAGGGCCTTCACTCTTCCTGCAGAGCAACATCATGGACACCTTCGCTCTTCCTGCAGAGCAGCATCATGGACACTGGTAGATGAAAAGTCCTTTATGCACCATGGTCAGAATGAACAGCCATTTTTTTCTAACGTTTGGCAAGGTTACGAAATTGTCGGTTTTAGTTGCTGCTCAGAGTTGTCAGTTTGTCCAAACAGATCCTTGGCACCAGAAGATGACACGGCATCTTTCACTGAGGCATTAACAAATAAATATATCTACACAAGAATTTTTCTTCTTTAAAAGAATGAGTAATGGTTAAATTCCTCATCTGTGGTTTTTAGAAGGAGCTATGAGAATAAAGTGCTCAAATACCACTGAAAGTCAAACATAAAACTCAGACATTTAAATGTTAGTACTGCTTGTTCCTAGGACTCGACGACATATCAACTGTTCTTCAAATTAGAAATCATGTAAGAGTGAAGCACCGCTTAAAATTAAGCCACTTATTTAGGTACTCAAGGAAGAACTGAACTGCATTGGCAACTCTAACCCCAAATCATTTAGATCATGCTACCAAAAAGGCTCATCTTAAATTTACATTTCTGGTAATCATGACAATGCAGTTAAGTAATATTTCAGAAAAAGCACTGTTTCAATCCTTGTGTAGATTGTGGTGAATTCGATGTATAGGATGAAAAGAAAAAGATCCATTTGTGCTTCTTACAAGAGCATCTTCAGTAAATGCAGAAGCATGATTATCTGAAGTTTGTGTTTACAGAAAAAGATAAAAGAAGAAAGAATTTCTAAAACTTGATGTTCTGGGGAGGCCTTTCTGGAGTAACTATGCTAACTTATCTCTTGTCTCTCTGTCTTTCCAATTCAGATTTGTTAGCAGCATTAAGGAAGATGTATCTCTTTGAAGGAGCACTGCCTGTTGAAGTTCCAGCTGTTGGTTTATACAGTCCCCGCATCCTTTCTCATTCAACCCCTATTCATGTTATGGATCCACTCACCCTGTCTTTATCTAGCTCTAATTCATAAACAGACAGATTGCCAAGGTTGTGGCAAAGCACAGCTGTAGTGCAAACATAGATATTAACATTCCCACAGCTTTAGAAATATGGTATTACAGCTCATGGAATTTAATAGAGTGCCACACATTCAATTCCTGTGTCACTGATGTTATTATATGTATGTTAGAAATCCCATCTGAAAAGTAGAGATTACTTCAGTGTCTTTTGTTCATCACTAACTCTTTAGAAACCATATGGAGTGGGATTTTTCAAAGGTATGTACCATGGACCTAGCTCTGCTCGAGTTCAAACCAGAGAGTATTATCATTAACTTCAGTGGAATCTGAAGTAGGGCAACACCAACTGCTTTATGATTATTGAAAGATATTTCAGAGGGTCTTATTTTAGATTCAAGACAATGGGATCTTTGGGTTTCAAAGAAAGTAATGGCTGGCTCTTTTGAAAGAAACAGGAGCTCAGCAACAGGACTTCAGAGAATGACTTTGGCTTCAGCCATGCATCCAGGCATGTTGACGTAGGTTCCTCAATTCAAACAGTTTTCCAGGAGCATATGCGTTGGTGCATTAATAGCCCTGCTGCAAGATCCAGTTCTGAAGGATGTTTTAAGAATAAGCTTAGTGCCATTCATTTTGAGTTTTAATCCCTATGTTTCCAGACAATATTACACACTGTGGTTGTAAGTAATATTTGAAATGCCAAAAGCAACCTGAAGTGCCAAATTGGTGCCTTAAAGCTAAGATTCTCCTAAAGCATAACACAAGTCAGTGAACAGATAAGTGAACACTTTCAAACCTCCATGGAGTATACAGTATTTATAATAACAAAGAATTGAAGATGAATTTACAGGGCATCAACTGGTTTTGTATCTCAGAAAAGCGTTTTGGTGGTTGTAGGCTTCTTGGAGGTAATTCAAATTCACATATAGCCCTGATCCCCAGAGCCCATCTCAAGTGCAAAGTAGATCTACACCAATACTGACCTCTTTCTTAGCTGTTCTAAAATGCCTTTCCAAAGCAAGGTAATAAAGAATTGCTTGAAATTGACTAAGGACTTACACCCCATTTCCAAATGTGCTGGAGAAATATAAAAAAATTTTAATTTAGATAAGAATCGGGCACTAACATTGTAGTCTGATAGCATTTCAGATCACTTGTAAAGCTGAATGACTACACGAAGTGAAGGTTAACAATGAACTGATACTCTACTTCAAGTGAGATTAAATTTTAAACAAATATCTGTATATAGATGGAGATTTATAGAGGAGTCTAAGCTAAAATGCTAAAAAGCTTGATGTGCATTAAAACAAGTATACTCTACAAATCTTGAACTTAAGTCCAGGGTATCCACCTTATGAACATTTTATTAGTATTTAATTTTACTTGAGAATTCTTTTCTTTGTTATTTCAGTTCTCTTCCACAACCTTTTGGGATGTATTTTTCATAGTATTTTGTTTTATCCTAATATTTCAATGTGTTTTATTTGTCTCCCTCTAGTCTTCTGCTCTTCATAACCAAGAAAGCCTGGAGAGCTGGTGATGTAGACTCTGTATGAAAGCTTCAAGACTCCAAACACAAGACAACTCTCTAAAATTAAGCATTAACTGTCTTCTCTCCCCTTCAATAACCGCATTTAACTTCAGTCCTCAGGTTACATAGGGATCCAGTAAAGACTTTCTTCACAACAGAATATTCTTGGGACAATCTTGTCTGTGGTCTAGCATCCTGCTGCAGCTCACAGGAACAAAGGGTTGAGTCAGTTTCTTCCAGGTTTCTAAGTCTGTAGTATTTCTTCTGAACAGAGATGGCATGCATTTTGTGGTGCAAAATGGTAGACTAAGTTTTATAAGCTGAGCTGGGGCTGGGGAGGGGTTGAACTTGCAGCCATGCATTTAATCCTTAACTCAGCCTTGGGCCATACCTAGCCAAACGGCCTAACACAAGAAAACCTAGAAGTTATTATAGCTTCATGCAGCCTTTCTGTGAAATAGATGATGGTGAAGGTTTGTATCTGACCCTAAAATATAAATCAATGTTATGCTACTAGATTTACCTTGACAACAGAAAGCAAGCACTGAATATTTTTATTTTCGTAAATTATAAATATTATCTTTCCTCTCCACCTTCAGTCTTAAGAATGTGGTTTCACATTTCATTTAATGCTAAATGGTTCATTACATAGAGTAGCAACTTAGTTCTCTTATTATGGTGTTATCTTTCACTTTGTCAAAATATGTCTACTTGATAAGAAATCTGACAGAAGTTGCTTGTGATGGGATCACTAACAGCCATCAGTTTCTCTCTAGCAAATGAAACTGTAACCATGGAAACGGCCTTTTTTTGCCAGAATGAAAATGAGACAGCACTCTGCTGCAGCCATTAGTAGAATACACAAATGTCCCTCAAGGCAAACATCTAAAGCAAATGGACTGCAAAGTAAGGAGCACTAATTTCTATTTATTTAGGATTTGTAAACCTAGCAGAGCAAGATATTAACAAAGGAACAAACAAAAGGAGGTTAAAAAAAGATATTTGTATTTTTCTTTCCATTTACAAAATTCCTTATTTTAAATAAAAATACTTTATTCTGGTTTTATAAGCTTAAGCAGTACTATAACAATACACTCAAATAATGCTGTGGTTTGATTGTTCCATTCTACGCAGAAAATGATTTTTAAAAATTTACACTAGGAGAAGGGTTTTTTCATTTTTGGAAGTGTGTATTTTAGTGCAAAAGAATTACCAATACTGAGAGTGAGACATTTTTTTTCATACTGCTTAATTTTCAAACAACCCTGTTCATTCTGATAAGATACACCAGGGCTGATAATAAGTCTATTATAAACACTATCAGCAGTCGGCCACAGGCTGTCAAAGACCTTTCAAGTGTCAGACTCTTCTTACTGTCCTCTTTATTCAGTACTACACTCCTCTTGCTACAAACTACTTATTGAATGCATAGATTCTTTTGACAGCCTCGGATTAGGTGAGGGGTCTTAAACCATCTACGACATACATCAGTAAGATATATCTTAACTTGTTTGCCTTCTTCATTCACATCAAAAATCATAGTTACTCTGGAAACAGCAATGTCTAGCCTCTGTTCTATTTCCAGCTCACTGAATAAACTAAAGATACAATTTTCCACTAGGATAATTAGTTCGTTAACCAAAACTGTTTAGATATTTAATTCATAGCTAGCAATGAATCGGAATCATCATGCCAATTACTTACAGATACATTGGGGTGTTTCAAATACCTGTGTGCCTGTAAATGTGACAAAGAGATGCTGTGACAGCCACTTTTAGGGACCTACTTCCTAAAACATGATTAGAAATACCCAGCACTGTTCTGATATGTTTCACATAGGTCAGGGTTAAGACACACTTGTAGAAGAAGTTGCCTGCTGCCAGGATGTAGCTGTAAAAAAAACAAAGAATGGGCAATGACAAAGTAGAAATACTAACCTGAGAAGACTCTAAAGGCAAAGTGTTCAAGCTTTTATAAACTTACGTTCCTTGACCCTTATGGCTTTGTAAGTGTTAACCATGTCACAAATGAACTGACATGGATAATTAAGATGACATGACAAAGACCACTGCCTCACTGGAAAATTACTTGGTTATCCTATCTGCAAAATGCCCCTAAAATACTCCCTCTCAAATCAAAAGTATATGTTAAAATAAACATAAAAAAGGGAGAGGTGTCTTGCATTTTGGTTTTGCTTGATACTGTCTTTTAATTGTCCTAAGCATATGTTCAGCCATATGTGAATGTATGTATATATATAAGCTCATATACACACAAACATAAAGTAAGAATAGTAGATTAATATTGCAGGTATGTTTGCAAAAAGCTTTTTCAAACTCAAATAGATATCTTCCTAAGTAGATGTATGTTTGAGAAAAAGCAACTAAGTAAACAAATCTTCATGTATCAGAAAACTGGGGGGGAAAAAACACAAATAGCTTTATTTTCTACCTATCTTCTGTTATAAAAGCATAAGACTGTACCGACCTTTTAAGGTAAAGAACACATACTCAGACATAGCACTAGTTAAGTGCAGCGCTTACACATACTAATATACGTAATAGTTAATTAAATTGGGCAAAATTTCCAAGTAAATAAGTTTGTTATTGGCTGCTGGAAGCTGACAGCTCAAGTTACAATTCTTTTTAGTCCAGACATCAGAAAAAGCTTTAGCTGAATAATACTAAACTAGTCTGAAACTCCATCTCTAGGAGAACAAAAAAGACCAGTTAGCAGCAAAATGTCTAGTACCAAAATACACTTGATGTGAGAGGACAGAAAATAGATGATGCATATGGCCACATTCTCATGATTTTCATTACACTTCAAATTTAGTCACCTTTATCATGACCTAATGCACAGTATCTTTGTAGTTTAGGGTACAGACCTTTACTGGTTGTCCATCACTTGTTATTTCCCTACAAGATGGTGAATTATACCACTAATTATGTAAAAATAGACAAATATATGCAAATATTATTATCTTTAAAATAAACGTGACAGTGATATTCCATTGGTCAAGTAGTTTGCTATTCTGTGTTATTGCCGTACATTCAGTGGAGATTATGTACTGGGTAATATGCTCTCAATTGAACATTTATATTTGTCCCATAATCCTGAATTGATCCAATCTCAAGGCTACTAAACCAAGAGAATACCTCTCCTTGGCTGAAGTACTGAAGTACTGAGTACTGAAGAATTAGTGCTCATTAAGAAGAGGGAAGCTCACATAGAGAATGATTCAGAAACCTAAAATCTAAATGACATCCTGGAGGTGCTTATTTTTCCTAATGACTTTATACAAGGCTGATGATGGCTGAGTATTGCCTAAAACCAAGTGGATGAGCATTCTGCCGAAGTATCCTCACATCCAAAAAGGAATAGATCTAAAGTCAAACTAAAAATGCACAGCCTTACAGCATATTTTATCATAGCAGCAGCATCGCTATTGGTATTGCTACCATGCTATTCCTTCTGTACCAACAAAGGCAAGAAAAAGAAGAAAATGAGAAGAAAAAAACAATCGGCTAGCAGGAAGAAGAGAATGAGTAGCATTCCTTTTAACTGCACTATACATGTTTTTGCCTTCAACTGGCTCTGAAATAATGCTACCTGTGCCAGGATAGACCTGTACGGCTGGAGCTGCAGCAGTACCCGCAGTCCAGACTTGGCCCTGAGGTACATAAATTCCAGCAGGCATGTGTCATGCATTCATCCAGCGGCAGGGGTAGGTCAGAAAGAGAGCTGCTGGCACAGTAAATTCAGTTTTACCTGCCCTTATTGATACTACAGTGGGTTCTGTTCTTCATCAAGTAAATGGCACGAGTTGAAATATACCTTAGGAAAGCTTCTGGATTGATTTTTTCCGCCAACAGGTGATTCCACACTGGACTTCACTGAGCAGTTCTGCTTACAATAACACCACTGAATCTCATTATATTGCCAAGCACCATGGGTACAGCAAACTACTACGTATACTTATACTGAAAAAGGAACTCTATATGTACCTAATGGCCTCTGGTAACTTCAGTTATTTCTATCGTGAAGAGCTATATGACAAAACAGAAATGCTTTTTCACAGTTACAGAGACAAGTTAATTTAAAAGAGATAATCCTGTCTCACACGAGTGATAAGAAAAGTTCCAGATACTATGTGCTCTTTACATTCAGAATTTATGAGTTTGTATTTTACTACTTTTGTTGGTCCGATGGTGATCTTAGTGATGCTTGCTGCTATTTGTTGTTTTATTCTTATAATTTATTATGAAAAGATTCTACTTTATAAGGTAAGAATACTCTTTAAAAGAAAGCATGTAAATATCTGTGCACGTTTCAAAGTGCAGATGAAAACAGGATGTTTGCAATCGTGTTTAAGAAAATATGATTTTAAAGATCTAATTCTCTTTATTATCAGTGCAGTTTCTTGGGAGCATATTCACATTGACTAAATTTACCTGACTCTAGAGTCCTGAGTTTCTTAGATTAATCACTCATCATAGAAACCAGGTTAGAAGCAAAGTTTTTATTACATATAAGCATGCTACTTCTCTGATTTCAAACGTGATTTTAATTTTTGTATTGGCAAATCCTACCCTAGCTGAGTGCAGAAGGCAAGTATCTGCATCATTTGAACTGTTAAGTTCAGGAATGGCGATTGAATTTACTCACTTTTATTCATTAGCATACCATAACCACTTCTGTAAGTGTAAAAGAGAGAGCCTTCTCCTGACTGGTTTTGTGTTTTTCAGTATGCTTAAACATCTGACAGTACTTTGGGAGCTCTGCTATCTGTTGTAGCTTGGAGTATTCTAGGCATCATGAAAGAGTGTCTTATATATTTTCCTTAACAACTGTGAACTAAAATATAATTGAGAAGCAAGTGGGATCTGCATAGAGAACACTAAAAGGCAGATTGATCACTAAATCTGGTAACTCCTAACTACTCTAGCACATGTATTACAGCAATATGCTCCCTGGTGTAAAATAAATCTGGTTTCAAAATACTAGGTTAAATTACAGGCAAACCCATTTTTACGATTACTATAGTAAGTATAATTTCAAGTAATTTTAAAACCTTTTACATAACAAACTAAAAAAATAATTATATGAATTATAGGTTATAGGGAATATAGAAGTCTGAAGATCTCCCAGCCTAAAAGATCCCAGGTCTGTACAGTTTGATACGTGACATATTGTTGAGCTCACAGTCAGTATGTCTGTAGGGATCTGATCATGATAATCCTTGGTTTGTTTCAAATAAACCTCTGTTCTCCTGTGGTGAGCTTCCTACAGCTGTGCAATAGCTTTTTCCTAGAAAAACTGCCAAGAACGAGCACAGTAACAGGGGTCAACTCCAACCATGAACTTTATGAATTGTTTAGTGGCACATTAAAGGACAGCATCAAGTTCACTTATAAGCTTCGAAATGATCTTATTTCTAGCTGGTGCAGGTGGATGATTCCCTGTACATTTCATTCTCTTGGTCAAGATTTAACCCATTGTCTCTTGCAGATCTCTCCTGTGCAAAAGTTTCTGCCTTCTGCTTTTTATACTTTATAATAGTTTCAGTAGTTTTACCAGAAAAGCAAGGAAGAGAGTCAGGAGAGTATTTAGGATGCAGGGTCTATTGTAACACACAATGCTGCTTCTCAGGTTTTTGACCACAGGCCCAATTTCAGGAGAACTGTCCTTCTCTGCAGAGTTGTTGCGAAGTGGAGAACCATCTAGCTCACGCCATGACACACGTGGTGCTTCAGGCTCAGATGTAACAAGAGCAAGGCTCCTAGTTTCTTCAGCATTGACTCTTTTAACAACTTGGAGAATGACAACAGATTTACCTAGTTCAGTCACTTGCAGTCACAGCTAGCTGAAATTTGCTTTGCCAATTTCTTTCAGCACATAATCTAAAAAATGTAAGACCAAAGAATTAAATCTTGCAGTGTTTACTTCCACCGTTTCAGTACCACTACCTGTCCATCCAGCAGATATTGAATTTACCCTTCAAGAAGCTCTAAGTCCAAGGTCCATCTGATGAATCCTCATGAAAGTATCAGCTTGGTTGCTCCCTGAGCAAATTCAACTCCACTTTCATATCACCCTTAAAATGCAAAGCTGATCTCTTTTAAGGGATGTAGAACCAGAGTCTTCCACCTACTGCTACTGCTGATGTAGCATTCCTCCTCAGATGTGACATCTTTTCTCGGCCAAAGTTGCATTAGCGTTTACACAGCAGTAGCACTCATGATGATGGAAGCTTAAACACTTCAGCTGGGTGCATTTAATGGAGCTGAAATGGCTATTGAGCCTATCATAGTAGTGTTACAGGAATGCTAGAGGAGAGCTGTGTGAATAACTGAATCTTTTGATCAAGTGGATAAATAATAATCAATTGGAAAAAATAATGTGAACTTTTTTAATATTCTGAAAGAAATGAGATTTAAGGACTTACTTTCAGATTGAACAAAATATTAAATATTCAGGGGATCATCCTAAAAAGTGGTAAGTTTTTCTAAATGAAAAGTTGTTTTGAAATGAAAAAAATCAAAACATTCTACTTGAAAATGTCAGAGTGAAGTGTTTTGACTTTTTAAAACGTTCTTACTGGAAAATGATAAATTATACATGAATTTGTGAATTGTTTCATCATCTGAAATATTCATTTTAGTTAAAAGAAAGTTACAGCTCCCTTCATAGGTTTTTTTCTCATGTCTCTGGTCTAAGTAAGAAAGTTTTTTTTCCCCAGTTTTTGTCTTTTAATTTGTTTGACATTTAACATACATAGCTATCGTAAATCTCAAAGACTTGAACCATACGGATGTGTTAAGAGTAGATATGACTTCACCGAAAAGTAATACATTCTAGACACTTACACACACACAAACACACACAAAGAGCAGGACAATTTCTGCTCTGAGTTACAATAGTTTAGAACTGAATAATTATTCTAAATTAAATTGAGTTACTTCAGAATCAAAATGATAGAAGGTTTAGACCACTGTGTTGGTAGTTACTGAGAAAGCTGTGATAAATCATGGCATGACCTACTGGGTGCTCAACAACATCTGCATAATTACTACAACGATTGTTGCAATGCTGTCTGTACTGTATTATATGATATATCTTCCATGATAGAAATTAAATACTATCATAATGTTATTTCTGTTTTCAAAGAGTTGTTTGGACAGCTAGGGAAATGAGGTAGCATTCAATTTTAGGTTTTAANACAACAATTGTTGCAATGCTGTCTGTACTGTATTATATGATATATCTTCCATGATAGAAATTAAATACTATCATAATGTTATTTCTGTTTTCAAAGAGTTGTTTGGACAGCTAGGGAAATGAGGTAGCATTCAATTTTAGGTTTTAAGTTAAAATACAATTGAGATTGGTAATTACCGAATATCATTACTGAGCTTGAACCTGCTATTTCCTCCCATATTTCTTAATTTATCTGATTTATATTTAGGTAAAATCAAATCCTGAGAGGAATAATTTCTGATTAGATCATATCTGTTATTTAGTATCTGTGGGGGATTTAATACAATTGCTGCTAATTCTTGAAATTTGGCCAAGTGGTAGTTAACATCCTACAGATGAGTCGTAATAAAATGCCTTCCTTTGTCTCCGTACAAAATGTAAATACAGACAATATAAAGTGTTATCTCCTCCTTTGGTTATAAAAAGTACTTATTCTTTTTAGTCCTTTCCTGTTATACATTTTTTACATTCTTTTCTATCAATGATATCTATTTTCACTATTTCCAAACTTGCTTTAGATCAAACATTGGTAAGGGTTACTGACTAATGTAGTTTTAAATTATAAGGACAATTTTTTATCCTTTAAAACCACTAGAAAGAGAAAATAGAACTAATAGTACATTAGTCAGTTATGTTCAAAGCAAGTTATGCCTCTGTAGTGAATGTTATGGCTCCTTGGGTTTGATATAAAGGTAGTTTTTATTTCAATCGTAATTGTTTAAAAAGTAACAGTTTAATAGTAGAAAATGAACTTTCTGCCTTATAAAGGCTTTGGGCCGTAGTCTCTGCGCTGATAAATAGCTACAGCTCAACAAAGTTCTTCAATGTTCTTTTATTTGTTTACATCAGCAGAAAATTTTGGCCTCACAAATAAATACTCCCACAGGACCCAGGTGAAATGAATGGTCAAAAGACCTATTACATTGAAATGAATTTTCAACATGTTTTTGGTTTTCCATTCTGAAATGGAAGAATGATTCAAATAACGATAAGTATCACATCAAGCACCATGATGTGTTTGTGTTAGCTGACATTTTCCTGGCGATTTCAAATAACTCTTAAACAACTGAAGAGAGTCTTGCAGTAACTTCCTTGTATAAGCCGTGCTTGGAAGGCAATAGCTTGTCAGGTTGTAATCTGGACAGTACTGAATCCGCTACATTTTCCCTTGAGTGTTAATGTTATAAATAGTGACTAACTGGAACTTTCAGGCTTCAGAGCAATATTTCATTTGCTGGGGAGTGGTGTGGGAGTAATGTTCATACAGAGGTGCAAAGAAAAACCAAGATAATTTAACAATAGCCTAAGTGGTTCTCTTTGTTTAAACTATTCCCAGAAGGTGTATACAGTCTGTATTCATAGCCACAGTCTCAGAAGAACTGGAAGACCTTTCTGGAAAAAGACATACGCCAACATATTTTATAACAAAGAGAATATGAGTCAAGGTTTAATTTGGCATCTTTTTAGCCTTCATCGGTATTCATGCCTCTTTCAGACACCAGCATTACTTTCAGATTAGTCAAACTTCATAGTATAGCTATGTTAGGTGAAACATAAGAAAATAAGTAGCAGGTTTTTATCACATTATAGCAATATTTAGGTATTAAAAAACATCTAAGTTTATTTCTCTTCAAGATATCTCTATTTTCTTATGTTCTGTATTGAAAGTATTTCTGTTTACCTTGATTACATTTCCATTTACCTTTCTCTCGGTATGTTTGGTTTTATTTTCCAGTAAATATTTCACCAACATGAAGATATTTCTGAGTTATTCTCTGTTTCTATCAACAGAAATGCTAAATATAGTCTGCAGCAGTGGCTGCCTTCATTAATATGATTTCAAAACAACAAACACGATGCTCAGTGCATACGTTATTTCTGCTAGGAGACATCACATTTCTAATTAAACTCCAATCATAACTGAATGAAAATACATGGAATTCACCATGATTATTTACATTGTACTTTTAATTGTTATTACTTTTCTTTTGCCAGGCAGAAGAAAAAATAGTCATAGGGCAGAGGATGACATTTGATAAAAATGTATTCTCTCTGTGAGCAGGCTTTGTTGTCATAAGTACTATACTGACAATAAGGTCTTTAGGAGAGCTCTGTTTGTATCACAACATATAGTATTCCTCAGGAATTAGTAAATTCACCCAGGATAGAACCCAAAAGATTGTTTGCCATAGATCTTTGTAGTACTTCTCATGAAAATTTTTGCTCTTTTAGCCTATGGAAAACTTCTTTGTACTTAAAATGAATAAAGAGAAAGAAAGAAAAAAAAGAAAGGAAAAGACTTTTTTTTTTCAAAGACCAGTAAGGAAGATGATGGATTAAAACAGATGCAGACTGTTTGCAGTTATATAAGACTATTAAGTCCTCTGCTTGTTCTGGCTTTTGTAATTTGTACATGTCCTACTTTATATAACTCAATCCATTGTGAGTAAAAACATGAAATACCAGAATAGTTCATATTTCATTTTGTCAGCAAATTAGAAAAAAATATATAAAAATAAACACAATAGACATCATATTTACCGAGTATAGAACTGAGTATTTTTTCATATCAAAGGAGTCTGAAAAGAACAGAAGGTTAAGAAGATTTTTTTTTTACAATGAGCAGATGTGCTTGTTACTGTTGATGGACAAGCTTATCCATTTACATCAATTAATATCAACAGCAAGCACATCAATATGGAAGCTTGTCCTGACGCCTTGATTTTTTCCCATCTGACAGGTAATAGTAGGGCTGGGAAAATGTCACAACAATTTAGTCATGCTTCGCTGGCTTTAACTAGTTCAGTGACAATGTGAATGCATCATGCTAAGATTCCTTATGATTCATAATGGTACTGCATTAGTCGGCTATTGCAGAGGGTTTAAACTAGTCTTTGTCAATTAAGGGTTTAAGGTCAAATCCTCTTTATGGTTTTTTCATTCGTGCATTAAGTAAAAGCAAGTTAAAATATTTATGAATGGCACTAAAATGTGGAAACATTCTTTAGGAACCTGTCTTTTCATATTGAGTCATAACTGAAACCAACTATGTTTGACAAAGAAAGGCTATTTCATCACACGGCATGGCTTATCCCGGCCCTTCTCTAAAGTCTCAAGCTACAATCATCTACTCAGTTTTGGCAGGCAAACTTCTGTGCATAGAAACCTGCAGTCATAACCATGTTAGGCTATGAGATGAAGTTATGCTTCAGCACATTTGACAATGATCAAGATATGGTCATAATATTTGTAAATTGAGTGCTCAGCAACCAAAGAAATATTTTAAAAAACAAAAGGGAACACTGTATACAGGTCAGTGAAATGGACGAGGGTAGGTTTTCTGCAGTCCCAGCAGGAAAACCACAAAGCCAGACAAGCCCGGATAAGACATGCTGTCCCCATGGCTGCAGTGGCTGTCCAGCTCACCATCTGCAGGGTGACCATGGCTGGCTTCCCTGTGCCTGCAAGTCCTGCTTTGGGGATGGTTCAGGGAGCAGTGTCAAGGAGGGCCTGCCAGCTTCACCCCTGGAGCCTCCCCACCTGGTCGGCCCGTTTGGCTCAGGGGGACTTCTGTACTTTTCCCATATTTTGCAAGTTGAAAACTGCTGAATATCCATACATTTTCTTTCTGAAAAGTAAGCAGTAAGGGCCATGCTTTGCTTATTTGCTTAGGTGCTGCATCACTGTTTGCCATGGGTTGCACCAGGGTAGGGGAGAGCACTTTATGTCCAATATAAGCATATTTTATTGTTATAAAATATTGTTTTTCTAGCTTTGGGCTAGAAAAGCCATGATGAATCCGTGTATGTAGAGATACATACATGCACATACTTGCACATTTTCTCCATTCAAATATTTTTGACTGAAATTGCCATGTATTCAGATGGTTTCTTTTCCACTTAGTCCTTGCAAGGGGAACACTACCTGAAGTAAGAGAGGATTCGAAGTTCAGCTATAAGTCATTGATTTAACCTTTCTGTTATGAGAAAAGTAAAATCAACTTGCTTCCAATATAGCTAAATGTTTAGTTATATATGAAACTAGATCTATGGAAAGGATAGGAAATTACATTTTCTATAATCAATCAATCATCTGTGAAGAGAAGTTTATTTAAAGTGACTCCTTTCTGATTACTCCTAGAAGAGATAAATAGAAAATTATTCATAAAGAACTCTATGTATTGATAATGTGACAGCCGAGAGGTTGTACTCTTCAATGTAGATCGTTTTCCAATTTTATGAATGCCTGCAAAACCAGACAATTTTATTTAAATAAGCTTATAGTAATGGCATATGTATATTGGATAAATAGCCTTGTTAGAAATTAAATAGCAATAATTAAAATTATCTAGTCAGTCTATGCCAACTATATGTAAAACTACCAGCATAAAAAATATATAAATACTGATGACATTTTTACTAATTCAGAAATTGACACAAAACGTTATAAAAACAGATAATAGAGCTATATATCCACTGAGTGTTTTATATATACTTAACTAAGTCTTAGATACTATCTATAGTATCTAAGTCACAGACTTTGGCTCTGAAGTTGCACACAGGTGCGTGGTGTTGCCACCACAGCTCTGCGCTGGCATCGGAAGCCGTATTTCTTAGACAAGAATCATATCCTTCATCAGGGGACATTGAAGCACGGCATGCATTTGTGCCCACTGCCAGGGTGATAAACACAAAGCAGAACTTTTTCTGTGAGGGAAGGTGTAGATGTTCAGTCTGTATGGAAAGGCATTTCTTGGGATAGCATGATGGTCTTGAGGAAACTAATGAGCGTGAAATATCAAAAATTATCACCCNGATAAACACGAAGCAGAACTTTTTCTTTGAGGGAAGGTGTAGATGTTCAGTCTGTATGGAAAGGCATTTCTTGGGATAGCATGATGGTCTTGAGGAAACTAATGAGAGTGAAATATCAAAAATTATCACCCAAAATCATGAAGGTGGCAGTTTTGTGTGTCCCAATCCTGTTCTTAGTATGGCTCTGAGAGGAATAAAGAAGGCATTGAAACCCCTTTAAAAGTCATCAGTTTCTCCCTTCCTTCCTGTTTCTGAGAAGTACCTTTTTCTGGAATCCCAAACTTCTTGGGGCAAGGTAAAAACAGACACGTCTTTAAAATATTAAATTTGAATATTTTTAATGAGATCACTTAGCGTTCTTCTTTACTTTGGTCATAAAGTTCATCAGATTCAGAAAGTGAAAAAGCTTGATTTTTGTCAAAGGCGAATATGGTAATTTTCAGAGAAATAAAAATTTGCATTCAGAATTTTCAATTTTTCTGAAAGTTCACTTTTCACTACATAAAGCCCCTACCATTGGTATGGAAAACTCTCAGAAAGTATGAGGTGCAAATCTGGTCCTAAAATAAATAGGGAACACCATTTTAAACTCGGTGGAGGAATGTTTGTCAAAATCAGAAATTACTTTTGGCCTATTTCTTCTCCTAATGTTAGTGGAAACACTCCATAAATTTTTAAAATTAAGCTATTCAGTGGTCTCAGTGTTCAGAAACTTTATTCTTTACATTTTCAAAAATCCTCTTATAATATACTTAATATGTCAGGTGTATATCTCACAAAGATAACTGGACTGAGAATAGAAGTATATATAGAGGTATTACAAGGGTAATTATAACTTTACTCATTATAATGAGTAATGGTTAAAAAAATTTTCTCAGGTTTTTATGAAATTCTGTTGGCTATCTTTGAGAACTAGGTGGGAGCTAGCACAATAGTGATGGTGAGCAAAAAGATGGTGAGTACATGTCCGTACTAATCCTGGACTTACAAAGTGATTACCCTGCAAGAGCTTCTTTAAGCATGGTACTTCTTTCTTAGCATAAAGTTAAAACAGGTCTAGAAGAGAGCTGTTTGGTTTCTGAGTCTCAAGGGAAAAAGATCTGGCAAACTGAAAAAAAAAAGGAATCTGAGAAATAGAGTGAATGCACTGAAGCTGCAAGATTCAAGCACAGACATTGCCCAAGAGGTCACTAGGAGCAAGACATCTGAAAAGGCATTCTTCAAGGAATGAAAGTACAGTTTTTATGCATTTGGTGCACCATAAGAATTTATTTCTATTCAAAAATTAAATTCCGATGCCCACTCGTATCTTATTAGCTCTATAATTTGGAGCCAGCAGATATAATCTTACAGAAACTAGGTTTTGTCCCTTAGATGTACTGATCTCACCAAAATCACTGGTGAATTATCAGCACAAGCTCAGACGACAAATGGCTACGTTTAAGCAGCAGCAGTGCGTGTTGCCAGTAAGACCTCTGTTTCAGAGCCACAGAACTCCAGGAAGCAACTTTCTTCCATTTCTTTAGAAAGAAAATCAAGGGGTTTGCTATTCAGGAGGTGCTGTAGAAACATCTTGAAACGATCATGTGATCTGTTCTTCGAGCCAAAAGAGGTGTTTCTTCAAGGCCTTTTTTAAACTGAGATGTGCTTCTGCTTGCTCAAACCCTCCCACATACAGATGAGGACATAATACAGGGCTATGTCGCATTATGCAACCTACCTCCCACATACATGTTCTAAAAGAAAGCACTGAGCAGCTGCGTAACACTCCTCTGGGCATGAATAGAGTCTTTAATACCAACACTGAAATGAGAGTGATTAGCACTGTTACTGGCACACGCAGCACCTGAGCATTCATAGTTCAGTTCAATGCAACTGATGGAACATCTTGATTTTTGAGCGGAAATGGCTGCCAGAGTTGCTTGTGGGATATGCCATAGTGACTTATGGCCCGGGCATTACTAAACCTTTTGCGTGGCACTCTGATTCATGCTGATGATGTGATCAGCATCAACCCCTCATTAATTAGCAGCTTATCGTGATTGTTTTGCAAGAATAAAACAACAGGGCTAATGCTACAAGTTCGCTTCACTAGGATGATGCAGGGATGCCATTGCCACATCCAGGGTGGACAGTGAGAGCCTTCCTGACCCACTCAACAGGCAAAGCCATGCAAATAGCAGTCATAAGAGGTGTGCATCACACCTCTAAAGAGAAACTCACTGCTGTAGATGAATATGCTCTCTGACAGCTCAGAAAGAAAAAGAAGAAATAGGTTTAGTTGTAAGTAAGGACAGTATACTGGTAAATTAGTCCTATTTACATTCCTTGGCAAACTGAGCATTTTACCCTCCCTGCCAGGATCACTGCCTGACCCCAGAAATCTCAGCTGAAGGAGGAGGATTGTAAAGGCTAGTAACAGGCAGCATGAAAAAATAATACTCATAGGTCATCCAACAGGGTTATTTATTTATTTAGATTCCTGCAAATGTTAAAAACTTCTCCATATGGCTTAAATGCCATTGATGTAATCTGAAAATACCTCCCAATACAGCAATTTAAGAAACATCTCTTCACACACTGATCCTCCCTCCCTGCTCGATCAATGCCCTGCGTTTAGAACAGCTACTTTATACCCCCATTTTCAAATGGAGTGAAAAAAGATGAGCCTTGCAACATGCCCTGCAGGTCAAATTCAGGTTATATTAAGTCAGAGAAGGGGAGGAATCCATTTCAATGTTAGTGAGCAGTGGATCTATTTATAAGGTCTTTTTAAACCATTGCTTCATTTTACAGCATATATGACAGCTGATTTCCTCCAGCTCAGATGACTATGGCTGAAGGAGCATCACCTTATGACGGAAACCAGTCCGTTGGTTTCTAGCTCTTAAAAACAGAACAAATAAAGCAAATGAACACAGCAAAAGAGAAAGAGAACTGAAGGAAATACCAGCAGAAAGTTTGTCTTTCAGTCAACACAAGGTATTATGATTTTTTTCTGTTGGAATTACAAAAGTTGTGATATCTTTCAAGATGTCCAGTGTGGCATTTAGCATTGGGACTTTCTTCAGTACTCCAGCAAGTAACAACATCTGGAAAAGTGTCCTGCCTTAGTGCCTCTTTCTAATAGTAGGAGACAATATTTGTGGGAATTGAGTTACAGATTTTGAAAAGCATGAAAGCATGGGTTCCCACATTTGTTAAGTACTGAAAATCCAGCCTTTGCTATCTGACGATCTAACATTTGCAAATACTTAAGCACACGGTAAACAGGAATCTCATGAGTGAAACCACACCTCTGTTTAAGTGTTTTGTAGGATTAGCCATCTTTGTACCTATCCAATGTTCACCATAATGCTTTATACTTACTTTCCCTGCAAAGTATAGAACACACATTTGTTGTGGTGAACTAAAACATGACATGCACATCAATCCACTTTTTATATTGCACCAAAAAGTAAATGTCCATTTAACAGTGCAAGAAATATTTCTCATACATGCTGTGAAATATCTTCAGTTTGTATATTAACAGAGGACCAAATCTTTGCCGTGTTGAAGAAGGAAACTTTTGAACCTACATAATAAATTGCTTTGTGGTTAAATTCATTACAGCAATTAGCTTCTGCAGAAGCTAATATAATGTGGAGCCTTTAAATCATCCTTTCAGATTACAGCACAGGAGCTCTGACCGCTATCCCGGACTGGTCTTTGTTCAAGAAACAGGTGTTCTTGTATCAGAAAAGAACCTTAAAATAATGAACATCTGAAGGTAATTCCTAGTCAAGGAGTACCTGGCAGAGAAGAAGAAAAGATAGTTTGCTGCGATTTATTTTTTGAATCACAAATATTTACTCATTTGTCTAAATTGCATAGTCAGAATAGATGCCTATCCATGGAGAGGACAGAGGGTGTGTCTTTGCAAATCAGAATGCATACTCCATGTCAAATGAGATTTGCTGGTATGCTTTGGAATATCCAATGCTCAGAGAATGGCGATCTGCTACAAAGATCTGACAGTTATGTGCTGTTAAGTGCTGGTGCAATCAGAAGTCAGGGTTGCGTAGCTTTGCTCAGAGAAGTGCCAATAAACTCTGTATCTCATCATGCAACCACAAATACAGTACTTCTCACACATTTCCTAATGAGAAAGTTATATTGGAGTTTCCTCTCTGACTATTGACTTGCATCCTAGAGTTTTAAAATGTGTATGAATGCCTTATTTTCTGACTGCGAGTCAGTTAAATGTGTTTCCCTCTCTATATGACTCACTGAGAGGTCTGAGAGAGAGCAAGGTGAACTCTAATGGCAGGTGTCCCCTAACTGCAGTAGTCTAAAATGTAAGCCGCCACTATAAGATAGTTGCCTATTTTCTTTCTATGGGTAGTGGAGCAAGCTCAGTATCTAAAAAAAGAAAAAAAAAAAGATTTATCTTAGATAACTGTCTTAAATGCAGCAAAACAGCCCCTGGAACTGCATATACCTCTTTACCAGTTATGGAGGTACATAAGATTTTTTAATGGCTACAATTAGGAGAGATACCAATATGTTCAAAAAACTTGTGTCTAAAAGAGTTTCTTAACCTAAATAACTGCTCATGTGCAGAAACTGCAACCCACTATCTCACAAATTACTAGAAGCAATTAGAGGTACCGGATTTCTAAAGGTGCCTGATTATAGTGGGTAGGATGTGGGGCCTTAAATATCACAGAAATATGAGGCTTAATATTACTAATGATGGACCTTTACCTAATTATGTTTTGTGAAGGAAAACCTACACTCAGGAGTAAGACAAGATAAGTCTCTGTTGAAAGTATATATATGTGACAATGAATGTTTAAAAGCTGCTTTGTATTTTGGACAATATTGGAAGGTAAAAGTATTATTTCTTGCAGGGAGTGACCAGTGTGTAATGGAGGCGTGAGGGGATGTCTGAAGTAGTAATAAATGCAGCTGGATGCTTTCAAATAGTCATGTGGGAACCTACCTGACAGTGATAAAAATGGAGATGATAAATGACACCAAAATACTGTACTCTACAGATTGCCTATTAATTTTAAGATAGCACAAAAAATAGAGAAGTATGATCATACTTCTCAGTAGGGGTGCAGATGATATATAATGGGACTGTTCTCAGAGCAGCACTGCCTTCTGTTAAAAAAATAGAAGGAATGCAATGTATGGATACTCAAATACTGGCATTCTCCTTGCATTGGTAATACCTCCTTTTGCTTTGTCCACTTTCCTAATCATTTATTGCAGAAATTCACAGGAAAGAATATTGGCATATGTGTCTTCACTCGGTGCTATAATGTTTTTAATCTGTCAACACTATTTTAACCTATATTTCAAGGTTAAGTGGCAATCTTTTTCAGTATACATATATTGGGCAGCTGACTAGCACTAGTCAACACTTTTTTCCAAATGTCTGGAAATACTTAATATCACAGTAGTCAGAAACGACCCATGAGGGCTCCAATTCAGACCATCTTCCCAGCTGGACACTGAAAAGTTCAGTTGGTCTCTAGCCTTGATTATGCTTCAGAGAACAACCAATGCAAAAATTTTACCATCTTTATCAGTTACTGAGTCTACTTTTCCTTCATCTTTGTATCTTATGTAATACTGCAGTGTATATCAAATAGACCATCAAACATGCTATACAACCATAGTCTCCGTTGGACTGACAAGGTATAAAATACATACACAGTGTCTCCTCTTGCTTTGTAGTTGCTTTGTAGGCTGTGTTTTTGCCAAGAAAGTTCAGACCAGATGATCCTTGAGGTCCTTTCCAACCTGGTATTCTATGATTCTATGATTGTAGTTACAAGGAAATATCAAAATACATATGAACAAATAAACCTTGTAGGGTTAAAAATAGGCTTTGCTATATCAGGAATGTGATTTTTTTCTTATTTCATTTGGCAAGTATCTAGACAGTGCATTATGACCACAGTGTTTGTTCTCACTTTTGAAGGAGTATTTCAAACTGATCCAGCAGTTACGAGAAGCCACTTATCCCCACACTGGAGACAAACTGAGAGGCTGATCTTTACTTAGAACTCTTTGTTAAGGATTTACTAATGCTTAACTCTGTTAATCCTTGACGCTGCCACTGGAGATGTTTGCTGAATGGCTTGTGCAAGTCACTTCACATCCTCTTGCCCCATGTCCATGCCTTGAACATAACAGTAGGTACTGTTTCTTTAAAGTATTTTGACCTTTATGTCTGAGCAGTAGTATGCAGTGAAAAAACTGTAAAAAAAGGATGTTGCAGGAGCATTTTTGTTAGTATCACTGTGATTACTTGTAGTGTTGGACTCCTAAATCACTGCACTCACCTCACCTAAGCAGGATGGTCACACTGGTTCCATCCTAAAAATAACTTTAGATACAGTAAGTAAACATTTGTTTTCTCATCTTTCCCTTTGTTGGCCAGAGCCAGAAAGTTTTCAAAGCTGGGAGAGCTTTGTTTGACTCAGTTGTTGAGGTGGATTACAATCTCCTGGAGTTACTTTCTCTTCCCATACACAGATCTGTGTGTGAATAGGTACAAATATTACTGAATTACTGGAAGGTCATTTGGCAGATGTTTACAACAGATCAGATTTTTATAGCAATGGCGAGAAGTGAAGGGAATACTGTTGCACTACTTTTGCTGATATCAAGTTTCAGTGACTGCCCTGTATTGTACTACAGGTACAGTAGTTTTCACTTCCAGAAACTGGGAATGATTCCAGAGGAATGCATCTGGATAACATTTGCCTGCTACCCTCCCCAGAAAAGAATTAGTCACCAAGGGCTCTATTCATAAAAACTAATTCAGGCCATTTCCACATGAATATCACGTCTTTATGTGGAAAAAGTGTGGAGCATGCTTTTTTCCAAAATAAAGAACCATTTTCTGTGATTAATGGAGCTGTTGCCCCCTGTCTGTAAATGGACACCTCCCTGCTTTGTTAAAGCGACTGAAGTCCAAAGCAGAAGAACTGGGAGTGGGACTGATAAGAAACTCCTAGCTTTAAAGAGTATATATGAATGGCGTTCGAAAATGGTTACAGTATAAATTATTTGACTAGTTGAGCAGACAAATGCTTAAAAGAGTACAGGAAGAGGGATTGTCCTTACTGAGCACAGATATTTTTGTACACTGGCCTAACGTTTTTCTTAACGTTTATAGTTTCCTGTTAACTTCTCAGTGTTAAGCAAGACAAAGCTTCCGCTTTGTGCTGCACTTTGCAAAAGCCTGCTTCCAGCAGCAATGAGTTAGTATAATGGTGTGGTAGCTTTAATCAGCCTGTGAGGTTGATAAATTGGATTGATTGGAATCACATCGTTAGCATGTGAATTTTGGTGGAATTTTAATAGCCACCAGGGGTGCACAAGATTTATGGTGGAGTCAGCTTATGATTTTCTTTTGGTTGAATGCTCATTTTAATGTCCTGTAACATACAGTAGACCTTGCCTACTGTTCAATTTGTGCTATGACGAAGGATTTTAACATACTGTAAGTTCAGATCATTACATTTCATGTAGGATACAGTATATAACTAAAATATTATGTTTTACTTCAATCACTCCAGGGCAAAGTATAGTTTTATTGAAGACTTTTTATGCAGTTACAGCTACAGCTGCAGAACACTGCTGGAATGAGGCTTACATGGCAGGGAATGTTGCTGGGTTTTGACAGATACCTTCCCTGTCTTGGTTTTATGGAGAAAGTATTTAGACAAACATGCATAGGAATCTTCTAGATGTTTATGACACTCCCCAATGACAGTGAAATACAATGTATTACATGCATTATGTTAAGAGAAATATGATGGAAACTAAAAAACAGAACTCAATTTTAACTTAGTGGTTCAGACTTTGCGAGTACACTGATTGGATGCTTCTAGTGAAGATGACAAGGAGGACAAACAGACTATTAGGGCTAACATGATCCATATGATAAACTCTGATGCCACTAGATAGAACAATGAGATAATGTAACCCATCTGAAACACGAAGGAACAGTTTCCTGTCTTAAGATCCAAGCCTTCAACTTGTACACAGTGATGTGTACCCCTTGCCTATGAATTAGACGTGTCTGTCAAATTGTGAGCACTCTCCAGATTTTTCATGAAGTATAACAAAATTTTCAACTCCAAAACACCCATGCATTTAGGGACAGTATAGTAAAATGGCATCAGTATCTTCTCCATTGCAATCTTCACTTTGGAGCCAAGATTTCTTGTAGCAAAATAAGCAAAGATGCCAAACAGCACTGTAGACTTTTCTTCATGCACTGTTTTCTGGGTTTCTTCTTTTTTGTGCAAAGTTTTACAATACTGTAGCCTCAGATTATGCGTCATCCAGTTTGGAGTTTGAATACATAACAAATAAATTGGAATTAAAAGATCCTGAGAACTAAAATTCCTGAGTCATCCCATCCACTAAAAGAAGATCAACACTGCCACAGGTCGAAAGTCACAGAACTAAGAAAATTAGGGCTGATGTGGGTTGTATTTTTTTTCTTCCTCTGATAAACAGTAAGCAGTTGACTTTACTTGCAATTGAATGTTAGTACCAGTCTTTGCAGTTGTAGAGCCAAGCACTCTCTATTTAACATCAGATGTCTATTGACCATTAAGCAACATAATTTAGAAGTACAGTCAGTTATCACTGTTTTGCTAGAAGGATGATCCTCTGAACTTGTATTCTGAGTGCATAGAGGCTCCATACTGGAGGGCATGTTTAGTGATCATTTTGTAATGGTATAAAAACATCAGAAATCCAGAAATAAATGGAGCATTCTTGGGCAAATTAGATTAGCTTGAGCTCTTTCCACATGTGATTGGAGATGATCTAATTGGCCTGTGGCAGTAAGTAAGTTATACTGAGTGTTTGAATATAATGCATGTATGTTTACAATAATAAATGCATTAGAAGCATTTTTATTGTTCGTCTTTCTCTTAACATACTTCCTGTTAGCATGAAGTGCTTAGTACTTGCTGTGGCAAAATGGAATATTTCTTCATACTAGTGTATTTTCTTCTGCATGCAATTTCACGTCTTCTTGAGATCTGTCCTTATTCAAGGGACGGATTCTTCAAAGCAGAACATTGTTGAGGAGTAGCAGCTATACAGTACTGCATCGCTATAGAGGAATTTGCTTGGCACACTTAAAAAAGTTATGAGCATAAAACATTTGCTACCACTTTGGTAACAGATATATATTATTAGCTTCTTTCTACGTTGACTGACTCCACACGCTCATTGTCTGATTTCAGGTCCTGTTCCTTCTCACAGACACCAATGAATAAGGAAACAGCATCCTTTAACAGCAAAGACACAAGATACAATTTACAATAGCATGATTGCTTCTGTATGGATCTGTTGATAAAGTGAGGCACAAGGAGTTACAAAGTCTGAGGCAGCCTTACGCTAACGGCCTGGATTTATACTGTGCAGAGAGCCTTAGGATAGCCACAACACACGAAATCATGATCCCATCAAATTCTTCAGAGTTGCCCCGAGGCCTCAATGAGTTCAGAATTTCCCCCTGCAACTTACTGTTGTTTCAACACAATTAGTGAAGACATCAATTAGATATTCTGAGGACTAAAAACCATTGGGGTTTGTTTTCAATATAGAAAATAATAGCTCCTAATAAGCCAGTTTTGTTATAACCCTGCAAAACAGTTCATCTACCCCCTTTCATCATGTTATTTTGATGACTATGAACTCAAATAGTTCTAAAAAGATAGATAGACGGAGGGATGACATGTGAGAAGGCTAGGGGCAGCATCAGACAGACAGAATGTTGGTTTGTTTTTTAATACTTTCCATTTAGACAATAACTTTAATTTTGTGTTGAAATGAAGTAAAATACTAGACAGTATTGACTTGCGTATATAGTATAGTAATAGTAATTTTGTTTATTTCTTGAGGAGAAACTAGCATGCAGAAAAAAAGAGCTCCGCCTATGCAGCTTCTCCAACTCTTCTCTATGTCCTTTAATCTTACCCAGCTACTCTATGTGCTTCATATAAGCAGTCAGCTGTGACTGACTCCAGCCAAGTTACAATAGGGATGAGTGTGGCTGTTAGTTACAGAGAGCTTTCTGTGATAGTGATTTCAATCCTTGGAACAGTTTTCTAGGTGTTTGGGAGGTCTCAGATTAATGTTTACAGTTTGGCCTGCTATAGACAAGAAGCAAATCACAAAGCCCAGTTCTGCAGAGGTTCATCATGGATCTCCTGGTCCTGACAAAGTAGTTTTAGCCTAATGACTAAATAATGATTCCTGTAAAAAGATGTCCCAAATCTCTGCATTCACCGAATGCATAAGCAGACACAAAAGAAACCACACATTGAAGAAAGATTGCATTTCTCACTTCTAAAATCCCTAGAAAAATACTGATACACAATGTATTCCTTTATCTAATTCTATTTAGTTCTGCACTGCTGGTGTTATTTTTTTGCTTTAGGTAAAAGAAGTTACTACTCGTACTAGTAACAAAGATCACTGCCGTTGTCTTCACAAATTTAAGAACCTTTCTGCCTTTCTAACCCGAAGGAATTTGCTTAGTCATTGTAAATAATTATGCACACAGTACCAGCTACCAGAGACAGTATATGTTTTGCATCTTGCAACTGCTGTACTTCGTGTGTACACGTGACATAATTTGAGTGGGAGATTAAACTTCAGCTGAAATGCTATCTGTCAAAAGATACAGAAAATTTCAAAAAGGAATCAGTGCTACCCGAAACAATTAGTACAGCACTGGTAGAGCAGTAATTTTTAATACAGTTAGGTTTCTCTTCATCTATTTTCATCATTGGTATCCCTTTTGATTCAAGGGTAGCCACTGGGGCCGGGGAGGGAAGGAAGAGGTTTGCAATTTGCTTCCAGTTCAGACTAGGACTTGCATTTCTATGGTGCCATCTGTTTATTCAGGTTCAAGTTCTCTGCAGATGGCAGGGATGAAGGAAGGATGAAGCCAATTTATTCCTTCCTCATCCCAAGCCTCTTCCTGAACAAGCCTTCCCAGAAGCTCTTTCTCTCTTAGCTGTTCCTCAGGTTTATGCTACAAGTAAGTATCTACAAGGTTTCTGTTCATTGCTGTGCATTCTTCTACAGTATTTCTGCCATAGTCTCCTAAATACCACTTCTCACCCCTACTACCACCTTCTTCTTCGCAAAATGGGAAAATCCTTTCAAACAGGAGTCAGTCTCTTGTCAGTTTGCATGTGGCCTATTCAGGTTGATGATTCCTGTTGTTTGTGCCACTGAGAATCTTTACTGGTCTGTTAGTTGCATTTATTATGGAGAAAGCATACTGTTGCGTGTACTAGTTTCAAAAGGTTTCTTCAAGTCTGGATGCCATTATGTCAGGCCAAATCACAGCTGTCCACATTTTATTGCTGAACTAAAAAAGAATACTTACTTTTTTTTTTCCTGTATGGTTTTGACCCCATCTCCAAGTCAAGTTCATATCCGTAGATTTTAAAGGAATATAGCTGAGGTTCTTCACAAAATGATGTCCCTTATGGCTGTTACTGGAAATCTTGCTCATCTGAGAGGCGTTTTCTTAAGAGAAAGTGTGACACATGGATGCATTTTTATATCTAGTACTTGTTTCTAGCACAGCTTGAGGTAACAGCCTAACTCCATTTCTCAGTTCAGTTTGCTTTAACTCCATAGTATATATCTATGCTCCTGCTCCTGAAGCTTGAGGCTTTCCAGGGGCATGATTCTCATCTTTGTGAAGTCCAGTTCAGATTGCTCTAGAACAGTAAAGAAAAATATCCCAAGCCTTAGTGTTATCATTGATATAGTTTCTCCTTTGCAAATGTCGCAGATTCTCAGTTTTATTCTTATATAAATGAGAATCAGGTCCTAGTTTTCTAATGGGATTTGATGTTGAAAGAACACTTCAAATCAAAGATCTAAATTAGCTGCTTTTGAATTCAATTCAGAATTAAATGGAAAATGGCTTTGTCTCTCGGTGTAAATCTCTGATGGTATCTGGCCTTGCTGACATTTACAGGCCTGCTGCTCTATATTTTCACTATGATATGAGCAGTTTCTCTGGGGAAAACACCATCAAACTGTAGCTCTTCTGGCAGCTTTCTACAGTCAAATCTCTTTGCATCCACTTCCTTTCTCATTATTTTGAAGTGGAAATCCCATGGCTGTAAACTTGAAAACACATTATATCAAGTCAAACCACGACTGTAGTTACTGAATTTTTCTAGCACTGGTGTCTCTGTGTCTAATTTAAACTTCATGTCTCACTTTCAGCTTGCTCCAAAATTTTCTCACCAGAAAGCAAGGCAGAAAACCAGTCAGCTTTGCCTTCTTCATTCTCATTTCGGAAATGAAATGTTTCAGAAAAAGAAAAAATAGCAAAAAAAAAGTATGCCTATTTCCCTTTTGCATCGTGAAATACAGAAAGGTTTAACATAAGTGTGTAGCCCAATGCCCAGCTCTAGACATCTGATTTGAGTCTACAGAGGCTCCAGATGGTTATCCAAAGCACCCAAGTGAAGAGCCTGTATTGACTGCATCATGGGTACTGCTCAGGTGCGAAACAAGAACCCAGGAATACAGAGATTGCCACACAGAAACATATCGCCAACCCATCTATCCAATTTCCTGCTTCCAGCAGTAACCATATCAGATCCTTCAGCTGATTCATAGATAAACATGTGAAATTCTGAACTAAATTGTCGGGAAATAATTAGGTAGTGAGAAGAGTTTATTAATTAATCCTCAGTGAATTATGAAGGGTTTGGATAGCTTTGTCTTTTTAAATCTTGGCTTTGGTAGCTGAATACTCTGATAAGGACGTTACACGCTCAGCCTTACGTGGGTGTTAGCCAGCCTTGCTAAAAAGTATGCAATAATGAGTTCAAAGGGCTAGTTGCCTATTCAGTAAAAAGGATTTCATTTTATTAATGTTAAACTCCCTGCATTCCAGATTCTGTGTACAATTTGTTCAGGCTCCTTTGTGGAACATCAGTCTCTGTCAGTCCATGAAGGCTGAAACTCTTATCTCTGTGAAAGCTGCGGTGCAGGTAAGTACACGGCTGTTTCATAATCAGGTCACAAATAACCTGTGCTTTGTTTGTGGGTTTGTTTTTATTATTTCTGAGGGGTTTTGATCTTTTCAAAAGAAATTTTTCCAGTGCTGTCAAGGCAGAACCACTTTTTCAATATTTTTCCCTTTCCAACTATTAGAGAATTTGAGGATTCAGCAATATTTCTTTTCTTCCAGCTTTCACTGTTGTTCAATCTGTGGCCGTTGTTTATGAATGAAGAACTGTTATAAAATGAGGCTGATGATAAAGCCTCATCTAAAATCATTATCAGCAACTACTTCCTGGGTTTGGGAGTACAATAGATGAATAGAGTATTCTGCACTTGAATGCCGCTCATCTTATATAAATAATAAGCTTTGACCAAAGTGCTAA
The DNA here is from genome assembly GCA_013398225.1 of Steatornis caripensis. Lineage (NCBI taxonomy): Eukaryota > Metazoa > Chordata > Aves > Caprimulgiformes > Steatornithidae > Steatornis > Steatornis caripensis. The sequence goes on from VZSC01004061.1 coordinate 80,209, forward strand.
AACCTCTCCCCTGCATATTAGTTGGTCTTAAGATGTACCAAAATTTAAAATAACATATTCAACAAACACATGACTCATTCTGATTTGTTTAAAGCAAGTTTGTATTAAATGTAAAATGTAAATTCTGTGGAGCTATGCTTCTCCTCTGCATGATATTTTTGAAGGTTGATTCAGGATTAAAAATGAATTTGACGTCCCTGGGCTAAACTCTGATCTTGCATTTCACCAATATCATGGATTACCTGGCAGAGAATAGAGTGTCTCTGGGTTATATCAGTATAAGCATGTCTGCAAATTTGGGGCCCATGTTACTATGACAATAACTTCTTTTTACTCTGCAAATATTTATATACAGTTTCTAATGTTTTTGGCGTGTATTTTCTAGGTTTGTTCCAAGGTAAAATGTAGTAATTTCTCTGAGAAAACACAGGTTTTGAGGCAAATATAAAAGTTAACTTCTCTACTCAAAGATTTGCATTCAGAAGCATCATCATTTTAACAGTAGAACAAGCTTCTATCAGCAAAAAATAAAATATTTTGCCAATGCAAAATAGTGAGTGACTTTAAACAGTGCACAGCTTCCACTGAAATTCAACAGAAATTAGCTGCATAGGCCAAGACTATTAGGCTTCTCTGAAACCTTTAAGCTTAAAGCTTCTAGTCTTTATTGACAATTCTACGTTCATCACTCTTGCTAGCAGTGAACTGAAAATATTTTTCCATGCTCTCGGTAGTACTGCTCCTTTTATCATCGGTTTTACCACGTAAGGTGAACATAGGAACAGCAAACAACAAAACAAAAATATTTTTCCTAGATTCATGGAATTCTGTTGTAAAGCAAATTGTTTACAATCAGACATTTTGTGTAGCTTTATGTTAATTTTTGTTCAGTGTTCATTAGTAAGAAGCAGTGAGTGAATTTATTCAGTTTAGCCCATTTTACTACAATGTCTGTAGTGCATTCTATTAATGGCAAAACCAAATGGTTTTGTTTTCCTTTTTGATGAACCATATATATTTTCACTCACAACACCCACTATTTCAAAAAGTTTAGCATGTCTTCTTTATTTTCTCAGATAAGCAAAGTTTCATTTATTTAGCATACATCATCAATCAAAAAAGTTTGGGGCATATTTTCAAGACTGCCTTGATAAAACATGCTCTGTAAATACCAAGTGTTACTTCAACAAGCATTTAATTACATTATTTTCCAAAGTGTAAATACAAATCAGAATGAGACTGCATCCCGAAACATGGAAAAAAGAAAGCAAATTAAATTGTTTAGAATTAAAACCCTGAATCCAGATACATCTGCTTTGGTATATCAGAGAGATCAGTCATGGTTGTTAACTGATCTCTTTTTAATCTTTGAACAAATAACAGGAGTGGAATTTTGACTCTTTTCTGGTTATTATTTTATTTATATTAACAGAAGTGCTTTAGGGATGTAATAGAAAATAAAATGTCTTTGGTGCTAAGCATTAGTAATCTCAGTAAACAATACTCAGGGAAAAGACGACAATACAACAGAGTAGAAATCAGCTGCTTTTGTACGGTAATACACAGGGTAATGACCTGTAGCTGTTGTTCTTATTGCCTTATTTTTAATAGCTCTTTGTGGAAAGGTCTAGAGTTGCTGGTCACAGGGAAAAACCTCGAGATTTAAAGAAAGCTTACAACTGTAGACCGTAGATCTCAGTGCTTTATTATAGATGAACTCGTATAACATATCCTATGGCATTTCTACCATCAGTTAATGGCAGGATTAAACACAGTGGCCTGTAGCGTTCTTTGGCTCAAGAAGACCATAAATCATAAGTCTTGCAAACTGGGAAGGGGAATGATCCCTCCCCACAAACTCTGATTTTCACACTCATTGCATAGTATCTGGCCTTCTCCTGGAGATGTAATAGTAGGCTAGATACACCTTTGATCTCGTGCTCTATGAGCCCAGATTGTCTTTGATTATCATCCTATGAAAGTTTAGCCTCAAATATAGTCTGTTCTCACTGTGCCCTGATTCCTCATATACCGTTCTCACTTTTCCTTACATTCCTCCATATGTAGCCAGCATTAGCAAAGAATACCACCTCGCATGGGTTTTATCTAATATTGCTTCCTGTGGGGTCTGGATGTGAATGGGGAATGGCATTTGATAATCTCTGACTCCACTGTAAATTAAATTTAAATTAAAAGCAGCTGTTTCTTTTAAAGTGAAAGACACATCTGCATTAAATATAATACAACTTCATCTGGCTTGGGCTGTCAACACTTCAGTAAGTGTCAGACAGAAGATTCATATGGTTTTGGTCTTGTCACTGACTGTCATTCATTTCCTAATGCTTTTGAAGTCTTTTCAGAAAGGTGGGCAGGAATTGATTTAAGTCATTTTTAAATACTTAAATAATGACTTTCCTCTCTCCCCCTTGCAAAGTACATAGCTTGATGAATTTGGATAGCTGAGTACTAAGGTTATCAATACATAAGTAGTGTTTGCCTTTGATGGTGGTGTCTCATGAGCACTGGATTAACCAACAACAAAGGAGGCAATTGGGAACCAGTCAGCCGCAAACTCACACAGTCATTCCTGGGAAAGACCTTTTCTGGAGGTTGGCACATGGGTGTTGCAGCTGTGAAAGCTCAGCATATGAGTGGCTACAGGTGTTGGCTTCATTTTTTCTCCACATATATTTGTAGAAAAATTGGCGTCAGTGCCAGGGACAAAGAAAGGTTGTGCCAAGCTGTTACAGAAAAAAAGAAAATTGCTTGTGACACAATACAATCTGTATTGCTTGTATGACAGTTATATGGTGTTCTGGAGAATTCTGTTTATGAATAATAATGGAGGTTCTGGCAATGTTGGCAGTAACACTCAATGGAGAGTCAAACAAAGGGCATTTTGTTTCACGTTCATATCTTCGGTAGTCAGGCATTTTGGAATCCTATAATCAGTGTTTCCCTTTTCTAGTTTCAATTAGGTCCTTCTTCAATCCCTGTTTCCCCTAATTTAAGCAAGATTATCTAAGAGTTTTAAATTAAATGTCCTTAAAATTGCTCATTCAAATGTGATTGATTAGGTGGGCAAACCTGGCTCCATCTTCTGGAGGGAAAAAAAAAAGAGGAAAGGAATGGAGATGAAAAGGATAGAGAGGAAATATATCTAGAAGGAATTTTTGTATAAATTTTTTATCTGAGGTGGAAGCAAGGATTACCTCCTATCCCTACATTGTACTGATAAAGTGGTGCAAGCCACAAATTCGGTAGGTTGAAAAAATGGGTGTTCTTTTTTTTAAAAAAAATCTAATCTTTTGGACATATCCAGTATCTCTTCTTCTGCAGAATGACTCCAGAATTTTGAAATCTGACCTTGAAATCCTTTGATTCTTGAACAAATTCACAGTGGTATGGAAGTGATGTCTTTTCCTCTGAACGGCTTTCCTTACCAGTTCTTCCCTGCTTGTCTGTATCCTGGTGAAAGGAGAGAAGGAAAGACATGGTGCCAATGTCTGAATACCACAGAGGCAGCAGGATCAGAGGAGATGGTGTTCTGGAGAAGGGAGGGATTCATTGTCCAGCCTGCTGATCCCCAGCACAGAGGTCACGAGCGGAGCTGGGACTCTGACATCTGCTGAGACGCTCAGCTGATCATGCCTCTTCCCTGAGATCCTAAGAAAAACAGCATTGAAAGACAAAATATTATGCTCTCTGGTATAATTTTAGATTATTTCTCATTCTGTTTGGCCCACTTTCCTATTTGTTCACTTGCTGTTTTAAAATGAGATCCTAGAAACAATCCCAAAAATACCTCGTCAAAGTCATATGTCATGTGCAAGAGACGGATTAAAGGAGGATACAGTCGTCAGAGGATTTGGTGGAACTTGGATTCCTTTGCAGTCTTTTCTCTTTGCTTTAAGGAAACAGGCAATACGAACTGTGGAAAAAGGAGCAACTTTCCAATTCAGTCTTTGATTCAGGAACAGAAATCTTTCTTTAAAAATAAAAGCCCTAGACCACAAAGATAATAACTCTGCACACAAATAACTCCCCATCTGTCTATAGTGTATGTCAAATTTGCTATTGCTTCTCAGACAGGATAGTGTTTTCCCTGCATGCTTAAAAGATCTGTTTAAGTAATGCTAAACAAAGTAATTAAATGATATGTGGGTTTTGCTGCGCTAATTTGAAGTATATGTGGTTTCGGCTTTGAGAAGGCCAATGTTTGACACTTCAAAACAAGCAGCAAAACCAAGAAGCAAGCAAATGGGGAGTAATCTACCTATCAGCACTAGATTTCCTCCTAATCTTTAATAACCAACAATAGGCTTACACCTTGAAGCACAGAAATGTGTCACTTCCAGATTTAAAATTGTGACAGCTCCAGATAAACTTATTAAAAGTGTGTCCTTATAGTAAACGGTATCATTCTTACTGAGGACCAGTTTGAGCTATTCAGTTAGCTTTCAGGGTACAGTTAGTTCTTAATCTCTGAGGCCCTTCATCTTTTTTCTTTAGGAGTTTTAGCTGTACATATACAGAATTTTTTGCTGTTTGTTTGAAAAGTAAGTCAGCTTAACTTGTGGGATTTCTCACTAAAGGCCTGTATTTTTTGACCTCTGGTTTGACCTTTGCTTCAGGCCTTTTTCATTTCTTTTATGGTTACTCTTTATTATCAATCACCTTCACAGGTGATAATTTACCAGATCAGTTCAGTAATCCCTCCTGTTTAACCCATCGCTTGGGTACAAACCCTATTAATTTAGCACCTTGTCCTAAAGAATTACCACTCTCTCTGCATGCACATTCCTGGAGTCCTCAGTCCATCAGACTTTGTTACCTAATTCACAAAATTTTTCCATGCTTAAACCTAGAACAGCCTTTATATGCATGCCTTGGTTAATTGTTCTATTTCATATAAACTAGGTGAATTTCTGGTTAGTTCATACAAGCTGTAGAGCCAGCAGTCTTTCCTTTCTGGTTTAATGGCCAGCTGGTGAGGGAAGCAGGATTACTCTGGCCCTAGCTGTGACCTCCACTCTCGACTGAGGGGACCCTGGCTGCCATCTCCAGACCTACCCTACTCAGGGTGGTGGGACAGCCACTGCCTCGGTCAGCCTTGTCATGGTGCTGGGCTGCTGGCGCCTGACTTCTGCTCCTGGCCAGCCCTCGCCAGCCCCTGACAATGTGTTCCTGATTGATTCTCTTCTAATGGTTTTCCCCAGATAATTAGGACCCAGTGACATTACAATTCTTTCCCATTTTATTTCTTTACAGTGTGTGATATAATTAACCATAAGACTATGTTTTGATTAGTGGTAACTAGTACATCAAACCAGATTCTTGCTAGTCAGACCTTGAGTAATATAAGGGAAATAAGTACTGAGAAAAGCAAGACAATTTCTGATAAGTATCTTGAATTTTACATAGGTTAAGAAACTTCCAATTGCTCTGGGTTTTGCTTTTTTTAAAAACCCTTTTGCAAAGTCCATTCACTGTTGTGTTAGCAACCACATGCTCCAAAAGAAGTAGACTAGAAGCCAACACATCTATTACCATGGAGCTCTGTTAGAAGCTGCGATCAAGCTAGTGAAACACCCCGAGAGTAAAGCAGAGCAGAGCTGGCGCACAGACCTGCGACAGCATGTTTCTGCTTCGTGCAGATATGCCTCGGGGAGGCTGGACCCCCATCCCATCAGAGGCTGTGGCACACAAGACTGCTCTGCAGTTTCACCTGTCCTACCCGTGCAAAACAGCTGAATCATNATGCCTCAGGGAGGCTGGACCCCCATCCCATCAGAGGCTGTGGCACACAAGACTGCTCTGCAGTTTCACCTGTCCTACCCGTGCAAAACAGCTGAATCATCAAAGAATCATCAGTAAGGTTTCCAGGAACAAATCTTATTTTTAACATAATGGGAACAACATCAGTGGACCTGTTTCTGTTTTGATCAATACCAGAGCTGTCTAACATTGTACAGATGTTTTTTGAGATATTTCTCTAAGTGTCATCCTATCAGATGACAGAATATACTTGCCATTTTTAGATTACATAGCTAAAGCATAACAGACATGTTAGCTAGTATATGACAGGCAAAACTGAAATGTTAAGAACTGAGAAAACTTGGAATAAACTTGAATATGTATGACCAGTAGAGTGTGAAAAACTGCTGTGTGAGATAATAGAAGCACTTACTTATTCACTTTTCTAAAAGTTATAAGGAAATAATTGAAGAAGATGGGGAAAGGGATTGAGTCACTAGTCTCTTGACCAGAAAGTCACTGAAAACTTTTATAATCTGGTAGGCAGATTATTCCCGCAACCCTTTACTATTTAGCCACACATTGAACAACCTTTTGTTTCACAACATTAAACCCTGAGGATCCCTATGGTGGCTGCTTCTGAGAACACACATGAAGGTTGATTCTGGGCTAATATGACAGTCTAATAGGGTAGCTGTCCAGACGAGAGTTCATACCTCTGCATAGTTTGTCTTGGCAAAGTCTTTAATTTTGTAGGTTGAGACCAGCCTTATTCTGTTCATTGTATCTCGCAATGAGCTTCTCATACTGATACGGATAACCAGAAGCGTCTAGAGAATTCAATCTTCTGTATTTAGAGCTTTTGTCGGGCTTTAAAATATAACATGTTGCAGCAAACAGGTTTTTTTGCCTGTCAACCAAAACAATTATCTCTATATGTCCCTCTTTCTTCCCTTCAGCATTCCTCTCCCACAATACTGGACCAAAGTACAGTCAGTCATTGTGTACGAGAGCCAAGGCATATCCAGGTTTTCATCCAGAGGACTTAAAAGAAATGTACTGTTTGGAAGCAGAACTAGAAGTTTTGATCTAGAAGAGAAATATACACTACAATACAATGATGCATTGCACTCTTTTCACATGTATATTTTTTGGAAATTGGTACCATTACTGTGAGATGGACAGCCATATGTTACATAAAGGGCTTTCTGTTATGAATTGTAACAGAGATGGGATCCAGAATGTCTACTGGCAATGGAGTATAGCATTACCACACAGAGCTTTACTACAAAAGTAAACTGAAGTTGTGATAGTGGATTCCTCATTCCTCATTGACTGTATATATTTCATGGAAGAGATTAATGGAATGTTTAAACAGAGATTTTGCAACCTTCATCCTTGTTGGTACATGCTTTTGTCTTTCTGTCTTAGCTTGAAGCATCATGTGTCTTTCCATGGAGCTATTTGACAGTTGACATTTTCTGCTTTTACTTCTACTCTAGCTGCTAATTGCATATTTACAATCCTTCAATCACGAGGAAAAGAGAAACAGATTAGAAAAAATTTCAGTCTGTCAAGCAAACCATACATATAATGAAACATCCACTCATTAAACATAGAGAACTTTTATAGCTTTAATAATAAGTGTTATAAAGGGCACAAAGGTATTATTAATTCTGAAGAAACGCAGGACTGGAAAAACAATAAGTCATTTTGACAGTTGCTATGAAGATTATTACCAAATGTTATGTTTACTTGACTAGGTTCAATTTATAAAACAAGTAACATAAGAAATCTACAGCCTAATCAAGTGAGATGCCATGTTACAAATAACAGCTAATGAAGTGAGGTTCTGATATATTGATTAATGATTGAATTGTGATCGTGGATTTTACAAAATTAAGATAATTAGTAACGTGAGCTGCTTCTGTACATTAAGTGAAACACTGTGGCAATGAATTAAAATGATTGAATAAAGATTTAACACTAATTTTTTTTTTCTAAGTTAAGGAATTGAATATATGTGAACTTGTGATTATCTTTCTAAAAGGAATTCACAAAGGTATGTTTATTATGCAAATATAGATAAAGGAGCTTTTGTTCCCTTGCTGTAATCACCGATTAAATTTCTCCATACATCTCTCATGAAAATTAAATTTTGGGGGCATAAGAAATTCTCTTCGGGTTTTGGGTGAGCTGGTTGCAATCCTGAACATAATCAAGCAAGCTGACAGTATGTATGATTATATATGATACCACTCTGCAGGAGACAGTTCCAATATTGTATCTGCACCTCTCCATTCATTATTGGCAAACATGTGCCTGGAACTCATTGCAATGTTACAACTGGCATTTTGAAATACTGTGATTTCTTTTTCTTGTAGTAAGAACTTGGATTCCCCAAAGGATTTATGCACACTGCATTGTATTATTCAGTACATGTTCATGACTTCCATTGTATTAGGAAAAGCTATGTGTATACATTCAGAGTAGAATATATTCCATAGTGCATTTTGGAAAATATAACATACAGTTACTTTAAAACATCAGGTTAACAAAATAGGAATTGAAAGACAAGGAAGGGAAAACAAGCAATTTAAAAACCATTCACCCAGTACATTTGATCCTGTTCCCATTCTCTCCATAGTAAGTCATGAGTTGCCTTACAAAAGTCAATGGAAGTTGACATAAGGCTGGTAGGAAATCAAACTTGAGCCTATCCTGCTTACATACTTGAAATATGTTCTTCATTTTAAAGCAACAATTGCCCTGAAACCTGAAAACTGATAGACACATTCAAACCATTCATTGGGTCACAAAATATTCTTTATAAGACCATAACTGAGTGTGGCAATAATAACACTGCAATAGTCTGTGGCAGAGCTAAAAAGGCTAACTGGTGCTTAGGGCATCATAACAGGACTCACAAGTTCAGTTTCCAGTTCTGCCAAAATAGTATCAGCAAGTCAGTTTCCCTCTTGGAGACTCTGTCTCCATGAACTTAAAATGAGGATACTGATACTGATAACAACTTCGATATCTACTGACAAAGAGCAGAGGAAATTATATCAGTACAGTTCATCAGTTATACCAGTTGGACGGGGATACAACCAGTGCTGCAGACCCAGCTCCTAGAGAAGCACAGGCTTCTAGTAAGGCAAAATATCCTTCTGGATCCCAAGGCACCCACGATCACCACATCTGCTACTTATGTCTGTTCATAGGATGCTTTTCTGTCTAAAAAGTGGAAAAAAAATCTGTGTTACTAATGGTACCTGCTCCCTCACCCTCATTCAACAGAGGAGGGTTTAAGAAAGTATGTTCACCTGATCCTCTGCAGGCAGCTACACGCTGTCTTTGGCACTGTACGGAGCAGATGTGGTCTGGCCCTTTCCAAAAGCGAACCTGAGAAATGAAGATTAGTGCTGCCCTCAGCCAGAATAAATAAACCTTTGTCAGAGCCACTGCAGATCCAGCTAGCATCCAGTTAGGGCAGAAGACCATGCAGGCATCCTCAAAGCGGAGGGTGCCCTCCTCAAAGGTGCTGCTGCACCCAGCCTACACCAGGCTGCTCAGAGGAGAAAGCACTGGGCTTTGGGAAGTCTCTTGAACCAAAACGTCAAATCTGGAAAGCTTTTGGTCTTCCAGATGCTTCCGGTAGACTGATGAATAAAGATGATGAAAAATAAAGGTAATAAAAGGCTACAAATTACAATCTAGAAGAAATCTCTGACTTTGTACCCAATGCCTGTCAGAAAAGGCCATCTACTTTTCAAGCCAGGAAATGCAAAATGAAAGCATCTATAACTATTTGTAAATAGTGTCAAATTTATGGAGTTGATTCCACATGAGGAAAAAATAACCCTGGAAAAGAGTCGCAAAACCATCTAAGTGCCTTATTTCAACATTTTTAAAACTTTAAAAAATGTTACTCTGCTTGAAAATTGATCTAAATTTACATTAATACAATTTTGCATGTAAACGAAAGACATCAAAGTGAAATAAAACATTTCATTTGGGTTTGAAAAAAAGGCCTATTCGGATCCAAAATATTGTCTTCATTTCAGTAAGAGAACTGAAGAATATGTAGTTATTTTCATAGCTTTCATTGTAACATAATTTTAAAATTTCTTTTCTGTCCCATTTCTCACATTTTCTGTAAAAAGCACTCACATGATTTTTCCCCTAGTGGACTGTAAGCTTTTGATTTTGTCACAGACTGCCATTCTCTTTTTAAAATGTTGAACTTAGTGATCGGTTGTCATCGTTAGTACTAGTGGTATTGTTATTATTACTATTACTTAGGGTCTTTCCAACATAATAATGTCATTTTCTTTTCACTAGTCTCCTTCCTTTTCTGTTTTCTACAACTTGATACTTATTTAAATCATACTCCTTCCCCTTGAATTACATTTGCATTTTTGTATTTAAGGTAGAAATGACTAAAAACTAGCAACATCAATGAAATTTTCCAATAGGTCAGTTTGGG
>VZSC01004061.1:99411-148445 GCA_013398225.1 Steatornis caripensis
TTTTTTTTTTTTTTTTTTGGTGGGGAGTGGGTGATGGTGAGCAGGGAGTGTTTTGTCCTGTTCTGTTTTGTTTTGTTTTCAGGATGTTCACCACCTAAATATTATGCTGTCACTAACCTTGATTTTACCATGTGTATATAGTTCATTGGTGTGCTGTAGATTTAAAAATAAATGAAGAAATCCCGACATACTCAGAACACTTTCTCTTGCCCTTAGGCTGGAGATATGCCAGGACAATGCCTTTTATTGAAGAACAGTAATATAAAATGTATCACATCTTTTGAACTGACTGACATTAGAATTTACCAAAATGGATACCACATGTTTATAAAAATTTAAAACACAGAGGTGGCTGCACTAGCATTATGCTCACATCTGGAAGCAGCCATTTCTCACACAGGCAGCTTCGTAAATCTTTCGTGGCGGCACCATCTAGAAATTCATTTTGCCTGGGCTAAAACACGATAAGATGCACTGAAAAACATATGGCTAATGTAGGAACATATACAGAATAGACAGGGACAAGAACAAAAGGACAGACATTAAGCAGGAGAGAACAGAAAGCAAGTTGTGTTATTTCAAGGAAAACATAAGTGTACTTTTTGGTTTTCCTTTTTCTCATGAACTAATTGCCAGAACAGTATAATTGTCATCCAGCTTGTCTTTGTTCAGTGTGCAAGCATATGGTGAGAGTGACCAGATGAAGCTGTACCTTCTAACTCAAAAGAATTGTTTCCTGTGTGTATTCAAAACCACATCTTCTTTATTGACTTGAATAAGTTTTTACTACTTTTTTCCACCTGACAGCCCTTCAGAGCTGTAAGAGCTGTGGGACTGTGAGCAGGACTGATCTGCCTCGTGCGTCATCTGCAGAACTGCTAACTTACACCCTGACTTCACCAGCTTTGGCTGGTGGCACCAGCCACCATTGCTGGTGGCACGGAAGGCAGAAGCACTGTGGCTTGACATTTGTACTCCAAGCAGATCTGGATAAATTTAGGGAGCAGTACTGCTATTAGGCATCTTGCATGGAGGAGTGGTTCATTCCTGCAACTGTCAGAGTAGGAAATTCTTCAATGTCCAGGTTGAACTGGAGGTAGGATCTCCTGATCTTCATCAGAGGATTCTTTGGGCCTCTTAGAATACAGGGCTTAGGTATGTGAGCAGAAGGAGCGAAGAACGTTTCATGTATTTCTCTTTGAGTCTTGGTTACTTTGCTGAAGAGGTTCCTGGTGTGGAGGTACCAGCAGGAAGCAAATGCTGTATGGGTTTGAGCTCTGTAAAAGAGAAATGGGTATATCAAATTCAGCAATACGGAATAGATCCATATTTTTATAGGGAGTGCTGACAAAGTTGAAGAGCTAAGCAGCAGGCCAGGAAAAGGTTACACATGCCCTTGCCTGAGTGTCCCTCAGAAACATATCCCTCTCATTACACAATTGAGAAGCTTCACTGCCGTGGAAATTCCAGACTCAGAGTGAGAATCGAAGGGAAGCAAGTTCCAGTAGCGTCACATGGCTCTTCACAAAGTTGAAGGTAGCTCTCTAAATAGCAAAAGGGCTTTAGCTTTTCTGCTTTCTCAGCTGTTGGAAACAGATTCCTGCCAAAAGGGCTAGCAGTTGGGAAATCGCAAAAAAAAAAAAAAAAGAATGTGCTCCTTTCAAACAGGTGCACTATGCCTGCAGCAAAAAGAAAGACACATGAGAAGAAGCATTTGCACAAGGAGACATTAGAATAAAAAAAGGCCTGAGCTGCAGAGACTGAAATAACTTTACAAAATGGCAGACAGCCAGAAAGCTGGAGAGTGGGGGAACGACTGCTTTTTCTTATTTTTCATATTTTTGACTGAAGACACTTCATTCTGATTTCAGCTACGTGGTTACATATTGATGCTTAAAATGTGAAATCAGCTGTTATTCAGAAGCTGATTTAACAAGCTAGGCAGGAATATCTGCCAGCGTATCTAGGTTCAGAAATCAGGCACAGGTTTTCTGGCAGAGGAATTGAGAACCAAGAAACTATAATAAACACAGCCACACCAGCCAGTATATGTTGCTGAAGATCAGACCCATATTAAGAATATTTTCTCAAAATATAACAGGAATATTTATGGGTGTTTTAAAAGATTTTATTCAATTTCAGAGAACACAATTTATACTTTACTATAAAAATGCTGCAATGCCTTTTGAAGGATGCCCCTATTTCTGCCCTTATGTGCAACTGGGTTCTTTATACCTGCAGGATTTTAAACCAACATAAAGATAGATGTATACATACAGGAACAAGCAGATACTTCTGTCAAAGGATTTGGCCTTTGTTATTACATCCATGAGTTTGCAGGATGTACATGCAAACATCTGTACCTTTCCTTGAAGTGCTTGTCTGTGTGATCCTTCAAAAAATTAAGCCTATTCTTGGAGATACATAAATACATATTTTTCACTCATCTGTAATTGGTGTTTAGAAAATAAAAGCTGTTATTCTCAGTTGCTGTTTCTCAAACAATTTAACATTTTCAAAGAAAATATATACTTTATAAGTGGATCCAAGATCCCTCTAACTAAACATGTTCCATTTTTCTCACATCTTGAGAATTTTATTCTGCTTCTTCATTGACAAGCATAATGGAAAAAGTGGCACAGCAAGAGCTCTGCTTATTATTTGCTTTGATAGACATAACTGGGAGGGGATGTTCTAAGCTCCAAGTGTCTCAGGCAGCCATTTTAAAAGGCAATATTTACAGAGTGGCTTTGTAAGCTAGAGAAAAGGCTTACCATTCAAAACTCCAATCTGATAACACCCTGTCCACTCATTCCAGTTTGTTTTGCTGAGAATTTATATGGTGATGCAAAATAAATAGGTAATGTCACACAGTTGCAATTTTTAGGTTAGAAATTTCATGTCTGTTCTCATTGCCTATAGTTTCAAATTGCTCACATTTTCTGACAACGCATATGAAGGTTTCTAACGCAAAATCAAATCTTTTTGACATCTTTTTGTTATAAACTCATTGCCATAATATCATCACCTTTGGCAATCATGTCTGACAGTTCATGAAAATGCAGATTGCCATGAAACCTACAAGGAAGGAGCCCTCAGATGCCAGTGTATCCTTAGGGCAAGAAGTCAAACTAAAAAGTTTATCGCTCTTCAAGTGGTCATATCCCTTTGACATTTTTCCCAGTCTTTCTCCTCCGTCCCTCCCCTCCCCACCAAAATTAACAATAATGTGCAGATTTTTTTTTTAGCAACCTTGATTCTGGGTTTAGATGCACTCTGGGGGGGGGCGGAGAGGGGGGTGATCAATTAAAATGGCAATTTCCATACTTTTCCTCTCAAATGACATATTTTCTTTAGGTTGGAATTTTTTTTGTATTTGTTTTTATATCCAGATTGGTTTTTTTCTGAGGAATTCAAAGTGATCAAATATTAAATAAGATTAAATGAAAAATACTTTTACGTGGATGGCTAAAAAAACACAAACAAAACAAAGTGGGCAGCTTCAAGAATTAGAAAAATAGGAATACTTAAATGCAATTGTAGCATATAAGAATAATCTGTGTATATTATACAACTGCTAGGTACTGTTAGGGAACAATACAATCCACAGACCCCATCTGAACACTAAGAAAAATAATTGTCCACAAGGTCTGATGAGACAGGAATGATGCCAAAGATTATAAGAATATGAAATCTGAAATATATACAGGAATGACAATATAAAAGTTCATCTCAACCCACATGGCTTTCCCAATAGCTCTTTGTCTAAGGCTGAAATAGATCAGCTGGAATAAAGAAAGATTCACATCTATTAGTATTTTTCTACTTCCACAAGGGAAATATCTTCTACTCCGCTCAAAACTCGGTCTTAAAAAACAAATGACACTTGATTTTTGCATCTTGAAGAACACATAAATGCTAGTCACTGAAAATTGCGTATCCAGTCAATCACTAATGATATGTAAACACCAAAAGCATAAGAAGATTCAATGGAACATTAGCATAAGAAGCATTTCTGAGATGGAACATATAAATCAGAAAGTCACTGAGGTTCAGAGATAGCAGTTACTGACAGGAATCTGGTAAAAACCCAAGATAATCCTCTCATCTTCTAATTGGCTACATTCTGGTGTATTAGTTAAGTCTTAATTGATGAGGGTTAGTTTTTTGAAGGTACTATGTGTTTAGAGAAACTGTTGGAATCTTTGGCAAATGCAATACTGACCCTATGACTGATTTAAGTCTATTGTTCACTGGCACATTTGAGTTTCCTAGGGTTGAAGTTAAAAAGGATTAAGCTGAGAAACAGATAATGGGGTAAGAGAAGGAGATGGGAAGAAAGATGAAAACACCACAGGCAGATGAAAATCTACAATTACTTTAGTAATTAATTCATTAGTAAGAGCAAGAATCTGCTTACAAAATAAAGCAGGCTTTCTTTTCACATGTTACAATTTTGCATTGTAAAGTAATGAGAGGGTTTCAAAAAAAAAAAACAAAAAACAAAAAACAAACAGATAAGCAAATACCATGAAGCTGAGACTACTGAGGTGATGAGATAAAAAAATAGATCAATTATTATTTAACCATTATATAATTGTGTATAATCATGTTATTTGTATATGACTAGAAGACAACATGGTCTCCAGGGTCATTAGCAAAAATGTAGTAATGGCCTGAATTCCAGTTGCACACACACTTACATAAATCATCTGTAGCTCCTTCTGAGTTACAAAAATGTTTCTTCAAAACCAAACTTAATCTTGTTAAATGTATTGCTGCATCATAAGAAAGCACATTGAATTCTATGTACATACCCTCGCAGAGTCAGGACCTGGTTCACACAGCCACCCCTCAGGAAGGTCAGAGCTGATCCCGTCTGCTTCATCATTCCTTAAATTGTTTAGCTCGCATCCTAATGCAAGCACTAAGCTTTTCCATTCCTCTTAATTCTTTTATTCTTCTGAACTTCATTCCAATAGCGAATATTTGTTGTTGCAACCATAGTGACAACAGATATTTACTGGAGACACTCAAGTATTTTTGACCACTCTTTTTAAAATTTGACTATATTAGGGTTTCTCTGTGGTAATGATACAATAAAGATAACATACAGTGTTAAAATAATTCTTACATCAGTTTTCAGCTATGATATTAGCAACTGTTCTGTTTAAAACTATTACTGAAGATATGAAGATAGATCATTCTTCCATCTCAGCATTTTCCTGAGAAAACACAGCTTCTCAGTATTTTCTTCAGAACTTCACTTGTGTTTAAGCTCTTCTGGGAAGATATCTACACCACCTAACGCACTCTGAGTGTAGTATAAATTACTAATATTTTGTTACACATGACTGAAATAAGTAAGGGACTTTTCTTGAGAGCACATTGACATAGGCATAAAGGAGAATTTGTACTGCTTTCAGAGAAAATCTGGGGTTTTTTCACCTGACATAAAGAAAGACAGGAAAAGCTAATGAAGTGAGTAGAGAAGGGAATAAAAAATATGAGGAACGGAAGAATGATTTCTATTTTCCAATTAAAACTGAGTAGAATATACTTTTATAGATTGAATGAGTTTTTGGGGTGGGATATGGAATCTAATAATTTTAAATAATTCTTATATATTTATATTTTCATATATTAGGCTCTCTTGCACATTCAGTTGTTTGTTTCACATGCATATGACAGACACAACTTAAAAGTTGTTGAAAACAAAACATATCTACGAATAAGTGGAGCTGATCTAAGGCTGAGAGAGTTGGGGTTGTTCAGCGTGAGAAGAGAAGGCTCCAGTGAGACCTTATTGCAGCCTTTCAGTACTGAAAGGGAGCCTATAAGAAAGATGAGGGCAAACTTTTAAGCATGGTCTGTTGCGACAGGACAAGAGGTAATAATTTTAAACTAAAAGAGGGTAGATTTAGAGTAGTTATAAGGAATTTTTTTACAGTGATGAAACACTGGAACAGATTATCCATAGGGTTGGTAGATGCCCCATCCCTGGAAACATTCAAGGTCAGGTTGGACAGGGCTCTGAGCAACCTCATCTAGTTGAAGATGTCCCTGCTTACTGCAGGGGGATTGGACTAGATGACCTTTAAAGGTCCCTTACAACTCAAACCATTCTATGATTCCATGATTCTATGATTCCATGATTTTATGATTCCATGATTCCGTGATTCTATGATTCTGTTATTCTATGATCCAGCAGTTTTAGTAGATTTGGAGTGGCCCATTTGTGTATGACAAGGAATAAAGTTACAAGCAGATCTGTGGAAATAATGGAGAACAGGTCTCAAAACTAGTAATCAAATTAATCAGGTAAGTTCTCCAATTAATCTTTTCAGCAAAGTAGATGTTTAATATGAAAAGATGAGATAGAAATAGTCAGCAGAGGATCAATAGCTTTACTGAAAGGCATAGCAGGATTAATAGTGCTTTAATTTGGCCCACAGTAGGAAATCAGAGCAGAGTTTGTTTTGTTTGGATGTGTGAGAAATTCTGAAGATGTAAAACCAATGGAGCATTAAAAGTTTTGAATTTTGATAAGTATAGTAAGGCTGTGAGCTGGCTAAGGAAAAATACACCAGAAAACATCCAGCTAGAAGTTTTAGCAAAAATAGATTAAGATTGGACTTAATTCGCCTCTTTTCACTCTTCAGTACTTAATGCACTAGAGTTTCTTTGCAACTCATTTTACCAAGTGAGTTTCTGTTTTCCCTTGTCATATATACATTTGGTTGCTTTCATTTTCTTGATTGAAATGCCTAAGTAAAAAGCATCACATTAGAATATATATGCTTTGCTGTGAGTATTTGAAAATATAGAAGCCACATGTTAGAAAATAACAGAAACACAGTATAGCAAATCTTAAGGATGAGCAGCAACTCAGCAGTATTAGACATATCACCGTCTCCAGGTTTCCCATGGCATTTGAAATGAATAGGAATTGCTTAAAAGTGGAGAAAATTAGTAGTGTAAAGTACAAAGAAAAAAATTAACCCATCTGAAGCATCTAAGTCTGGGGATCTGACAATTTTTGACTGGAAAATGTGTAAAACGGATATCATGTAAAATTATAACACCTCAGCCTTCCCAACACCCCAGGCTCCCAGTAAATTCGTTCCATGATACAGGCAGAAAAATAATACTTCAAATAAATTTTATTTTGTTTCAATGAAAAGATAGTCTTGATTTTTTTTTATTTAAAAAAAAAAAAAACTGCTCTGCAGTTGATCCTTTAGATCTCTAAACTGACAGTGTTCCAGTATGGTAGTAATAAAAGATTATCATCTGGTTTATGACCTGTGCAAAAGGCACTAAGTAGTCCCAATTCACACTTTCCTGGCCATATCACAAAAGCAGCTGCCCCACACAGTATTCTCACCACTGGAAGAAAAGGTGCCTAACGACTTCTCGTGGAAGTCACTGGGGTGATGAAAGCTTTTCAATGAACCCTTCAATGTGGATCAACGCAGAAGGGGCCAACTGCTGATCAGCTTTCAGATTTTCACTGAATCATTCTTCAGTCATTTAGCTGATAATTTTTTAAGAAGAGGAAGAATCAAAACCTGGGTGCAACTGCAGAAGAGAATTGTTCTTTCTGGCATTGTGAGTGACTATCTGGATAACAAGATACATGTCTCAGTTCGACTCCCACAACATTAACCTCCTGGTATTTCTGGAACCTGACTACTGTCTCTTGGCATGCTCCCCGGAATGCAAAGTTGCAACTTTTTTTTTTTGTTACATAAAATAAAAATGTTTTCTCAGATTTTTTCTAGGCAGTTGGTTTTCCAAATTTGCCAAATATATCAGCTACCTCCATGATTCCCATGCCAGGGCTGCTCAAAAACCGTCAGCAAGACATAAGTAGAGCTTAGCAGTTCCTAAGGGGTTAAACTTGCTGTTCTGAGCTGAGCCAATTTCACTTTGTATGTTCTGCAGTGCAGTGAAAGTTAATTCATTCTAAAGCACAGAGCTTTCCAGCAACATTGTTAATATTATAATGTTCCTTTGCTGCACTGTCCTAGCTAGTTTATTAGATGAGAGAAAAATACAGATGTGCTGACAAGCAGAGTTATACCTACCCACACTGGAAAAATATTTATTAAAATTGCTTTAAATAATTTTAATGCAGAATCATAAGCTCCTTTAAAATTCCAAATAAGTTATTTTTATTTTTAGTACTACAGTTGATATAGGCCAGTGGTTTGTTTGTTTTCTTTTACTAAAAAGGCACACTCTTCTGACTGTGTGATGGTAATTTTTCTCTTCTTTGAGCTGCAGTAGAATTTCCTGAATTAAAAGGTAATTGGTTTTGATGGCTGGTACATCTAAAGATATAGAAAAAATGAACATACCAAAATAGTAACACAAAGACAGATATTATGGCTGCTGTTTCTAACAACAGCAAAGCAAAACAAACCAATAGTCCTAGAGTGATTGCTGGGGAAAATACAAAACCTGGCTGATCCCACATGCAATAGCTATAATGAAACAGAAAAAAATCATGAAATTTCTCTGCAGAATGGAGTGAAGGTTGACAGCACATTCAAACTCTAATGCATTTATTGGGCAGTCTCATTCCTATCTGAGCTCCAGCAGTCAGATAAAGGCAGAAACAGTTTATTACAATATACAAAGGGCTCTAAGAAAGTCATCTCACTGGGTAAACTTTAGCAGTAGACAAGCTGCGAATAAAAGTACCAAGACAAGATTTAACACCTTTTCTTCCATTTCACTCAAGACAACATTGAATTCTAGTGGCTTTTGCATTATTTAAAGCTTGATTTTTGCCTGTATCTCGTTGCATGTTTAGGTTCCCCCGATATATGTATGAGACAGTTGTTTTCAGTCTCATTTCAAGGCCTTATCCTGAGCTCTAAACACATTTAGAACAATGTCATTACTACAGCATAAATACATACGGAAATCCACACAAACAAGTAACATCCTGCAGTACCTGACAATATATCAGGCTTACCTCCAAGACAGTGGCTGTCATGATCTCATATGACTGAGCTCTTAGTAAAGCCCGCCGCTGAGAAGAGTGCAGCACAACCACTGCTCTTTTCAGAAGACCACATGAAGTGATAGCATGAACACGAATGCCATGGTTAGCAGAAGTGGTCTCCACTTGGCAGTTATTCCAGCTGAGGTGAGTGCCAAAATCGGTGCTGACTGACTCCAATGGCCATGTTATCAAGCAGCTGGAAGGAAAGACGATCCGGACTGGAGAAAACCTCGCACAGAGAAAGGTGGGATAGCTGCGGTCACTCTTGTTCTGTGGCTCCGTTATCTTTTGACAGGCATCCTGGCTGACATCATTAGTTTTACAGACATGCTGCTTTCCTAAATCATCACTGTCTTTGGAACACGAGTCTTTGTTTTAGCACCTCAAAAGCAACAGAGGTCCCATGCTTCATGGCACACGTGTAAGGCAATATTCATATCTTCGTTTGTTTCACATTTTGAGAGTTCAGCCAGATGATTTGTTTTGACTGTTCAGGACACAAAGAAACATTGGATAATTTCACTCAATAAAAAATTCAGTGGATATTTTAAAAGCTTCTTGTATCCATAAACCACTTCATTTTCTCAAATGGACATAAAAAGGGAAAAAACTATGCTAAAAATTTAAAACTAAAAAATGCCATACCAAAATAAGACATTTTTAAAAGTAAAAAGGTGGTAAAAATCAGATATGTTGTGGAATCCCCTTACAGTATTGCAAGGATTATAATTTCCCTGCAATGGAGATAGGTTATTACTCTTCATCCTTAGGCATTTGTAAGCAAGACCATAGAAACAAACAACTGCAGTATTTGAGAAGTAGAAGAATAAATTGGTTAAGTGCAAGAGAAAAATAGGAGAAACTGAATGAAGAGGATGTCTAGAGGAAAAGACAGAACAGATGACATCAGAGACTGTCAGGAGGAAGAAAGCATGACATAAATCATGTTGCCAAAAGATTAACAAAAGAATAAGAAAATCTAGAAAGTGACACCTTAGTGATGTGTCAAGTGGAAGGTGGAAAATTCTGTCCCTCTTGTGGGACATTTGAATAAGTTTAAAATACAGCATCTAAAATTGCACTAAATTGAAGAGTTATTCATTGTGTTCCTGAAAGTCTTTTTTTTCAAGCTGACTGTCTAGGTGCCTCAAGACTGACTTCCTTTTCTATCGCTTCTATCAATTCTTAGCATTACCTAAGTGCAGGACAATAATCCTGAAATGACTCAGTATGTAAAATTAGCTGCCCTGTGCCTATCAGAAAGAATGTAGATTCAAAGATGATACAAACATGATCTGAGCTGGATATTTCTCAAACCGATGAGCAGAACTAGAAATAAAGTTGGCCAAGAAAACAGTCTATCCGTATCGTATGGATTTAACCTTGGTGAATAACTGTGAAATGCTAATTTAAAAAGTACTTATGGAAGGAGCAATCACAGACATAGAAAGGCATGCATGGCTAGCATACAAATTCTGTGTCTTTGAACAGCATTATAAAAGTCCAAAATTGAAGCTCTGACCGTGTTTTCAAGCTCCTGGGTTTGCTCTTTATCCCAAGCACATCCCAGCTGCATATCGTGGTATGACATATGGCTGCCTTCTTTTGAGACTCGAATTTTCTTAAGAGGCAATGAACATAGCATGGACTGGATGAGCCTCAAGTAATCTACATGTATCTGCAGGTCCATTTAGATGCTGCTTTTCTATTTGTTCTGATGTGTGTGGCTGTTGTGGTGGGTTGACCTTGTCTGAATGCCAGGTGCCCACCAAAGCCACTTAATCACTCCCCCTCCTCAGTTGGATGGGGAAAGAAAATATAACAAAAGTCTCGTAGGTCAAGATAATGACAGGGAGAGATCACTCACCAATTACTCTCATGGGCAAAACAAACTCGACTTGAGGAAATTAATTTGATTTAATTTATTACCAATCAAATCAGAGCAGGGCAATGAGAAAAAACAAATCTTAAAACAACTTCCCCTCAACCCGTCCCTTCTTCCTGGGCTCAACTTCACTCCCAATTTTCTCTACCTCCTCCCCTTGAGCAGCACAGGGGAACAGGGAATGGCGGTTGTAGTTAGTTCATCCCACGTTGTCTCTGCTGCTCCTTCCTCCATACACACTTCCCCTGCTCCAGCATGGAGTACCTCCCATGGGAGACGGTCCTCCACGAACTTCTCCCATGTGAATCCTTCCCATAGGCTGCAGTTCTCCCTCAATTATGCAAGCATGGGTCCCCCGTGGGGTCGCAAGCCCTGCCAGCAAACTTGCTCCAGCACAGGCTTCCCACAGGCTCATAGCCTCCTTTGGGCATCCACATGCTCCAGCATGGGCTTCTCCACAGGCTGCAGGTGGAGATCTGCTCCACCACTAACCTCCATGGGCTGGAGGAGGACAGCCTGCCCCACCATGGTCTTCCCCATCGGCTGCAGGGGAATCTCTGCTCTGGTGCCTGGAGCACCTCCTGCCCCTCCTTCTTCACTGACCTTGGTGTCTGCAGAGTTGTTGCTCTCACATATTCTCACTCATCTCTTCTGGCTGCAGGTCCTGCAGCAGTTTTCCCCCCTTCTTAAATACGTTATCCCAGAGGTGCTACCACCACAGCTGACGGGCTTGGCCTTGGCCAGCAGTGAGTCCATCTTGGAGCCAGCTGGCATTGGCTGTATTGGACATGGGGGATGCTTCTGGCACCTTTTTACAGGAGCCACCCTTGTAGCCCCCCTGCTACCGAAACCTTGCCATGTAAGCCCAATACAGTTGTCTATGTTTCTGTAACAGTACAATTTATTAATTTTTTAATACATTTTGTTTTGCCACTATACTGATAATATTTATTACATGCAGCAGTTGACATGTGATCTTCTGTAGCTTAGTTTATAACCACCATCATTTTGCTTTTCCTCTTAGAACCTGTTGTGTAGGTGGAGCTTGGGGTCAGGGACAAAAATTGCGATTTTAATACAGCTAAGTGCAAAGTTATACATTCAGAGACAAGGAAGATGAAGATTTGAGGGAGAACCAGAGGACAGATCTACATATTGTAAAGCTGTGAAAATATAGTGGATACATGGTTGCATATGAGTTTGTAGGTTGTGTGATGGAAGAAAATGCTGCTTATGATTTGGGGATAAATAATGGGAAAACTAATTAAAAGTAGTCAGGTGAGAGCCTGGTGTGCAGTTCTGGTGAGGTTAATAGGAAACTAATCCTTAATTCCACACTTCAGAAAATGACAGAAATTGGACAAGGAAAATTGGAATACAAAAATTTTATAGGTCCTGGGAAGATACCTCAGAGTGAGACATTTAAAAATCTGGTTTATTCACTTTAATAAAGACAGAGGTCAAAGATCTTGATCACAGGCCCTAGTACTGGTAGGAAAATAGTAGATACTAATCTAAGGTAATTTAATATAACAGAGAAAGGCATAACAGGAACAAAATGGCTCAAAGCATAAGGCAAGCAAAATTCCAATTTAAAATAAAGCATAAAATGCTTCTTAAAGAATGTCATAAAGCATTAGAACAAAACCTTAAGAAGAACGCTGGCTTTTCTGTCTCTGCACGTCTTCAAATAAATGCCTCATACTTGAGCAAGTAAAGTATTTTAGCAAAACACAAAACTGTTGGGCTTGATACAGAGGAAGCTGAATGAAACTTAATGACCTATGATTTACAAGAGGTCAGACTAGACTATCTAGTAGTCCCTTCTGGCCTCACACGCTATGAATCTATGAATAAATCTATGAAAATGCTGAGTTGACTCACCCACTTCCTTGCAGAAATCCATTTTATCATTGTTTCTAGGTAAAGGCAGGTTCTCCAGTGCTTTGAGGGTAATTTCTGCGCTGGTCAAAGCTGACTGGAAAGTCATGGATGTTTTTATGCTTGGTATGAGTTAGCCTGTCATCTTGCATTGATTTCAGACTGGCTAGTTGTGTCAAATATCTATATTAATATCTGGAATGGTTTTGGAAAATTTTAGTTATAGTGCTAGCTATGATAGCCATTTCCTGTTCTTACGTGATCATTTGGATCACATATCTTCCTTTTGTCCCAGTTCTGTAGGCCACGTTTTGGTCTCAATCCTTCTTTGAAAGTTGGTAGCACAGCAGATGTGTGGCAGCTGTCTAATTCTCACCTTATCAGAATGTTGATTTTAATGTCTGAAGAGAAATACAGGTGACAGTCAAATGGTTTAAATCCTTTCCAAGCCAAACCCTTAATATCTCAGAGGATTCTGAGATAGGAAAAATGGCAGACCTTTGTAAGTTGATAAATGGGCAAGATAAAATAGAACAGAAATCTAACTTAATTCCAGACCCATCACATCCTACACAGGTGTTTATGGCAGAAAAGAAGGGCTTCCTGAGCAGCAGATTTATAGGGAATATGGTTGCAAAGATAAAAATTGTGACAAGTTTTAAACAGAAAGTTCTGTAAACTCAAAAAGTGAATGAAACTGTGTGAGAAAGCAACACTTCTGGGATAAATAGACTACTTTGTACTTTTACCAAGAGGCTATCTTTTCATTTCCAACAGGAATTTGGTTGTTGTCCTCAGTGGAAATGCTGAAAGACAGTAGCACCTAAAATCTGCTATTTATTCTCAGGATGAGTCATTTCCTGGGACATGAGTGGCAAGCAGCTGATTTGGAGAGTTATTTTTTATACACCCATGAGCTGGCTTCAGTGTATGGGGTTATTTTAGCAGGTTTCCGTGTAAATTTTACAGCAGTGTATTGCAGTTTGTGTGGGAAAGAAATAATAAATTGAAAACCATATCACTGGAAAAAAAGTCTTTTGTATGCTGTGATTATGAATTTGTGTAAGATTTTAACACCTTTATATATCCTGTCATAATGATTTTACTCTTTCTTATGACCCGTTCCAATCTCCCAGAATCTTTTTTTTATACCCCAAAATATCTTCCTTTTCTGTTAGAGAAGATTAGTTAGGAAAAGAAGGAGATATTAATCCAGTAAAGGTCACATCATCTTGATTGCAGACAGCCAGTAAAGCAGAATTCTTATCTCTAGCAAAAGGGAATGGTACAAACCTGAAAAGTTTTTATCTTGTTTTACTAAAAAAGAGGAAGATTTCAATTTCTTTACTATTAATCCCTAGAAATCCTCACAGTTCATTTTAATGCCATGCTAACTAAATGGAATTAATTTGACAATGCCTATCCTTGAGCTTCCAACCCTAGGATTTTGTAAAGTAAAACAATTGTTTCTCTTGTCCTCCACCTTTCACTTCTTGAAATGTGTTTTCTGAGTGTTTCTCTACAGGCAACCTGAAATTTCATTTCCTTGCAAATTTCTGCATCCTATAGTTAGGTAATTGTATTGTATTATTTATCAGGAGTCAACTGTCTGCTCACACTCTGCAAATGTAGACAAAGACATGTGTCTTGCCCTGAGGAGCTTGTAGGCTAATTCAAACAGTCTTATACATCTCCAACATCAATGGTACACATGTTTAAGATAAAATCGTCAGGCTTGATATTGTGATTCATCTCAGCCAATACTTACAAGGTTAATACTGTTGATTTCAAGTATACTACTTATATGACTAAATTGTAAAGTGCAGAAGTGCTTGCAAATTAAGTTCTTAAAGTGATGATTTTAAAATGTGACATGCAATAACTGTATTACATTTGATAAATGAATGATTCCAGAACGCTTGGAAAAAATATGCTACAAAGAATGAAAATGAAATATTTATCTCGCAGAGATGATCTTGCTGTTATATGAAAAAGGTGAACAATCAGAATCTTGGATTTTTTGATGAAACTACAATGTCCCCATCCTAACTCCTTTTCATATATGGAAACAAATGATTAATTCAAACATCTTGACTTATCGGCATTAAAACATATTTAAGACACTTCTAGTAGAAAATTAATAATTAAATTTCTTTGGGTTTGTTTTGAGTTCAGAAGTCGGAAGCTGACAGGTAGCCATTTTGTCTTACAATTTCACTGAAGTACAGGGGTGAGAGTGAGAAGGGTGCAGGAATTTGTCTCTTTCACACAATGATATAGAGTAATATCTGTTAGAGGTGAGATGAAGAGGCACAGAAGAGTAGGGAAGGAGGTGGTTGAATGTGGAGAGGGAAGGAGCCCCCGCTCTTGCCCATCAGACATCATTCTGCTATGCACAAGACTTTTGCAGTGGTTCACAGGGCACCCAGACATAGCAGCAACATCCCGTTGTTTCAGTGACTGCTGTGCATCTAAGGGGAAAGGTGAATAGGACTAGTGGCCCTTGGTCTTGTGTAACAAAGCACAACCCGTGTGTTGGAGAGAGCTGCTAATGTTTTTGTGCTGCCACTGCTTTTTACCCCACCTCTCATTAGTTTTCTATCATCATCTAATGTTCTTTCTAACACACTGAGATCCCACTTACACTGCAATCCAGTCCCAGCACCAGGATCTAAAATCTAGCACTGAATGAGCTATCTCCAGTACTGGAAACAGTATAGCAGCAGCACGGCGGTGGGAAGCTTAGGCTAAATGGCATCGTTAACAGGAGGGGCTAAGTGCCTCGCTGTGATGCTATGGTACCTCACATGCATACTGTGAATCAGCCATACATTTTCACTTCCCCAGCTATTCAAGCTATGTTATACTGTGCTTCCCATGGTATCACAGAGATCTGATCCCTCTTTCTAGCAAAATGGAGGAGTCCAGGCTTCACCACCTCAGACCACAGTGAAAGAGCATCTGAAACAGGAGTGTCTCAGGTGTCTCATGGGAAGCGGGCTTGGAGCCGAAATTGCTTTGGTTTCAGTGGCCTTCCCTCCCAGCTGCCTGTAGAATGTTTGCAACAATAGTTTTGCTTGTTCTGAAAAGGCACCACTAAGTTATTTTGGCTTAGCTTGAATCCTGGAGAGAATTGGTGCGGTTGCTTTTAGCCGTTGAAAAAACTCAGTGCATCTTTGGTTTTTCTCCCGAGTTAATATTTTACAATGTTTGCTCTGGAACTGCCTTTCATATGTTCTAGCATAATTGTTATCCCCAGATAACAGATCACAGACCCTCACTAACTTCATTTAGAAAACTCACGTATGATATACATTTGTTCCCAGAATCCCCAGCAATGAAAAACTGCAGCGGTGGTAGCAATGTTAAATACACTATGGGGACACTACTGCATTCGTCAGAAGATTTCTTGTTAAAAAACTTGTTTCTTGGAGATAAAGATCATGAAATTTTTTCTAGTATGAGCTCTCAGACTAACAGAAGTGTCCTTTCCAACAATAAGCATACCCAAATGCAGTTGAGTGGTTGGATAGCCTAGACCGTAGCTTGCTGCTGTGGTGGTTCAAAGAGGCAAATCTCTGTTGACTGAGGACCAGTCAAGTCTATTTCTTTTCTTCCTCTTCAAAACTATGTACTGCACCCAGTCAGCTGTACCACACATACATTTCTTCTTAATTTGCTGGGTCTACTGTACCTTCATTTCCCAGATTTTGCCCTGAAAACTTCCCACCAGACTATTTCTACCTAACCAGTTTTGACTAGAGCCAATCTGTGGGCCAGTTCACAAAACAAGGCTGCTGCTGCCAAGCCTCATGCTGCCAGTTCTCAGTATCATTGTTGTAACCAAGGCCGTGGCTAGAAAAGCAAGGTATTGACATTGCTGCTGGAACTGGCATCAGGATAAAAAAATGCCTTTCAGGGCTACTATTATTTTACTGCTTTACAGTGCCTTTTCCAGTGCAGAAGAGAAAGGGCAAGATTTGGAGCGGGAAAGTGAATGAAACACACCATTTCTGTCTTGCAAACAGTACAAAATATCAGTCCAGCGCTGCAGTGGGTGTCACAGAAAAAGAATACCTGTCTGCTATGCTGAGAGAATCTCTCTAAGTGCTTTCACTTCCTATATTGCTTTCGCCAAACATGCTCTTTGCTCTGGTTCAGGGCTCCAGCCGGGCACATCTTCAAACAAACAAATTAACAACTCTTCCTCATGAGGACAAACTCATTTCAACTGAAGACACTTCAAATTGAAGCAATTGTAAATTATGCACACTCACGTGAATAAAAAGTAAATAAAAATAGGGCAGCATGAGAGAGTAGTGGAACTATCCCAGCACTAAGTCAAAATAAAATTATAAACTGAAGGTACAATGCTGGAATGAAACAAAAAGAATTAAAAAAAACAAAATCAGAATAAAATACTGAAGTCAGAAATTGAAATGGAAACACTGAAACAAAATAGGAAAAGTGAAAGAAAAAGCCAAATCTCTCTGTGCTTATACAGCCATAACAAAATAGAGAAGTGAAAATGCATCTGTTTTTAATCATGCCAAAAACTTTTTAGCTAAAGGTTTGCCAAGTTTACCTTCTTTCAGATAAATTTCTGTAGGATTTTACAAATACAAATTGAAAAGGCTATTTTAATGGGAATTAGGAAACAGACTGCAGATTAAGACATGAGAAAGCAAAAAGTCAAAGATGGGATGAAGGAACAAGACAGGAATCTTTGAAAGGAAACTGAAAGAAATGTGGACATTTCAAGGTATGTAGATAACACAGTCGAGGCAGATGTCATTTGGTTTGTTTTGAAAGAGCTGTTGCAGAGACCAGATTGAGCATGGAAGCAGCCCTACATCTAGGGTAAAAACCCCTACTTGTGTTATTTGGACATGATTACCTGGACACAGTGTGGGGGTGTGATGTAGTGCATTGCTTTACCATGATGCCTGAGTCAAGAGTAGCTAAGAAAAGATTGTTCTGCATGACTAGTAATATACACAGGTGGTTATAAAGCCTGAAATACAGCAAACTGTGTCATAGGCAAGACAGAATGGAGAAGCTTCCAGTATTCAAAGATTTCAGCAACAGTCATGGTAAAGAAAGCAAAGGTATTAGAACTGTTACACAAACAGCCATGGCTTTGTTGTAGCACATTATGCTGTCTGCAATCCATCACTTTAATACAGATATTTGCTTTTCAGTCTGGAAACAGAGAATCCCTAGTATTTGTTATATGTATTCAGCATCCTGAAGAAATAATCTCTTTTGTGTCTCTTCACTATTAAAGTGTTTGTGCTTGGGTGGAAAGAGAAGAGAGGAGTCAAATATGACTGGTTTCACGGAATGCGTAATAGCTTTGTCTTTGCTCATGGAGAGGTAGACAGATTTTATGGTACCCTTTTCATGCAGATTAGCAAACACGGTTGTGAGAATACTTACAAGATGATAAGCATGTAAAATAATTGTGTATCAAGTCTATCAGTTATATTCTGAATTACATCACAATTTTGATCCATTGTTATGTATTAATATCTAAGTAGTGAAGTGAACATCTAAAGAGCTCTAAATTTTTTTCAGAGATCTAGCTTTTGTATGTCACAGATTTGGATATTATAATGTAGATGCAAAACTTTTGTCTTTAAAATGTACTTATGCAAATCCCACTGAACACGGAAATGAGTTCACAGAGATATGGAGTATAAGCTCAGGGATGTGGCAGAGGATGAATGTAAAAATGTTGTAAGCGCCACATCTGAAAACCTGCCACAACCATCTGCTGGTTTCAGACCCAGGGGAAAACTTGCTTTATATCTCTAATACAATGCAATGTATTTTTACTGCCCTATTCAAAAATGGCTGGCTCTAATCATGAGTACGGTTAGTAGTAGCAAGCTGCTCATGATATTTTGTCTTCTCCCTATTTCCTTTTGTTCACTGCTTCAAGCAAACCTGAAACAATATGTTTCCATGGTACACCTTCCCCGGTATTAAAAATTGTCCCTATAGTTTCCCAAATACAGTGCACTCTGGCACATTTGCTTGTAATAAAACCACATACCACTTGTATAAAAACCAGGACTGACTGGAGAAACGGTTCAGTGAAGGAGAAAAGGAGAAGTTGGGTGCCCGTGATGTTTGCTGGAGATGCTGTTACCCACCACAGGCACAAGCTGTCAGCCTTCCCAGTTTCTGACTCCAGTGTGCCAGCGGCTGAGGGAGTACAGGTCAAGGGGCAGGTAGAGACGACATCGCTAGTCGATGTGGGAAAACCCTCTGTGCTACAGGCAACTGAAAATGTATAGGGATATTTCTGCCCTGGGGCAACCCAGCCCTCCCCTTTGTCGTGGTCTCTCCCCCTGTGTTTCCTCCTGCTTAGTTATTTTCAAGTTATGACTATACATACGATGCAGAATTTTTAAGGGATTTAAGGTACATTTAATTCTCTAATTGTTTTATTTTTTTTTTAGTCTTTTAATTTCCTTCATGTCTCTCTTGATCTCCCTGTTCCTTCTGTGCTATAGCACTGCTGAACTTCGATATTGCAGTGCTGGATCTAAGTCTAGACAGTTATATTCAGATTATGAACACCCAGTCAAAATTTTTGCTAGGTTGATAGGTTGGTTAACCCAAAATTTGAGATAATCTTTAGTACCTCTAAAAGCAGATATTTGAAATCCGTTTCTACCCAATCAACTGCATAATGGAATGGGCTGAACTGGTACCTTTTTCTTTCTGCACCTATTCGCATTGCAATTGTTCTCTCAGAAAGTGATTTGTTTTGTGCTGCTTTCCATTCACATCACGACCCAATCAAACCACGGAATATAGGAAAGATCAAAGTAGTACAGCATACTCGCCTACAGTAATTCACAGAATATATGAGGCATTAAAATTTTCATTCCTCATTCTCGTAAGAAAGACTATAAAGGTAATAGAAAATGATGCAGAATATGAATCTGTTCTTGAGACAATGATTGTATCAAGAATGGGAAACAGTATAAACCAACAGACCCTTTCTTGTTGCTATCTTTATCACAAAGAATGCAGCCCTTGCTTGTGTCGTTCACACTTTTATTTCCTTTTGATATTCTCCTGGTATATTTTTCTTAAACAGAAAGCACAATTGAAGAAAAAATCTAACACACCTTTGCAGAGGGTAATAATTTCCCCTCTTGAAATGTCTGGTTTTACTTAGAAAAATTCTGCCCAGTACATAATAGAAAAGAGGTGGACAGGAAGGATAAAGGTTGTAATGAAAATGGTTTAACACAAAGTCCTGATCTGAGCTACATCTACAGATCAGATCTTAAAATGCAAAAGGAGTCTGGAATTGGAAATATATGGAACTAGTCAATGAAAATTAAAGTCTGGTAACACTTCACAAAGCCATGTTCTGCAAGATCTAAATGGCATGTTGGAAGACATGTACAAATATGAAGGCAAACCTGAGAAAGTCTTAATAAAACTCTTTTGTAATATATTTTTTTAACCATGTAATTGCTTTTCTCTCTTTTTTTTTTTTCATTTTAATTTGAATATAAAAAGCATGTGTCATATTCCAGGGATTTGTTCCAAGGCCCATTTGAGTTCCTGGAAGCTTTTCGTTCATTGCAGGGGATTCTGGCTTACAGAGCCAGACAAAAGAACAGGAGACCACTGGATCATGAGCTGGCTATGACATTTCTGTTCCATGCCACTAGCACTTGAAGTGCAACACCATACATTAGCACTGTGCTTTAGAGATTGGTCTTTGCCCTCATTATGCCAAACTAATTTAATACATACTTACCTTTATCTGCATGGGCCCATTCACTCACGACCGAACTTTTAAAATCATTCACATACCTGTTCGTATCAACCTCCACTGTGAGATACGTTGTGGTCTATCTGTCCCTGAAAGTGCTCAGGTATGTCACACTTTTAACACCCTATTGACTCATTTCTATTTGGCTACTAAAGTTCATCATCATTCTTATCAGCTCTGACTTTAGAAGTTGTACTTCTAAATTTCTACAGATTTTTAGAAGTTGTACTAAAATTTTCTTGCTTTGGAGCTCTGTAATTGTTTGTACAGATTCAGTTCAGGTACCTGGGTATTTGGGGCACTTAAAAGTGCACTTAATATGATTCTTATTTCATATTTCTTAACTATTACCTGGTCAAAATCAGCAAACATTTATGCCACTATTTAATTTAATGCACTTTCTACAGACTCATGTTTATTTGGCAAGCAGTATTAGCATTCCCTTCTTTCTTGTGTTACACATTTGCTGATTCAAAATACCATCATTAGCAGAAAGCAAAGTTCACGGCATACATTCATCTTTGCAAGACAATAGACTTGTTTACTCAAATAGGTCTGCAATCAGATGTCCTACAAAGATATAATATGCCTTATCATGTATGCTAAACCTTAAAAACTATTTTATCAAAAACATAATAGGCAAATCTTTTTTTAACAACCAGAGAAAGACAGCTAGATCCACCATACTTCAATGTCTCTTATGATTAGGTAGTATGTCCCCCAAAATTTAGCTTGTTAGACTTAACCGAGATGGCAGTCTCCATTAACTGTGAAAGGACCATCTACTCACCTTGAGAATCTACATATCCATCAAGGGTATAAAAAATCAATAGGAATTATCAACATTGTCTGCACACTTTTTTAGTGCTTCCTTTCTGGATATCAATCCAACAGAAAGCGTGTTGGTAGAGATATTAACTCACCTATCTGCATGGGCTTTTAACTTCTCATCGTCTTCTTAAAATACAGAAGTACTAAGAAATCTTGATGATATTGTTGCAGATTATTTTCCATCTACTTTGGATTTGGTCTTAAGATTTAGGACATTTTCTTCCCTTAAGAGTTCTCAGGCACACAAACATGAAAAGAGGACTTTGATCACCGGCTGACTTACGTGTATTACAGACATCTAATTTGCTTTGACTTATCAGGAGGATTCAGGCAGAGTTCAGATTTCTGTCAACCTTGTCTGGGCTGCAACAGAGATTTAGGAGAGAGATAAACTCTATCACTTCAGGACAGGAACTCTGTGAGTAAAGCTGATCATATAGCAAGAGTAAAATGCAGAGGACACCAATTAGTAACCAAGTGCCTTGCGGAGATGATAGGTGACAAGTGAGTTAGCTGTTCCTGGAAAGGAAACAGATTTCATTGGGCAGAAATTTAAGTAAGAAGTAACTCATCCCAATTGTAATAGATGTTTCATGTCAGATAGGGACTAATTAGCAAAAAATATTTGCTAGTATCTAACAACTAATAGATAATATATTTCTTATTACATACTTGTTAAACATCAACAGAGCAGTTTAAATAATGTATTGGCATTTCGTTCACATAAAGCTGTCTTACTAAACCTAAATTAAATTCTTATTTGAGAGACTTAATTTGAAGTGTGACTGTTTTCACTAATGAACTACCAATTTGCTTCCCCACACTGCATGTTCTAATTCGTGCTTATGATGATGTCTAAAAACATACGGGTACCAAATGTGGTTATATCTTATGCCTATCATGTTTGAAGTACCCTAAAGGTCCCATAAACGTTTGCAGTTTTCTCTCTAGAGATGTTAGTTTACATCACACAACCCAAAACTCCAACATTTTATCAGATGAATTTATTGTGATGAGCACAGTGGTTAGCTCTAGTTAATCTGCCTGGAGACTCTCTACTCTTCAGATAAGATCAATCCCTGTTCTCATAATTTACAAATTGTTCCCAGATATCAGACATCATCAGCCTTGTTATTTTCATACTGCAGTAAACACAAAAGGAGAAGGAGACATAAAAGGTAAAAGGCTGCTTGCGACATAAAAGAGAATGCAAGGTTGATGTATCCTTTGCTCATGGTATTTTTTGGCAAAAGATACAATAATGCAAGTATCTTTCTGATTGATTAAAGTATTGAAGTGTATTCTTTGCTTCATAAATAATGCTCTATTACTTTTCTTCAAAGACAAGTAAACCTTGACAGACTGACCTTTTTCAGGGCAGAGAGTTGTTTCAGTGCCATAAATTATACTGTAAAACGAGTGGAAATGCTACTGAGAAGTGTGTGACAAAATAAGATTAAAGATTACTACACACAAAAGATTGTTGTTTTATTAATGGAGTCCTGTCAGTAGGATGAAAAATTCTCAGCTTTTTACTGGATGCTGAGATCACGTCAAACAGAAAATTATGAATGCGTTTTCTAAAAGGCAACCAAATGTGTCAAAATAGCAATATACTGATTAGTTGCCCTCCTACTACTTTTATGTATTCACTTAAAACAACCCCAGTGCTTTTCAAATAAAGTTTAAGTACTTCAGTTCAGCTTGTAATTCTAAAGGATCATGCAGCCTGTTGGCCTGTGATGTTACACGCAGTTGTCTGAACATTACAGGAAGACGCTTTCCTGCAACAGAAGTCCAGGCATCTCCTTTGTCAGTACATATTATACCAAGAGCAAATGCATGTAGTATTTTTGTGTCCATTATTGTAACCAATAAGCACTCAGTATGAGAAAGATTGTAAGAATTCGAGAAAGTAAGACAGAGATATCCATGGGAAAATTATCTTAGCCTAAATAAGTAGCATTAGGCTTTCCTTAAATATTATTTGATAACTTGACAAATGACTTTGTCACTCCAACATGTAAAACCTTGTTAAAATAAAAAAAAATTAGCATAGGATCTCATTTTAAAAGGAAGAGTTTGATGTGTCTATTTATAGGGAGTCTGTGGATTCTTTTTGCTTTATGTTTTTTTCTCCCTCTCAATCAATTTACCTGAAAGTTCTGATCAATGTCTTTTGGATCAGTGACATTTATTGAAACGATAAACAATGTTGGGAAGTCAACAAAAATGGAATGCGGCATGGAGCCTAAGTGAACAGTATAGAAATCAAAGGTTTTCTTGATGTCTAAATCAGTACAGTTCACTCAAATAATAATAATAATTACAAAACTGTAATAGTGCTATGGAGCAAACCCATGTTACACAAACTCATTATAAATCACTACCCAGTACACATTGTTATTAAGATGATAGGGTAAGATGCCCATGTATTAACTTTCATTATCGTTAGCAACAAAGGCCTGGATCAGAATTACCCCTGTTACTGTAAACCCTACAACAATGACAGGATGTGTCAGAATCTGTAAACACATTTCAAAAGACATGACAGTTCTTGAATACAAGAGTCAAAGGCTAAAATAATGATTAGAATGGATGGGTTTGCTCACAGCTCACCAACTAATGCAAATGCCACTTCATAACTGAGGCCAGCCATGGGCACCACACTGCCCTGAGAGAACTGCAGGAGATGGCCCCTGTCCTTTAAGCCCACTGGTCTTTCTCCTCTCATTTCTTTTTCTTTTCTTTTTTTACCTTCAGACTTCTTATTTAGCTTACCATACTGAGATCAAGTGTCTTCTCAGAAATACTTGTATAAAGCTTGCTACTGTAGACGACCTTTCTGTTGAATCTTTGTCTTTATATTTCCTACAGTCCTTTTCCTTTCTGCTAATAGCATATCTGATCATACGTTTTCCATCCTGCTTCTCAATATTTCCCTTCAAATTTATTCTCGTGAAGTATAAAATGCATCTGCCTTTCCGAATTTCACCAGCTATCTCCACCTTCTGACTCTCTCCCTGATTGGTGCCCTCCACACAAAAATTCCTATAGTCCTGGCTTTCCTACTGTCGGCGCCTCCTTCCATATTGTCCCTTGCAGATCTGCATGTGAGAACAAACCTGGTGTTTTCCAGCTCTGCCATCTCCATAGCACACGGTCTTAATTTTCTGAGCAACACGCAAACACACCTACCGTTCCCTTCATCCCTTTACTCTTCTTGTCCGCTCATTCTCCTTCCCAGGAAACTCCTAGGTAAATTAATAAAGAATTGCATCTTAGTTTGGGAACTCTACAGACTTTTGTTTTATATTAGAAGGTCTCATTCTTTATTATAAGATTTTACTGGTACATTTCTGTGGATTTCCACACAATTCTGTTGATTGGGTACCTCCTGAACACTAAATAATTTATCACACATGCATACTTGATGGGGTAATTACTTTATATGCACAAATCCCAATTGCCCTGCCACACTATGTCTTCATTCACAAGCACCCCACATGACATTGTTGTTCCCCAGTCACCAGTCACCTCCTCATTCGCAGATTACCTGCACTTCCACCGACAGTACTCTCTACAGAGAAGGCTTTCCCATTTGCCAGAAGGCTGCTTGGAGGAAATACTACCCTTCATCCTCCACGAAGTGAACAGCATTAGTCTAGCCTTCCTAAACATCATGGCTTGAATGAATCCCAACTGATTTGTTGGATAATTTGAATAAGCAAAGAGGCATGAATTCTAGACCGCAGGCCTCTTGCCTTGGAGCTGCTAAGGACTGGGCTTAATCAGATTATTTCTGAGGGTAAAAGAATGAGAACAAGAGGGCAATGGGGTGGAAGGGAGTCTCGTTCTAATACAGGGCTATAGCATAGCGAAGGTGTGGTTTAGTTATAAGGGACTCAACAGCGTGACTTTGAAGATCTGTTTGGGGAGAATGGAAGCTTTTCGTCTTTCAGCTGGCATATAAATTGGATAAATAATGTGTGTTTACTTGAAACCAGATATGAATTTTGCAATATTTGGAATAACAAGTTCGGGAGTGCTTTTTTTCAATGTTTTCAATTTTTTTCAACCAGCTCAGCTTTATTTCACTTGGCCACATAGCTTATTTTCCCTCTTGCCTTCTCTACTCTGCAGCCACATGGTCTGTCTGTAGGGTGGAGTCAGCTCTCCTTTATTCCATGTGTTTAGAAAAAGACACGGACAACTAAGACATACACACAAAGTAAGCTTGAGAAGCCTGGTGGTGCAAGAGCTTCACATTAGCTCTTTCAAAGCTTCTGTCATTCCCTACAGTTATACATACTTCCAGCAGTTATTTGGAAATCATGAGTTCTCATACAAAGACTCCTTTCTAAGTCAGTCGGCAGTGATCTGCTCATCCACATTAACTATGAGCTATTTGGATGTTCGATTATAACTTTTAAACTCTTATCATTTTGCTGCATTTATGACTCAGGGATTTAGAGTACATCTTTGATGTAAGCATTGTTAAATTCATAGCCACAGATATGACTCAAAGTGAAGGTGGAAAAAGAACATTGCAGTAACTATGTACACAGAATGCAATTGAATGGGAAATATGAGATGCTACTTTGATAATGTCAAACACTGGAACTTTGTTCATTCTTCTTTTGTACACAACACACTTCATCATCTTCCAGAATCATATATAATTTTTTTAATGTTTTTGAAGGCATAATTATTTTAATGGCATTTTAATTCACAGACACATGCTGTCTTTCTCTAATGTTGCTCAGCTTTTACAAAAAGTTTTCATTTTTCTCCAAACTTAATTGCAGGTATCTAATTCATGTACAGAAATCGTTTATGTGTGCACTTAATGGTCACTTGTACTCCTTAAATTGATAAACCCATCACATGCTCCACTACCTTGTCCAGTATGTTAAAAGCATAGAAACAAATGTCTTTTCATTCTGTGTCTTTGTTTAGTCTAATGCTGACATACTTCAACAGAAGGAATGATATATGCATAGGAGCCATTCTGCTCCCTACAACCCATACAGAGTGTGCAAGAGAATTTCCATACCATCATATTCTTAGTCATATAGAAAAATCACAACTGCACCCTTTACAAAGCAAATGAACAATATTCAGCTAAATTTATCCCAGTCACAGTGGAGAGAGAGCACAAGTGAATTTGCCCCACTGAATTTTGGAATAAGCATGTTAAGATAATTCTAAGTTACATAGCATTTTATGATTCCAAGGATTACATTCTTACTTGGATTTATTTTGAAACATTATGCCAGACGTCAGAGCCAAAACTTTATAAAAGAGATGGGATTGCAGTAAAACTCAACTTCATTTTATTATTCTATCAGCTTAGCTTGACCTACAGCAACCATTCAAAGGGTTTCTATTAGACAGTTCCTCACTTGCTAAATAAATTGGACCAAAGATGATTTTCTTGACTGAGAAAATTCTCTACTGCTGGCTAAAGAATTTCAGCTCTGTCTATAAATATTAATGTAGTTAGTAATAAATTACACACATGAATGGCACTTTATTACTTGAAACTAAACTATTAAAAGCCTTATTTAGATTGCACAGAAAAAAAATAATGTAATTAAGGTCAGCTAAGCAAGGCCAACCCTACACATACTAAGTGTCCTGAGAAAAATCTGGACTCGACCCATGTCTCTCTGCTCATAACCAAGTGTTTTTCCCATACCAGACTGCCTCAGCTCTCCACCCAGTGTTCCAGCTGCAGTTTTTCCTCTTGTATTCATTTCAGCTCACTCACCTGGACCTTTCATTCCTGCTTCTGGTTTGCAGGACTGTAAGAGGGAGTGTTGAAATAAGTGTGCTGAAAAGGATTCTGAGATCCATGTGAAATCCAGAGATACCCACACTCCGTGGCAGAGAACAATCCCTGAGAATCTCTGTTCAGAAGAATGGAAGAGCTGGAGGACTGATGGAGAGAAATCTTAAAAAAACCTGACAGTACAAGTTCAGTGCTGACTTTATTATGAATGAGGAAAGCATTTCCAGCATCATTATAGTGTCTGTGTGGAAATGTGGCACCCTAAAATCTATCAGCACAGATGGCTCTTAAAGGTCTCTCTCAAAGTAATTAACAGAGAAGAAATATGTTTCATAAAAAAGAATTACATTGCTTTAAGCAGACACCCTTACTTTTCTTTCTTAAAGTATGTTTCAGAGTAATAGTTACAAAGTAAGCATGTGACCATCTGAAGATTTGGTTTTCTGTATAGTTTTCTGGTTTCATCTGGGTGAACAACACAGAACGTGATTGGGATTCTCTTATTTCTTGAGCAGCATTGTAAAAATTGGTCTTTCTGCTCTCACTCTTGGACATGCAAAAGAGATGGACAGGTAAGAAGAATCCAAACTCACTCTTGGACATGCAGATGAATTTGAAAGGGTAAAACAGATACCTAGAAGAAGAAAATGTGGCTTCACTGATCAGAATTTATTTGACAGTAGTGAAGAACTAGAGATACACTGCAGACAGATGCCCAGCTGAGTTTAAAAACAGACACTTAAGCATCTCAGCTAGCAGGAATCCAGTCATTTTTTTAAAACAATGTTAAGTGCCTATCTGCATCTTTGAGCATCAAAACACTTTAAAGCGCTGCCCCTGAGTCTATCACCATGAAGCACATGCCTTCAGGCTGTCTTCGTTTCCCATACTTTGGGTCACAAAACCCTTTAGTGTGAATCGGACTTTCAAACTATGGCTGAAAGGACTGTGTTGAAAAATATGTTATCTTATGCTTTAGCTCACAACCGCTCCTAATGACCAGATACTCTGTAAATGCTTATTCTGACTTGTGACAGATTATGAAGATTAGCTGTTATAAACCCCTAAAATACTGAATCCACCCCAGAAAACAGTAAGTCATGCAAAGGTTAAAGAATTTAGTATGAGAATAATAACTTCTTGCTCTTCTGTATGATAGCATCTAATTTTGTTTTAGCAAGAATATAAGAACATTTCTTGTGTGTCAAGAGAGGTGTATATACCAGGTGACAACTGTTTACATAAAGTTTTTCAATAAAGACCACTCAAATAACATTGTTGGAAATTGAATACCACTAGGGCTTATTTGCTGTTCAGTGGAAGTACTGCATTTTCATTTGTTCCTAAATTTTCACTTTTAAAATTTCCTAGAATTGCTTGAAAATGCAATTAGATAGTAAGAATGTGGCCACTGAAATACGATAAATACTTATACCTAAGATGATGGTATATCTGCCTATATTCAGAAACTGGAATGCTCACTGAGCCTGATAGTCTTAGATCTCTGACTCAGCTTCCCTGTAATAGATACAGATAAACTGTAAAAGGAAAAAGAAATGGTATATTTTATTCCTTGTTTCTGGCAGTTAATGCTGTTGAATAGGTGACTTCATCTTTCCCTTACTCGGTTTGTAATTCTAGGACAATTGCCAATGACACATTTTCACAACTATTCAAAGGCATCATTCAAGACTTGTTTACACAAAAATTGCCAGAGAAAATATTCACCTGAAATACAGTTCTCCTTTCTCTGTGGTCAGTGCTAGCCATCAGAAGTGCTAGGATTTTTTTTTTTTCTGTAGCAATTAATAGGAAATTACCACCATCCATCATTTTTTATACAACTGATATTCATATCCACCAGGGAAATATATGAAAGACAAATACCCAAATTGCTTAAGGTTGATCTCAAGGTCAGTCAAAATGATCCACAGGAAACATTTACAGGCATCTGAAATTGCTTATAATTTGTCAGTAATCTTTTGGAGCAGTCTATTGTAGATAAGTTGTGTCTTGATAATTTGGAGTGGCCAACATGAGTTCTGATTCAAAGAGACAGGCTTAGAGTAGGTTAAATGAAAGAGAACACGTTTATGTAATCTTAAGCCTTCCAAGGCAGGGAGATCAGTGGTAGACATCTCCCAGTGGTGCTCTCTTACACTGTGCAGGTTGATGCACTACTTTGATTTAATACCAGATTATAGAGCCATAACCTTGTACTTCTTTTTTGCTTACTGAAAAAAAAAAGCACAGTGATTTGAAAAGATGTCATTTGTGTGTGTTTATAGAAGACCTGTCAATAGAGCATATTGGAAACAAACATGTTTCAGAACGATAGCAAATCTGCAGATTGGATGTTCAACTGTTTTTTAATACACATTTTGAAAATGTCACTATTTTCCCCATACGAGATGATGACCCACCACTGTAGAAGTTTTGCATGCAAGAAATAAGACACTAAGTAAAACAGAACCATTGTGTCACGATAGCACGAAAACACATTGAGAATTCAGGAACATAAACTCCTGGTAGAAAAATAAATATGTAATTTTTGTTGGGCTCTGGAGAGGAGCGATTTATGGATCAAATCACCAAGGGAGTCAAAAGAACAGTCAGAGCAAGTATTAATGTAGTGGAGCAGTCATCCAGTGTTAAGATTAAGGGAAGAGAACTAGAGGGCATTTTCATTTTTTTAATGTTAACATTCGTCAGCTATAAAGAAGGATAATATCAGATACAGTCAAAAAGATTCTATGATTTTGGACACTACAGCATCAGCACTTGGAATTAACCTTTCAAAATTCAGACCTTTGGGGATTTTTTTTCTCCACACATGCTTTCTTTCACCTTTATCTTTAAATGAAAACACCATGACTAAATATTAGAGTACCGGGCACTTCCAAACAGCTAAAGATGGGTACATAGGGGCAGCTGTAAATTAATAGCTTTTTTTTAAAGTTGGGAGAAATCTCTGAAAAATGCCAGAATTCATTCAAATTCTTCTGCATTAGAGAGGCTGTGTATGTTGAAGAAAATTCATCCCTCTGCAGTTTTTCTATAGTTGCTTTACAATCGCCATCTGAGTTAATTCAATTTGAATAGAATATGAAAAAAATGTGCTAAATTGCCCCATTTTACCAACAATTTAATTTTTTGTTCATCTTGCTTAAAACTCCAGATTCTTTCTTCACATAATTTTTAAAGCATTACAGCCTCCTAGGAAAAACCTGTGTAGATAATTTTTGGGAAAAACCGTCTGTTCCTTTCATTGCCCTGGTAGCTGTCCTGTGCACCAATTCTAGCTTTTACCACCTTTTCTAGGAAATTGAAAATCAATATTATATGCAAGATCTCTTGCCACCAGTGCATTGTACAGCATCACTGACAGGTTTGTTTCTACTGGAAATACCTCCAGTACTTAATGTTACAAATGCATCTGCTCTATTTATTTGATTTGTTCATTTATGCAGTTTTGGCAACTGAGAAGCATCCTGTGGTAAAGTAATTTAACCAGTCCTTCCCTCATCCATTTCCATGTACTGACTTCCAGTCTGTAGTGCTTGAAGTCTGTAA
Organism: Steatornis caripensis; assembly: GCA_013398225.1. Lineage (NCBI taxonomy): Eukaryota > Metazoa > Chordata > Aves > Caprimulgiformes > Steatornithidae > Steatornis > Steatornis caripensis. The sequence goes on from VZSC01004061.1 coordinate 130,196, forward strand.
GTCCACAAACTTATAGTTCATATTAATGAGTTTTTGTCCCTATTATTTAAATACGGGGGATCCTCCAATTCTTTCTAACACTTCTTACCTTTGCCAGCAGATTTCATCTGTCATGTCCTATTCTCTGTGCCAAAGTCATTAGTGAAATTTAATATAACATTGCTCCCAGCACTGACCTGGTGGGGCTCCCATTGCTAATTTCCCCCTGGCCAATGCTTTGTTTTCACCAGCAGACCGTTGTCATCCTTCCTTTAGCTAGTTCCGTAGCCATCATACGATCTTTCCACTCTGCGTGCTCCAGTGTAACTAATAATTTTCCATATTGTACCACATCAAACACTTTCCTGCAATGATACCACTGAGATCTTTCTGTGGGAAAAATCTGCTATCTGAAAAAGGGAAAGATGCCAGTTTAGTCTGACACAATGTATCTTTCATAAATTTGTGTTTCATTATAAACTCATCTCTACATATCACCATGGTCTTAAATTAGTCTCTTCTTCAAAATGTTATTTCCACAGCTGGAATAAAGTAAATGTTGAGCAGAGAACTATGTGGTGAGTCAGGTAATTTTCCATTCATTTTTAAGTATAGAATGTGTGTTTTCTGTTTTCCAATCATAGAAAGCATGATTTTACACATAAGGATAAACAATGTAACAAATAAAAAGGGGTTTTTTTACTTTTGAAATGAAATTTGTAAAGGTTGAGCTGGCTATCGTCATACAACTATACGTGAAATTTCACCTCAGTGGAAAGCAGCAACTTTAGTAACTACTTACACACTCCAGTGAGAAAGTAGGCAGTACTTAAATGATGTGTGGGCCTTCCCCCACTACTAATGGTATGATTACATTTTTTTTGCTACTGAAATGTTAGAAATTTCACATGCAGATTAACAGATCTTCCCTAATTCTGGTTGTTTGAAGTATAGAGGAATCTTTTTTTTTTCTTGCATTGCTGATGATTTTTTTTAATTATGTTATTATTTAGATGTTCAATGGCACTTTATTATTATGTTTATTTTTCATTATTATTAAATATGTCTTGATCAGTTCTTTCTAAGTATGGTACCTTGTCTCAATCCAATAACAACAAAATTCACTTTCACACTGAGAGCTACAATAAAGCCTACACATTAGCTATGTACTACTTGTTAGAGGCTGCTAAATCTGGCAGCCCAACAGAAGGGAGGCTGCTACAGCTCCATGCCCCCAGGTCTAAAAAGCAGCGAGGGTGAGCATGTGTTCCCAGCAGGCACATGCACACGTATCACACATATATACCACATACATCCATATATACATGACTGGCCACACAGATCGACGCTGACAGACACACAGAGCACTCACATGAACACAGCACCAGTGGTCTCCTCCTGCATCCTTATCTGGCTGAGTAGGATGGAGGTCCACTAGTGGCAAATATGTGCATGTGTTTGTGTGTATAGACACATACACACACACACAGAGAAATATATATATGTATATATATAATTGCTAGCGGTCATACCCTGGCCTATAAATGCTCACCCTCTCCAGCCTCTGACACCATGGACACACAGGCTCCTCAGCCCATGGTCTGACTCCGTTAGCTGGCACTCACGTCCCCATACACACACACACAAGCTGACTGAGCATGACCATAGACATAAGTGACTGATTCCTGAGCCTGTAAAAGATTAGCCCAAACTGGAAATGTCAGAGTAAACCAGAAACCAGTCTGAGGGCTTCCTCTGTTCCATGCATGCAGAGCCCCAATAACCTATTTTGATAACCTAGCCCTTGCTTACTGTGCCAGGCTTCAGCAGTCTTCCTTTGGCAACCTATCCCAAATCTTTTCTTTTGCAAGACATGTTATCTCCATTATGAGGCTCAGCAAAAGAGATCTGACTTACTAGCTTAGAAAGAAGTATTGCCCTCTGAATTGACCGTGTCAAGCTGAATTGACCACCTTCAAGCAGGGTAGTAGTAGTAGTAGTAGTAGTAGTAGTTCAATATCTAGGACAAAGCCATGTGAGCTCAATTTACATATTAACTTGTAGAATTTCCAGCTGACTTTTGTGCCTCTTTCTGTGATATGTTTGCACTGAGCTACATGCAGTTTGTCCCACACACTTTTGTAGAGACTGAGTCAAATTGTTGCTTATGGTGGGACCAGGGCTGAGTAAAATGCTGAACAGTGCGTGAACAGATCAGGAGGGAGTGAGAGAGATTCAAAAGACTTTGAAAAAGCTCAGGAAATCTGACAAGAAGAGAAAGATATCAGCCTTTTTTTTTTTTAACCTACTTTTACATTTTATTTCAATCCATTTTAAATAGAAATTCCATTTCTTGGCAGAACAATTGGACAAAAGTATGTTTTGTGTAAGTCTCTGGTGGTGATATAGTGAGTTATTGCACATCTGACTCTAACTTGGATAAAACTCAATGAAGTGCTAAATAAATCAATGGTTTTTACTTCTTCCTAATATTATTGTCATGGAATCATTTTATAATTGCAATAAGGCTTCAGTAGCGCCTGTCAATGATCAAATGGCAATTTCTCTGGGTAATGCAGCCAGCCATCATGGTTTAGTCTGATCCAGAGTAATACACAAAAGGGGCAACAATACCTTATCAAATCTCACTTTGTAAGGTTCTACCATCTGCATGAAGTAACTTTAAGGCTTAGTTTCTGAATTCAAAGCAGGAAAACAAAGAAAAGAAAGGAGGAGATTTGGCCTAACAATTTTCTTATGCTATTTCCAGGGATGAGATTTCCAAGGTGATAGTGTACTTCTGTCATTTACCTTTAGCAGACATTTGAACTTAGATTGTGCATGAGCATCTTGTTCTGCCACTGCCACTGATGCCTAGTCAAAGCCACACAGAAACTCCTGGGTAATTTTGAAGCCAGAAGGTACCATTTCAGTAGTGAGAGAGAAGAGAATAATGGGTGTCTCCTGGAGATATTTCATGGTTTCATCTTGACTGTCATCTCTAATGTGAAGGCTATGCAACTGCAGGCTCATGATGAGAGAGCATTTGCATGAAATACTGAGATCAAAATTCGTAATTAATATCCACAATGACCTTTAGCATTTATCTAAGAATGACCACCTGTAACCCCGAATAATCCAATAATTTTGATGGATCAGACAGTTCCTGAAAAGTTCTTGAACACAATTAAGAAGGGCTTTCAAATAAAGTTAAAACCATGCAAGTCATGACATATGAAAACATCAGGACCATGTGAAGGTTACAAAAATTTAAATTAAATTTAAAATAAAATGTAAGTATTTCAATACTTATTTTTCCATTTCAATTAAATGCAACTACTATACAATTGTTCATGAGCTACGGAAAAATAATAACAGTTTCCTAAAAACTCACAACTGTTTGATATTCACAAAATAGAAGTTGTCTGTGTAGATCATGACTACAGTCTTAATGCTGGTAGAGGAATTAAACTATTAAATTTAGTTCACTGTTTGCCCTTGGATAAAAAGCCTAAAATAAGAAATATCTGCAGAAATCTTGTCATATCATAATGAGAAAAAGAGAATCCAAATCCATTTTATCAGTTGATAATTGTTACACTTGAATTATTTGTTGTTACAAAATATCGTCTTCTTTTCTGGCTTTCTTGGTGTGACTTATGATAGAATCATTGAACAGTTTGGGTTGGAAGGGACCTTAAAGACCATCTAGTTCCAGCTCCCCTGGCATGGGCAGGAACACTTTGCATGGGCAGGGACACTTTCCACTAGGTTCCACTTCTTTCCACTTTTCCACCAGGTTGCAAAAAGCCCCATCCAACTTGGGCTTGGACACTTCCAGGAAGGGGCCATACACAACTTCTCTGAGCAACCTGTTCCAGTGCCTCACCACCCTCGTCTTGAAGAATTTCTTCCTAATGTCTAATCAAAATCTACCCTCTTTCAGTTTAAAACCATTATCCCTCATCCTATCACTAGATGCCTTTGTAAAAAGTCCCTCTCCAGCTTTCTTATAGGCCTTCTTTAAGTACTGGAAGGTTCCTAGGAGGTCTCCCTGGAGCCTTTCTTCTCCAGGTTGAACATCTGAACAAGCCCAACTCTCTCAGCCTGTCTTCATAGGAGAGGTGCTCCAGTCCCCTGATCCTCTTCATGGCTCTCCTCTGGACTCACTCCAATAGGTCCATGTCCTTCTTATGTTGTGGGCCCCAGATCTGAATGCAGTATTGCAGGTGGGGTCTCAGAACAGTGGAGTAGAGGGGGAGAACCACCTCCCTCTACCTGCTGGTCACAATTCTTTTGATACAGCCCAGAATATGGTTGGCCTTCTGGGCTGTGAGCACACATTGCTGTCTCGTGTTCAGCATCTTATCAACCAACACTCCCAAGTCCTTCTCCTCTGGGCTGCTCTCAATCCATTCTACGTCCAGTCTGTCTATGCCACAACCCACGTGCAGCACCTTGCACTTGGTCTTGTTGAACTTCATGCGGTTCACACAGACCCACCTCTCAAGCCTGTCAAGGTCACTCTGGATTGATTACCACAACACACAGGTATCATCAACAATCTTGCTGAGCATGCATTCAATCCCCCTGTCAATGCCTTCAACAAAGATGTTAAACAACACCAGTGCCAATACCGACCCCCAAGGAATCCCACTCGTCACTGGTCACCACTTGGACATCAAGCCATTGACCGCAACTCTTTGAGTGTGACCATCCAGCCAATTCCTTATCCAGTGAGTGGTCTATTTGTCAAGTACACGTATCTCTCTAAATTAGAGAAAAGGATGTATTGCAGGACAGTGTCAAATCTGGATGTGTCAGACTTCTGGATGTTTACTGTAGGTCTGAGACATCCTTTCAGATCCCCAAACCTCTTTTTTACCACTAAAAATTAAGATCATTAGGTAAATAAACTAAACATAGGAGATTGATCCACTGCCTTTTAAACATAAACGCGGAGTTGTGCCTTGTGATCCTGATGGACTCCATAGGATTACTGAAGATATGTCATAGATTTCAAGGAGAAAGTGTAGATACACAGAATTATTCTAAAAAGAGAGAAAATACAGTGACTACAGTACGAATTTGAGTGTTTGTGTGTAGTGCAGTGAGGTCCAAAGCCTTGATCTCTGCAAAGCTGACACTATTGAACACAAAATATTCAAGAAGATTTATTGAAGATACTCTGAGCCTGAGGGCCAGAGTTGGTTCTCCTGGACCTTCACAGTGCTGCCTTCCTGGCCCACTTTCCTCCTGTTAAAAATTTCCCTGTCATAGTTGTATTAGCAGCTCTGCATCCCAGTTCAAAGAAAAAAATTATAACAGCTCCATAACCCAGTAAGCAAAATTAGGTAAGATATATTCAATTTATATCTGGATTACCTTTATAGTTAATACTGCATTTCTAACTCGTTCAGTTGGAACTGTCTTTAGTCAAGAATACACTTTTTTAAAACTTCCATGCCAAAGTTTTGCATGACAGCATGGTAACCAGTCACAACCATCCATTCGTGAAGCACCTAAAGGGTAGTTACATTTTCCTAGTGATCAGCCCTTAAGACTTGGTTCTGACTATGACTTCAGTGTTAGTGTACTTGTGCACATTTTCATATATTTTGCTAGATTTTGTCCTTTGTATGTAATCTTGGGCAAGTATCTCAGCATCTCTATGAATCAGGATTTTGAAGTAAAATGAGATTAAGAATGATTTTCCATCTCTCAAGAGGTTTGCAAGAATAGCCACTCAACATACAAAAAAGATAAGTGGAATTAATATCAGTTAAAATGGTTAAAATGAAAAATTAGCACAAGAGAAAATGAAGGTAAAACTTCCCTTTTGTACTTATCTAATGCTGTTTTGCTGAATATGGAATATATTATTGGAATTAAAGTAAGTAACATCGGAAAACTGAGAAAGAGACTGCATCATGAATTAGGATTATAAATTCTCCAGTGATATTTTTAGCTTTGCCCCTGTGACCACAAAATACTTATGATTCCTAGTTAAACCACACATCACATTTCTCTGCTGCTGTCACAAAAATAAAATTTTTCTAAATGCTTCAGTTCAGTTCAGATAAGGCAAAAAAGAACAGATTTAGGTAAAGAAATTTTTGGTTTGGGGAACAAAAAATAGAAGGCATACCGTGTCAATAAAAACATCCTGGTACCCTATTTGGCTATACAAATGACAATCCTGTCCATTTAATTTCTTCCGACTCACTGTTGTCAATCTTGACCAAAAATAGTACACCTCAACATTTTATTTTGTAAGTGTTATCTGTAATTTGAGTTTTAATTGTTGCTGCACTAGCATTTCTTTATGTATTTGAGTTAAAGCATTAATATTTCAAATCATGAAATGACAGGACTCTGTTTCTGTCTGTTATAATTGGTAGTGTTATTTCCAAACCATGCCTTTTATATGAAACACTGTTTCATACAAACTGACAACTCGATCACTGTGATGCTGCAATATTAACTTATATTTTGGCAAGACGACGTTTCTTGTAACTTCCGTCCATTGTATTTATTTTTATTTTATTCCTAATCCAAGAAAAGTCCAATGCTGTTCTCTTAGTGAAGCAACAAATAAGACATTTTATTAGGAAGTATTCTTCTTAAAGATGCTATTTAAGAAATAATACACTAAAATTGCTCATTACCCCAAAGCATAAGCATTGGGCTTAGGAAGATATGGCTAGAACTTGCCTTTTTAAAAAAATAATTATTACAATACTTAGTGTAGTACCATTATTTAAATGTAAAGAAAATAAAATTTACTGCTAACTGAACTATAGACAACATTGGCTCTAGTTAAAGCTCACTGGAAGTAAGGTGATCATGCAGCTCAATATTGATGCTATTTTCTTTGCTGCAGTTGAGTAGGTTACTTAGCCATTACTTGTACCATCCTTTCCTATTCTGTTAATTCTGGTAATCATATTTGGAGGTCTGATTGCCTTTGATTGTAGATACATTAAAAACTCCACAGGGTAATTGTGACTATCACAGTACCTTGCCAAAATCAATGCAGATAACTTCCTTGAGTCCTTCTGCTGAGTACCCTCTGATTATTAATGGAGGACTGTAAAGTAAGGAAAAAACCCATAGATTTTAGCTTTCCAGAGAAATTGCCTTTGCCTTAAATGAAGAGTTTATTACAAAAGTTTCACATGGACATTACACATAGGTACACAGGATATTGATTTTATGTTGTCTTGAGGGTCCTAGTAGCAATCACAAAATTAACTTGACTAAGATAAATGTGTCTCCATAGTAATTTTGTAGGCTAACAGGCTACAGCCCTGACAGCACACAACTTCCCTTAGTGCTACACAGACAAGGACAATATGGGAAATCAGGCTACTCAATAGGATGAATAGATGGAACTATATAAGAAAAAGCAGTCTCTGCCCTTTTAGCTTACAATTTAGGTAATAACATTCACAATTAATCACTAAGCTCTCTCTAACTACCTGGATTGAATGAAAAAAAAATGAGCTATACTTCCCAGCTCTTAACATCAAATCCTTACCAACTGTGACTCAGTAAATGAGAAAATCTCCACTTTCTTCTGATGCTTTTACCATTCATGGGTAGAGAACAGGTTTGAATCACTAAGATGAACTCTGAGACTCTCTCCATATTTGCTATTAGTTATTTTGTAAATATTGTACTATTCCACTATCATTACTTTCCCTTGTTTTCAAATGAGTAGAGAAATAATTCGCTTACATGGTATTTAACTTCAAAAAATTTGTCTGAATCTTGATCAATGCTTAGTTCCTCCAAACAGCGTGTAGCTTGTCTGTATCTTTTGAGACAGAAAATGAGGTCCTCCTTGTGCTGCAGTTTGCTTACAGCCATCTACAACTGCAAATTCCCTTAAAAGAGATGCAGACACTCTAGTCCCAATGAGTGTTATGCTCTCTAATAGCATGTGTTGACAAAAGAGGCTCCACTTAAACACTCAGTGTATTACACCACCCATCTCTTCATGAACAACTGTTGGAAAATATGCCTCAGATCCTAATAATTGTTCATCAGGCTGTCAGCTACTCCTCCTATGTAGCTATCAATTTTGTCTCTCTGCAGAAGAATTGAGAAGCAGAAAAAAGGAAGCAATGTTAAAGTAACAATGGGAAAAATTGAAGCTGTATTACCGCTGAGAAAATAATTCACGACGAATTATTTACCTAACCCTCTTAGCCTCAAATTCTGTTTGTGCAGTATCTGTAAGCAAACAAAAGGGTTTTTTCTCAATCAGCTACATTTGTTGCTCAAAATTAATCAACCACATTTTTGGCTACATTTTGTTTAACTGTAGATCAAACACAGAGAGTCTTCTGCAATTATTCTCTGTTTAATAACCTCTATTTGGTCAATGCTAGCTAGTCATCACTTATTAAGTAAATCACATGTCATTGTCTGCTCCCTATTACACACAACCACATTTGGTCCAAATATTTGCATGTGGAAGTTTCAAATTTGCTTTTTAATTACATTTGTGTCAGTGTTTTCTCATTGGTAAGAGAGCTAACAGAAAATCAATGTAGAAGAGGTTCAAGCATGGCTGTAGCAAATCCCATTTAACATACGAAGGAAAACTTGTGGAGCAAAGCCAGCAGTCTACTTCTACCTTCTATATTAGCCTGGATGAATTTTTAAAAAATATAATAGCAAAACAGTCAGCAAGCACCTGAAATTTGATGCACAATATATTTCAGACACACAGCAGTAAATGCCACTCCATACTATGTTCATGAGGTTTAATGGAGAAAGTGAAAATAATGAACTTCATCCATCCATGGAGAGATACCAAGGAAGTTAAGAAGTCTGAACATGATGGAAAATATTCATGGAAAAGGACTTCTTGCCCAAAGAACGTGGTACAACCAGACTCCGTATATGCTACAAGAACTAAGCCTTAAGAAATCTTTTATGTTTTGAAGTACAATGTGTTGTAAGTAGTTCAAACCTGCGAAACCAGCATGCTAACAGAACGGGACTACAAGCTGGAAGCCATGGCTGGATACAGTAAGAGAGAAAGTTCTTCCACTAGTGGCAAGCAGAAACCAGGAAGATCTTAAGAGAAATTAAAAGGCATGTGAAATCAAGTCACTACACGGCAACAATGGAGAAGATTGTAAGACAGATGGCAGAATGCCACAAGGCCTTGTGAAGGTAAGGCCTGATGGGCAGATGGGCTGGTGGGGTACCACATGCCGGAACACAGCCAGATGGGCTTGAATGAGGAGAGCACCAAAACCAGGACAAAAGTGACCCTACATTGCTTTCTGGTTGCTTTGGAAGAGGATGATATCTGCTTTCACACGCAATATGTACACTCAAAATTATTGCCATCCTGTTATGGGACTTGTCTACTGCATAGTGTACATTATTTATTAGGAATGATTTGTCTCTCTTTAGTAATTATTAAAAACCCAACATTTGCTACCAGAGGCTATACCTTTGTCATATTTATATTTATTTATTCTTTACAGGAAAAATGTAATATCTTACACAGCATTTTAGTCTTTATTGGCAATGGTTATCACACAATTACAATTACATTTCCAAAGTATCTAAAAAGGACAAGTCAAATCAAACATTTTGTTTGTGTCATCCTAAAAAAACCTCTGAAAACACCTGAAAACCCAAAACACCACAGTTAAAAAATATCATAGGTGAATTTCTGTGGAATACCAAAAGCAGAATGTGTATAAGTCGGTCTTACATGACACAGATTTTTCCTAGAAATCAAACTGTTGGCACGAATATGCGTATGTGAAGAGGAGCAACTTGTCTTGTTTTTTGCAGTATTGCACACAGGTCTGAGCCATTCTCCTTGAAAGGTTTGCAAAATGTATTACCTAAAGATACTCATAGTGTTGGAGATGGTTGAGGTACTGAATCTCAGTGTAAGAAACGATTTTTATGGAAAAATCATTCTGAGTGACATGGAGTGGACTCATCTCACACAGACACCTCATTTTCCAGTCAGCTGAGAAATGATCATCAAGCCAGGCGAACTGAAATAGCCAAAATATTAGCAGAGCTGAATATCACACCAGTCCTGCTGATGTCTTCCACAGGTCAGATCAAAACAAAGGCTAGTCATGCAACCACAACTGTTTATTCTAAAGATTCAGCCAAGCCACAGATGATTTTCCACAAAAAATTCTATGAAATATCCTTTTTTATTTCCTTAGAACTTCTTTACACTTGACACATTTTAGCTGATTGTCTTGCACAGAACATAAATTGACCTTTCTGCAACATGAGAGGAAAACTAAAGGAAAAGAAAAGCATGTGGAAACACGGTGTGATTCACCCAAAAAAGCGTCTGGAGTACCTGAAAGTTGTACACTGTGCTGAAGAATGGGTATAACGTAGACAAGGTGGATGCTGTCATTAATTTCTTTCACTGAAGTGTTGCTGCCTCTATATTTTGCCTTGCTTCTTCTCTTCCAGACAGGGTTTATGCAATGATTACTCAGCATTACAACTCAACCTGTCTGATGGTTAGCAGGAATATGAACACTGCGTGAGCGCTGTGAAGCTTAGATTTACAGAGCTTGGTGAGTCAGCTTGCCCTCAGCTGGAGTCGCTGTTGGTTTAACATTATTTAGATGTATGCTTAGCAGCTTCTCCTAATGTTTCTCATAATGTATGTTTTAGCAATTTCTCATCTGTTTCTCATAATGTGAACTAATGTGTCTGACTAAACTAATAAGGGAACGTGGAGGATGCCGAACACAATCTGCCAGCCCTCACTCTCCTCCCACACATCACCATCCCTTCATTCAGCTTCCTTTTAAGTGGGGAAAAAACAGAGTTATGAGAATATCAAAAAAGCAATTAAGGAAATAATCAAAGAAATTAAAACATTAGAAAGAAACAGTGTGGTCCTTACATATGTCTGGTACCTAGTTATACATTCACTCAGACTCACCACCTTATGAAATTGCTACATTTAGTGACATCCATCCCCTACAACTTCCATTTACAAGAATGTCGCTGTCTCATATGCTGAAATAAAATGTCTGTGCTCTGTAGGGAGCATGGCTGGCACGAGGAGACTCTGCATGGCTATAGAGATTTCCTCAAACAGCTCTAATCACACAAGTAGTCTGCAGATTGCAAATCCTTTGGTTCATGTAGTTTCTCCCCTATCTGCCTGTCAAACACTGTGCACATCCACTTTCCTACATCAGTAAGGCACTCCATGGAAAGAAAAAGCTAAACACTGGATTACAGCACCTTCCTTTTGATTCCGTATTTTCCATTCAGATGTGTATCAGTGGTGGAAACTTGGAAATAGCACTTCATTTTTTTCTTAATGACATATGGTCTGAGAACAAAAATTTTTGCAACACTGTGCTTAAGCATTCTGGTTTCAGTTGCTTGTGTTACTTGCTCTTTCAACTTGTAAGGTGGTCAAATGGTATGTGATGGGAGGCTGTTCAGTTGTGCAGTTTTGCTCAGTCTTCAGAGACCTCTTCCACTGGCTGACCAAAGGCAGGAGACTGCCAAACCAACAGATGGGCTGAGCAAGATTGCCTAAGCCCAAATGTGATTGAACATGGTAAGTCTGAAACAACCTCACACTTTGCAGAGTTCACATTCTGCTTAAGACTGAAAAAAAAAATTGGAAAGTCAAAATGAGAGAAAAGGAAAAATGACACAGAAATAATTGGGAATGGGATACAATAAAATACGGGTGCTGGAGGGAGGAAAAGAGCAAAGAAAGGAAAGAAGAAAAGACCTGATAGGAATAAACATAATGATACCTGCATTCAGATCAGTTAAGCCTTTTGGTGGGTGACTCATACCCAATACATAATAGAAACATCCCTTTAGCCCAAAAAAGAAAAAAAAAAGTCAACGTTTTTCTTTTAGAAATTGAATCACCCCTGGGTTACAATTAAAAGGAAAAAAAAAAAAAAGAGAACCTGCACCACCCAGAAACCTGCCTCAAGCAGCAGCATGAGCTGCTGACAAAACTGGTTGTTTACACAGAGCTCTTCCAGCAGCAATTCCATGTGTCTGCAGAAAGACTTCCACTGACTTCACAGGACTTTGGATAAAGACCTTCCAAAATTTCCAAAAAGTCTAAGTTCCTGTCTTATGCAAATCCTGTCAAATGGTCGAGTACACATACGCCTAAGCCTATTTGTCATATGACAGCTAACAGCTTGTTTATGCGGATTAAGACTCGTTTAATGCCACAAGGTAGTGTGTAAAACATTTGTCCAGAGGTTGCTGCTGTAGCCACTGGACCACCAACACCAGCTTACTGAGTACTTGCTCAGAACCCCATGATCTGGACCAGCGATAATGTGAACGCGTCTCCACTGACATAATGCTGTACCCAGGCTAGTTTAGAGTTACCTCAGCCATGGTCAAAACGTACAGTCATCTCTCTGGTCAAGGCAAAGCCTCAGAGGACCTGACAATCAGGGATATGACCAGGTGAAGTGTTGATTAGGAATGGATTTTCCTGACTCTTGAATTGCTGCTCTAAACACAAAGACAGTTTTCCCTGAGTGAGTGAGGTTTTTAGGACTTTCTGTAGTCACATTTGTTGTTCACAGTTGCGTGAGTAAAACACTACGAAGTTTTCTCACATTTATTAGTAAACATAATATTTCTATCAANCAATTGCTGCTCTAAACACGAAGACAGTTTTCCCTGAGTGAGTGAGGTTTTTTAGGACTTTCTGTAGTCACATTTGTTGTTCACAGTTGCGTGAGTAAAACACTACGAAGTTTTCTCACATTTATTAGTAAACATAACATTTCTATCAATTTTTTTTTGTGACTGTTTCTTGGTCTCTACATTCTTTTTCATCAGCTGTGGGCTTTATTACTCTGGAACTGCTAGTGAATTTTGATCGGATTCACAGGACATATGGTTTGTTTCCTGATGGGTTCATAGTAGCTGTTTGGATAGTTAAAATTGGTCACTCGTGCAGGGTTCTGAAATATTTCCTTTGTTCTAAACAGAATAAAAGTGTAGAAAATCAATGCAAGAGACTGTGTTTGCAGTAATTTCAGCTGGAAATAGAAGTACCTTAAATCTCATCAGAAAGCATGCTCTTGTATTATTTCCAGCTCAGTTTTGCAGACTTGAGGATTGGATAAGCTTTGGATAAGCTTATCTGAATCAAAACAGAACTCTGAACATTTTGAAGACTGCCCATCACTAATTCAGGACAGATTTATTTTTCAATGACCACAACTTCAAGCAATGCCAACACTGTTTGACCAGGCAAATGTAGTGATACAAACTAGTATTGACTTTTATTTTTTTCACCTGTCAGAGGAGGTGCCAGGGATATGGCTGTAAGCATTCATATAAAAGGCACATCTTCCTTGTAGTAGCGTGATTATAGTGCAGTAGAGTATTGCAGCACTACCTCTATTCCTCTGGCCTTTTGTACGTCTTGTATAGAAATCTGCACAGAGGTTTTAAGAACAGTTTGGTGGGGAAGAACCGTAACTCTGGTACCTATCTAAAATTGTGCAAAAATACCTGAACTGCGGTGTAATGTGTGATTTGCCAATTTTAAAACCCAAATGGGAACCATTGTTCCTTCTGTAAAGAAAAGTGTTAACATTCAAGATGGTATGCAAGCTAAGGTGCCAGCCAGCTGGAATGTCAGTCACAGTCACCACTGCCATCATCATTACCAAATGCAAATAAATTTGAAGTTCCTGAAGTCTGAAAGGTGATATGTAAAATTAAATTCTGTTCTATTTCTATATCATTAGTATAAACATTAAGAAGAGTTTTTTGAAATGACCTGCTAGGGAAATGGCATGCATTTACTGTAGGTTAAAAATTATTTTCTAACAGATAAAATATGATACAGGGTTAGAATCTGGCAATACAAATACAAAGATGAGTCTCATCCATTGAAGTAATCAAGTCCTAAATAAAGACTGATACAGACTTAATAATGTTGCAAACACAAACAATAAAAACTAAATCAAAATAACAGAAGTGGTGGGAAAAGACAACTTTTCTCTTCCTACATTGGTGCACACCTACCATTAGCAGCAAAGTTGCCTTAATTTCTGGAGCACAAGAAATGTACAGCCAACAATGTATACTGGCAAAGATGAGCAGTACATCTTTGAATCAGGATGCCATAGCCTTCACAGTTAGTATCATGCAAGAATTCCTGCAGAGGTATCCTTACATCGGTGCTTGTGGGGCAAAGCTGGAGCTCACAAAGATTATTGGGTTTGTGAGACAGGAAAAGTACAGAGAAGAGAGTCAATGCAATCGTTCTTTGGAATGTGTGTGCTGAAAAAGCTGTCTCCCTGGATTACATACAGCCAACAACCACATTCTTGTTGGGTAAGATAAGAAAAGGCACCAGAGTTTGTGTTAGGGTTTTTTAACTCCTAAAAGATTTGCTTTTTTGTTACAATAGGACTGAAAAATTTCCCTTGGGAAAGGTAAGAATGACTTCCTCACTTTATGTAACAGATTTATAGCTAAGTAATCATCTGACATTTGTCTATAGTGGTAGTAATATACCATGGGCCCGCAAAGTATTATAACATTGTAGCAATATCGAAACAATTTTCTGCCTCGTTAAGGGAAACATTTTGACTTTTCAAAACAGAATTTCTATTTTCATAATGGCTTTCTACTGAGACATTTCAAATTTCCACAGTCCATCACAATTTGAATTAAAACCAAGTTCAGAAATGATGATCTTTTGATGGAAGGAAATTTTTTTTTTCTGTGAAAGGGAAAATCCTTCATCACCACAAGCCACCAAGCAGCTGCTGTTTCTCTGCTTTGCTTAACTTAGTTCAACAGCTCGAAAAACCATCTGGAGTCCCACTTCTTTTTTACACCAAAGAGTGAGCTGTGAAAGATTGTCATAATGACGAATTTCCTGACCTAATACTTATCCTGCCTCTGTCACTGACCCACATGTGGTACCCCAGCACTTCACCTTGCACTTAAAAGTGCTGTAGTCCTACAGCAAGAAGTCTGTCAAGGACTGTAGCAAGTGACAATTTGGTGCGTATTTTGTATTAGGTACCCTTGTAGTCAAATAGGCCTTGTGTGTGCAATTATGTTTGCAAGTCTTGCATAATACAATTTCCTTGTAATTGTCAGGTTATTAGCACAGTGTTTTAATTTTGCTTTCTTCCAATTATTTGCATGTTTCTTAATTGGAAGTCATTAGCATATGTAAATACTCCATTTCTATGGCATTTTGCAGCATGAGCTCATTGTGTTGAATTAATTTATTAGCTAAATAACCAAAAATGTTAACAGAAAATCAGTGTGTACATACAGTGTACGAATATATATCTAAATATACAGAAAAATTGTATACAACAATATCTTTTGTGAATTGTTTAAAATGAGTTAAATGAAGCCTGTCTACCTTCAATAGTTTCTAAATGTGTTTACTTTATTACATAGTCGATTATAGGAATCCTGTTCACACATACAAAGAATAATATCTAAATTGCTTGCTTTTCGACAGAATTAAATTACTTTCATATCGTATCACAAATTATTGTTTGGCAGCTGGAGAAGATACTTAACAAGTCAACATTTGCCAAAGGTTAACACAGTTACCACAGATGCCTCCCATTCAGAATTGAGTGGAAAGCTATTGTAAAAATACTAATATTTAATGGAAATCAGGCTGTCTAAAGAAAACCACAACAGAAGGTTTTAGCCAATGCCTCTTAGAGCTGATTGATAGATTATTTTTATACCCTTTTAAAAGAATGTGTGATTCACTTGACAATTCAAAGTAAAGGAAAACCAGCTACAATAGCCAAGTTCTTTAGTTAGACTCGTTGGTCATTGTTAGCACTACATGCAGTAGACTTTCTGCTTTCATGGCAGTTTACGTTGACAGGCTGTTGTTTAGTGGTCTGGAGAAGTTAGGACTCATGAGTGCTCTGCTGGTGTGTGACCTTGGCATGTAGCACCAGAATGCACCGCTGAACTGATCTGCAGAATGGGTGTGGAGATATTAACTGAGATGCTTGAGAAATTATTTGGTTGATCTTTGGATAGGGAAGTGGTGTAACATCTGTAGTTGAAGAGTGTTCTGTAAACGCAAAGGATTAGGACTGTTACCAGCAAAGCGTGGCTCCCGGACAAATACTCTAGTAGCTCAAGAAGAATGTCATATTATTCTTTCTTAAATAAAATAGTTCTCTATGAGATTCAACAAAAAGAAAAGAAAAGAAAATTCACTCTGTTACTGTTTAGCAATTTGCCATTGTGAAAAATACTGCTTTCTGAGCTTCCTCTAACCTGGCCCTCAGAGATTGCTTAGCTGTTAACAACATCAGTGATCTAGAGGTAGTCCTTCTGTAATTTGTATACTCTGATGAAGGTTAACTGTTTGTGGTTGAATTCTTCATCCACCTAAATTTGTTTAGCTAGAATAGAAACTGACCACATAATTTTTTTCTTGTAACACAGTGGCAGTATGATTGCATTTATACGTTATCCAGCTCTCCACATACATTGTGAGGAGAGAAAGACAAGCTATTTGGTCCTGTCATACATATGTCTAACATGCTGGGAAATGTTACTCGCTGTTTTGATATTTGAACTTTTTTTCATTATATGTTTGCTGTAGAAAGTACTCCTATACCATGACTGTTTAAAGAGTAAAGGTATTTAAAATGTCTGGCTCCTAAAACTTCTGTATGTATTTTGCATTAACCTTTAAAGATTTCCCCCTACCCACCTCAGTTATTCATCCATATTGTATTTGCCATGCAGCCCAGCTGTTTGCCAGATCTAGTCAGACTAAATTATTGCACAATCCTCCTAATAGATTCTAAGAAAAATAAAGCAATTCAAAAGGGAAAGAAAAAAATCTTCTTGGATCATTTCCTAACAAAACTATCCAGCATCAGGATGGTGCTTGTATGTACCAAAAATTCACAGCAATTGTTTTGCAACAAATAGCATAGGAAATTCGCCATACCATGATTATTCAAGCTACCAGAATGAATCTATTCCCTATTTGCCAACTTTCCAGATATAAGGCATGGGGAAAAATATTTATCTCTGTGTTTGGTTCGTTGGTTATTTGTTTGTTTTAGACAGGTAAATAGTACATTTTTCTATTTATTCTTGAGAAAGAGAATTTCCACAGGCTTTTTTACTTGTCTCTTTTGCAACTTTTTAGGTTTTATGCTTATTAACTTACGCATTTTCTTCTTATCCATTCAATTGTCTTAATTTAGAGAAGATCAGGTTTTCAAAGCTTCTTCAAAGCTTTTTGTTCTTGGTCCTCTCTACTCTGTAGTGCCCCGTTCTAACCCAACCAGTAACAAGACCTGACTACCAGTTCTGTAGTCCTCTGCTGATGAATTACTGCTTTATTTCTCTGTGCCAAACCATGTCTCTAGTCATTCACTTGAGCCTCTTTGACTATCTCCCCAGGCTTTCAACCTGAATATCTCAACACTATCTCAAACTGGCAATATTAAAATGAAATTCCTTGCTTTGCTTCACCAAAACCTGGCCTGCCTTTTCCCTCTTCTCCTATTTCAAATACATTTATGATCTTGCTGCTCATCCAGCTTCATAAATAGTTTTATGCTTGATACTTCTTCCATGCTTCGTTTCAAGCCTCACTACTTCTTCTATCCAGTATCTCAAAAATCTCACTTCCTCTCTCTTTGCCTCAATGTAGAGTTGGAGTCTTTGTCCAGAATTTGCATTAGTCAAGATAAGAAACCACTGCTCTCTTCTTCTCTGGCTTCTACTCTACGTTCCACATAAGAAACACCTTTTTTTCTTCGCTTTCGTCAGGTAAGGAATGGCTTCTTAAGACATCCTTACCACATGACAGTTTCTCCCACTTCCCTCTACTGGATGTCTGGGCTCTGCAGTGGCCTCTCTATTTCCATTAACCTTTCTCCTTTTGATTTGTCTGGTGAAATCCATTCCATCACTCCTTCACATTGAATTCTTGCCTTTTTGGTTTTGCCATGTCCTGATAATATCCATTTCTGCACAGGCTGAGTAGCCTCACTTCTCTCTTTTCACATCTGTTTTAAAAGTGTTCCAGACTAGGAACACACACATTCTTATCTCAGCTTTTGGGATGGGTTTGATTTGCGCTTTTCAACTTATATAGAAATTTTTTCGAAAGAGTTGACATACTGTATGTCTTTAAAAGTATTTAAGACATTACTATTGCTTGACAAGCAATTAATTATTATTTATCTTTCATTTTAGAGACATATAA